>VWPU01012712.1:581393-654795 GCA_013398955.1 Callaeas wilsoni
AGGGAAGGGAAGGGAAGGGAAGGGAAGGGAAAAGAGTCTGTTTCTCAAGACTTTGTGTTCCCACACATTTTGTGCTTCCCTGACTATATCTGTCACTTTCCTGCTCCTGCCCCTCCCATAACCCTTGCTGCACAGTAGCAAGCTGGGTAAATATTAACTACGATAAGAAATGATTAATGAATTATCAATTGAAATCAAATTGCATAATGCAAAGAGCTGGATGGTAAGGAAAAATACTGGCTGTTGTGTCTTTGTTATTATATTGGAGAGAAGGTGGAGGCAGAGGGTAAATTAGGAGGCTGCTACATCTGCTACGGATTCTGAAACATATCCTGTACTCTGGTTATGCCAGGTAACTCTACGGTAAGTTGAGCATAGATACTCATGTAAAACTCTATGTTTGATTTGCATGTAGCAGTCATTAAGATGGTGCTTAAAAAAATCTCATTTTTGCCTCTGCAAATGGACGGGCAGAATCACCGATGGCAACTCCTTGTGCACAGCTGGGCTGTAGTGGCACGTGCCTGGAGAAGAGCAGGGCTCCTTGGGCAGGAGGCTCAGGCTTGATCCACTTTCATCAGCAGTATTTCCAGCTGGTTAAGGAACAAATAAACACTCTGAAAGCTTCTCATAGAGTAGTCGAGATATTTTCTCTGAGAAAAGTCAAAGCCTCATGATATCAAGATCTGCCCTAACAAGTTCCTCCAAGGGTAAACTGAAACTAAGTGGTGTTAAGGTCAATATTTTCCAATGGTGTTGCTTAAAATACCCAGGAAAGTCAATAATAATGAAGACAACCACTAATTTGGATTACTGCATTGAGATGTAACTACCTGACATGAAACTTTCATGTTTGAAAACACAGGCCTGAACCATTTGCTTGTGGTTAAATAATGGTTAAGGAGCAGACCTGTGCTGGTTTTAGGACCTGACCACTAAAAGCAAGGTATGGAAGAGGCTGAAAAAGCAGTGTGGGCACAAGAACTTGCCCGTCTAACTCCCTGAGAAAGGGCTGTTCCCTGGAAAAGGGCTGGATTATCTGTTGAAGTTAGTCAGAGAAGCATGGAAACTCCTCTGTGGTCAAGGTGCTCCCATCTGGCTCTGGAAAAGAGAAGTTTGCCACTTGTCCTTTCTCACTCCCTTTGGAAACACAAGTGCCAGCAGTTCAGCCGCTCACTTCTTTTACATTCGGACATGGATGACATTGAGTGGCGTATCTTTAACTGCTCTTGCTTTTCTGGTTAAGCATTAATGTTTAACAAGATCAGCCTGCAGTTGCTCGTTAGTGTGCAGTGCTCCAGCTAATTAATACATCACTGGGAGAGCCAGTCTGGGAAAGTAGAGAGAGCAAGTGCATTCCTGAGGCATTTCTCAGTCTTTAGAAAAGAAGGGGGAAAAAAAAAAAGAAACTTGGGGCAAAAAGTTCTTCAGAGAGGACGAATAAAAGGAATTGAGCCCTCCAAATGCTTGTGAAGCAATGCTGAGCTGACTTTCTGTGAAGAGGATGTCTCTCACCAGGCCACCATCCTCCTGATAAAAGATGAGCGTGTAGTCCACAAGAAGCAGTGCCGGAGAGGCAGCTCGAGTGTCACAAAAACACATCTTCCCTGACCGCCACACACATTTTCCAAGCAAGAAGAAATAAACAAACCATCTTCTCGTCCCCCCCATCCCTGCTAATTCCTCTTACCAGCTCACCTCCTGCAATGGGGGTCACAGGGAGATCAGGAAAGTCTTGTCAGCACCTGGCTTGAGGCTGCTCCATAGTGCTTGGTGAGGCTGATGCCTGCTCAGCAGGCAGGGATTTTTTTTTTTTTTTTTTTTTTTAAAGAAATCATATTAATTATAGAAAATTCTCACAAATGTAGTGAGTTCCCCATCAATTTTCAATTTATTGCATCTACAGCCCCTTTGCCTGCATCAGGTGATGATTTGTCAGCCTTGCTGCTGAAGATAACATCTTTAAAATGCAACTCCAGTACTTTCTCCTATTTCAGAATCCTGTAGGAAAATTGAAAGACCCTTTTGTGCTTACCTCAATTCAAATGCCAGCACAATTTTCAAAACAGAGGTGTACATTCGGAGCTACTGGATGAAAAAAATGTAAAAATCTGAGGTCATTCTTACTTCAAATAGTGTCTTAGAGAGTGGTTCTAAGGCTTTTTTATAGCTATTTGAGAATGTAAGAATGGAAAATGCAATATTCTCTTTCTGTAGGAAAAGACAGCCACATGGTGCAAACTCCCTATTTGTATGCAACATGAAAGATCAGGTGGGGTCATCAGAACCACTGAGCAAAAAGTTTAGTTTTTAAACATTTGGTCTTGGGAGTGTTGGAAGGAAGCAGAGAAATGGGTCAATGTGTATATCCCAGATTTAGGAGGAGGACACAGCTTTTAAAAGGAACTTGCCTTGAAGATGCTCACGTGGAAGAGAGAGTTATTTAGTAATGAATCATATGTGATTTAGGATTAAAAACGAGAACTATATGCGAGCCACCACCAGCAGCATTATAACTGGAGTTGCTAATACTTCTAAATTCAAAATGTTTGAGGGTTGTGGATCAAGTTCCTTAAAAACATTGAACTAAAATAATGCAAATTAGATTCTATTTATGTGCCTTCTGAGTTTCAGGGACTTTATAATTTAAGCCTCATCACTCACTGATATTGATGCAGAAATAATAAAATTTTAAAAAGGGGGGGGTGAAAAATACAAACCACTGCAAATCTCATATCATAATATTCTTAAAAATCACAAGAGTTGGCTATGCAGGTCCCAAACAAAAACTCAGCCCATGCAAACCAATTGTTTTTCCATCTCTGGATCCAGCTGAATGCCAGGTGGATAACATATGTAGGATGTAAAGATTCAAATGTTGATGCTTGGGCAAACTGAAATTAATAGGGAAAATTAGGAACTTTGGCAGAGCAAGAATGGAAAGATTTTCATTGCTACATATTAAGTGTGGAAACTAAATGCAAATTGTGCTCCACCACCTTTTTCACCACTGGTTAAATGGTGGTGGGTACAAAAGGATAATTTGCTACTGTCACTGGAGATGAAGAGAAGGAGGGAAGGGAGAGAGGAGGAGAGGTACACATCTCCAATAAGGAACAGCTGGGAACAAAGCTAAATGGATTCTTCAGTACAAGATACCATCTTCACTTAAATTCTTCTATGAGCATCCTTTACATAGCAGTAAGTAAAACACTGGTGAAGGAAAATTCTAATACTCATTGGACAACTACATTATTCAAGAGAAAAAATTAAGTTCATTCACTTTTAGTCTTAAATCTCATAGACAAAATCACATATGTACATAAATATGTTAATGCAAGCTTTGTTTTCAATAGCTATAAGGCCTGAGTTGTTGGAATAACTGGAATCTCTTATCATGATTGGTAATGGATTTCTCCTGGCACCAGTCTCTGAGATTAAGAAGTTCCTATACTACCCCTTATCAGATGAGGAACTCAGAGCCAAGCTCCAGGATGACTTAGCAAGGCTGGAGAGAAATAGAGTTCAAAATTATTTTTGGTGGGACAGCAAAGACCAGATTTAAGCAGGAAACAATTTGGCTCATCATCTTGGGTTGATAAGGAAAAGTGAAAATGAGTACAGAACAAATAACCTCATTATTGTTACATAAGAAAAACAAAGGGCCTTGTTCAATTGAGAGGCCACTGTACAAGGACTGGAAAAATATAGGTCAAGAGACTTGGAGGAATTAAAAAATAGAAATAGTAATTTCTATTTTGAATAAATTATTATTTACTTGCAATGCCCAGCAACTAAGTGTAACTTCTGTAACACCCAGATGGTGTTTACACAGGATCAGAATCAGAGACAACACCACTACTGCCATGAAAATCTGAATAATGGCCATATTCAGGCTGCTGTTCAGACACTGATAATTTTTGGAATCACTGTACCTGTCCGTGGAGACAGTGACTTTCTTTTCTGGCAATCTGTTGATAATGAATCAACAGTAATGGTATGAGTACTGAAAAAAGCACAAGAACTTTCATGTGATCCTACACACATTAAAAACCAACAAATAAACAAACCAACAAAATAAAAACCAACAAGACAAATGGATAACTTACTCTTCCAGAAAATTCTTTCACACTGATGCTTTATCATCACTTGACATCACTGAAACATGAGGGAAAACCTAAAAACACATCTGGAAGGACATCACTACAACCTGTGATTGTATCTACCAACAGTGCAACACACAAAGCCTTCGAGTCCTCTGATGTCCTAAAATTGCAATTCTCTTGCTATCTTCCCTACTAATTTGGGTTTTTTCCATGATATTGCTGTTGCTGGAATGATCATAGAATGATTAAGGTTGGCCTTTACTTTCAGCTCATGCTGACACAGCCCATTATGCAGAGGGAGTCATAGAACCATTCAGGTTGGAAAAGATCTCTAAGATCATTGAGTCCAACAATTAATCCAGCACTGGCAAGGCCACCACTAACCCATGTCCCCAAATGCCACATCTAGGTAGTTTTTAAATCCCTCCAGGGATGGCGGACCCCTCCACTGCCCTGGGCAGCTGTGCCAGGGCTGGGCAACCATACCAGTGAAGAATTTTTTTTCTAATATCTGACCTAAACCTCTCTAGTTGCAACTTGAGGACCTTCTGTCTTCCCTTGTCTCTTGTTCTCTGGGAGCAGAACCCGACCCCTATGTGACTACAACCTCCTTTCAGGTAGAGAGCAACCAGCTCTCCCCTGATCCTTCTTTTCTCCAGGATAAGGACAGCTGGACTACCACTGCTTCTCAGGGAAAGCTCGTGCTAGGGAGGAGTTGGAAGCAGCACCCTGGGTAGTGCCCAGCATGTGGGACCACTTCATCTCACAGCTTACCCTCACTTTTAAGGACTGGTGTACAACAGCATACCTGAAATGAGCTTTTTAAAGATTGAAAGATGAAAAAAGTAGGAATCTTCTTCCCAAATGATAAAAGCCAGCACAGTTTTAACAGTGCACTGAAAATCCCCCTCCTCTGAAATGAACTCGGTGGGAGTCTAGCGTGCACGAGGGGAGGCTTCAGCTCAAACACTGGGGATTGCCACAGCCCACACAATGAAATGAGGGACTTATCATAGGAAGTGACAGGCAACCTCAGCTATAAGAGAGGTCATCAACTCCATCTAAACACTTTCTTTGAAATATATCTGCAAGGGAATAAAAACAGGATGGCAAATGATTCAAGACTAAATACTCCGACATATCCTGCAATACCCTTTGCACTCTCTTTTTGACTCCAGGAAAAGCCAGGAAGCTGAGTAGCAGCGCCGTTTCCGTTCCCTTTTCACCTCCCCTCAAGAAGAGTGACTTTTAACCTTATTATTTATATTACCCTCGCATCTGCAATTAGGCGCTGCACAAACACGCGATCTGAGGGAAGTACCTGCCCCAAGGAGCCCACAGATGGGCAGCGGCAGGGGAAGCTTTAGACCGGATGATAACCCCTCTGACTCTGTGTCATGAGACAGGCAGCTGTACCGGCCGGACCTTGGCTGGGTGGCACTGAACCGCTCCTGCGGTGACACAGAGCAGACACGCGCCCATGTCCACGCTGCCGGCGGCATCTGCCCGCAGTGGCTATCGCCCATCTGGCTTCCCGGGCAAGGGAGGTCAAGCACGGAGGGGGTGAGTGCATCCTCTCTGGCAGTGTCCCTTTCTGCGGGGGTGGATGTAATTAGCCGGAGTCGTTAGAGCTGCCTTCATGCCTTTGTTAGAGCCGCCTTCATGCCTTTGTTAGAGACATCACTCCTCCCATGAAGCCCATTCTGTTCATGATGTGCTCACTCTGCTCCATCAGGGTTTTACCAAGGCCAACTGCTCAATAGGGACTCGGTAAAATAAAGACCAAATACAACTTGAGCAGTAGGTCTAAGATTATTTTTTTTCTCCGCAATTCCAGCCTTTTTTGTCTCCCCTCTAATTTCTCCCTTTGTAGGCATCCATCCTGGGGGCCCACAGGCTGAGAACCTTTCATCCTTCTGCAGCTAGAAAGCATAGAGATGTTTATTTTCTTCCTCAATTCTCAGACTTAATGAAAGCTTTTAAACCCAAATGGCTGGAGATTCACACCTCTTCCAGAGTATATCTGAATTCACTAAAAGCTCTTAGGTTTCCTGTCACCCTGTGAATATAAACAAAGTGCACAAACAGCCCCACTTCCCCTTGGAAACTGAAAAAACCAGAAAGAGCTAAAACCAACATGGAAGACCTTTGGCTAACAGGTTGAGTAACAAACACACGTGTACACAGACACTCACACACACCCACCCCCAGCCCCCCTTCTACCTTGCTGGAGGTTCAGTCCCTGCGCTGGAATGTGTAATACAAGCACAACAGCTGCCTATAGCACTAATCTAAGGAAAAGGTCAAGGAAAGGTATGTATCCAGCATTCGTTTTGAAATACTCTATAATGAGAACTTGGTGAAGTTTCTTTTTCCTTTCTAATGCCTTTCCCATACTTCTCCATGGCCTTTTCACACCCATGAAACCAAGAAAATCAAGCAGGGTTCCCTCTGGTATTAAAGATCACACTTTAAACTGGGCTGGTTTTGAGTTTTTTTAAGGAGGAGACAAGGTATAACTTACTCTGAACAAAGAGTTGCTTAAATATTAAGTAGTGGAATGAAGTTGCAGTTTCTACTTGGGAAGGATAGTGGTGATCTTGAATGAGGAATAGATGAAACTTTTGATGTTTTGAAGTCAAAAGAAACTTGCTAATGGATTTGGGCAACAACGAAAAAAATAAAAATTTTAAAATTACATTCAAGGAAAAATTCTAGATTAGTGCTGTACATGGATAACCTTCTCTATGGACACTGCCTCACTCTGAGACAGCATTTATCAAAACCAAGAATTCTCTAAAGGACAAAACCCTCTAGCAATAATGTTAGAATGTAGTTTTTCTGTTCTTTAATTTCTTTAGGAATGTGAAAGGAAAAGAGTAATCTTTGTAATTTGTGTATTGATAGCAGAATGCTTAACATTGCAACCCTGAGAAGAAAAGAGTAAATTCACAGGAATTACTCAGTGAATTGGCCTAAAAAGGATTCCTTCTCCACCTCTACTATTATTATTTTTTTGTGGTAGATTATTTTTCTAATAGGATTAACGTTACCCTCTTGGCTTCTGAAAAAATGGGTGAGTTCACCTTGCCATAAGCTGTTCCAGTGTGAACAGAGAAAAGGGAGTTCTCAAATTCTTGAAGTATTTTTTTTAAGGAAAAGTCTCCTGATGGCTTATTCTTCCTACAAATAGAGACATATTCATTCATTCATTCATTCATTCATTCATTCATTCATTCATTCATTCATCTTTACTTTTCTCATGATGGAAAGATTCTCAATAAAGGCTGTCTCAGATCCAACCAGAGAATCTTCAAGGAAAGGATCTTGGAAGAACTTCATGGACTACAAAGCTTTTGCCATATTATAGAAAAAGAAAGGCACACACTCAAGGCTCAAGACTGCTAAAAACTGCTCAGATGGGCTAGCTAAACCTCCCTCACTCTCCCTTCATCCTTTCTGCATGGAAAACCTGTCCCACTTCTTTTCACTCCTGTCCTATTGTTGGGGCTGATGCCTTTATATAACCCAGCTCTACCAGAAAAAGTCTCCATTTGGTGCTGAGAGAAACGTAGAGGAGTCCTTCAGGATGAAAGGTAAGAAAAGCAACTTATTCCATCAAGCTAAAGAGCAGTTCTTCCAGAGGAGGCAGGCCATTTGCATGCCATTTGGGTTCACTGGGAGAGATGCCTTCCTTTTTCTCCCATCCCTGCCTCCCAGTCCATGAGTGAACATGGGGCTGAAGAGGAGAGTCTACATTACACTCCAAATGCATTAAGGATCCCAGCACATTGCTATAGGCCATCAGAATAAACCTGGCAGTGCTTTGAAGTCTGTAAACTGATTCCTAGATAACTACTTAGAGTTTCTCCCCTCCCCATGCCCCAAACAGCTTTTCATTTGATGTTCTGGCACAGAGCTAATCTGAGAAAGGATCAGAAACTCGAAGCTATTGACAGTAGTGACAGGAGTGTCTCAGTGTGACAGCTGATTGAGCCCCTCTCACATTTCACTGACAAACTCAATTGCTCCAGTAAATCGAGTGAAAGTCAATACAGGCAGCTCCTCCTCAAGCTCTGGGTACATCCCCCCCCTCCCTGAGCCTTCCTGGGGGCCCCTTGTTGCTGCCAGCACTTGTAGGACCCATCTGAGAGCTCATCCCTGTGTGAAATGGAGACATGGACCTGCAGCTCAGGGTTTGGAGTTTTGAGGGAAGCAATGCAGTGTTTACCCTACTGATACAAAGCTTAGTTTGTCTTACTTCTCTCTCTTCACCTTTTTCCTTCTTTTGTTGTTTTTCAAGACACCTCTCCTGGAAAATTGGGTTTCATCCTAAGTCCTCAACCCAGGCAGACATCGTAACAGCCAGGCAATGTTGGAGGTGTGTTGTCTGCATGTCCAGCCCTCCCCAAGCAATGCCCATATGGCAGTGCACATTGGGGTTAGAAACAGGAAATACAGGTCTGTCTGTGCTGGCTTTTTCTGCTGTAAATCAGCAATAAAAGCCAGCTGCGAGGAGTAAAATCTTAAAAAGGTAGAGGAGGTGGGAGAAGACGCTCAAGCCTGTTGCAGATGGCAACCTTGTGTTAGTAGTGAGTAACCAGGCAATTAAATCAGTGACTTAACAGGCTTTTTCCACACTTTAATTGTGAAGCAGGGGTGTCTGTGGCCCAGAGCAAGCAAACCACAAAGCAGACTTAGCAACACGCATGGGGAACCTGAATTTTCACAGAATAAGGCACAGGGAGATGGGGTACATGGTGAGGAACATATGCAGGCTACTGTTTGCAAATGGAAATCAAATAGGCTGACATTACCAATAATGAAGTGTGAGGCTGGCGTGGTTTCTCTCTCAGATTTCAGCCCGGTTTATTTTTATAGAAGCAGCTTCCTCGTGCAAAGTGTTGGCAAACAGGCTGCTGGCAGGGAGGTGGGGAGAGGGGCAGCAGGACAGACAAGGCTTCTTGGGGAGGACACAGGACATTCCCCACCTGCTGGGATGGAGCATCGAGCAGCAGAGATGGAGCTCCAAGAGAAAAAATGACATTTCATAGACACAAATGGCCCAGATACTGATCTTGGTTGCTGAGAGGAGTAAGGGAAGACAAAGGAGCAGAAGGGGGAGAAATTGTGCTGAGCAGGTATCAGGTGCTGGGAGGGCAAGGGGCAAACATGACAAGCTCGAAGACAGAGCTGGGCAAAAAAAATAACAGGCTTTCTGATGCATGGAGTCATATGAACAAGTAACCAAAGACACCCCTACCTAAATATATTCCCGTGTCCCTGGATTATTAGAGCATGTCAAACTTTGCCTCTACTTACCCCATCCAGCAAACAGCTGAGGACACAAAAGCTACACTGTCCTGCCTGCCTTAAAAAGAAATCAGCTTGAACATTACAGCACCTCCATCCCAGAGTCATGCTCTGATGCCAGGATCAACACACAGATGGTCTGCCCACCCTGCTCCCACCCCACCGCTGCACCCTGGCAGCTCAGCACCTTGGAGCCAGAGCATCCTTCAGGCTTCCCTGCCTCCTGGCTCTGCAGGGACACGTGTGCTCCCAACCAAATGACCTCATCCCCAATGGATTGAGCCTTCCAAGTCAAAATAAATACAGCACATAGGAACTGGCAGTGATTTTCAAAGATTTAAGTTGGGCCCTTCTCAATTTTCACTCAGCACTCTATACATTTTTTCTGCTACAAAATGGGGGCATTTTATATTCCCTGCTCCAATACATATTTTATAAACCTGCCTCTTATGCAGTTAATATTTTGGTTCCAAAGTTAACTGGTTATAACACATATTAATAGATTTGGCATGGAAAAAAAAGAAGAAGAAGAAAAAAAGGCAGGTGAAAGAAATGCTAGGGGAAGAAAAATAGCAGTGGTGTTTGGAATGACTCTGGAGCCAAGACAGCGAACCTGGTCTTTTTAATGGGACCACCCAAGTGAGAAAGACCTTAAGCTCTTACTCACGTGTGTTATGTTCACTGCAGTGTAATTCAAAGTCCAGAGGGGAGTTAGAAAAAAGTTGTAGTGGGGTTTATTAAGGGCTTAGCAGATGAGACAAAGCGCTGGGTTCCCACCAAAGGCTTTCTCCAAAAAGCAGAATATAATGTGATCTCAAGTCTGTTTCAACAAATACAGGAGCAGGAAGACTGTGCTGCTGGAACAACCTGTCACTGACTGCCTGGGCTTTGCATAAGTCAGCCATGGTTCAGCAGCTTCTCCTCAAAATATGTGCTGGGATTTTTCCAGAGGTGAGTAACACCGCCTCTTCTAAATATATTTCTGACATCCAAAACGAAGAAAACCCCAAAAGAGCCCATCACCCCTCCTGAAGGCCTCTAAACAGAATAGCATTTGAGGCTGTGGTATTTTATCCAAACAACAACCTGTACAGGAATCCTTCCTTATTTAAAAATAATTACTTAATTCAACACCAAACCTTTATGTGTTATGAATTGTTTAGTTGGGTTGGCTGAGTCAGGTCTAAGGTTCATTTTCAGGTCATAATTAAAAATATTACCAGTGAAGGAAATGTTTATGATGCTATAAGTGCCAAGATAAGACAAACCAAGAAGTAATAAAGGAAAGAGAAGTTTAGAAAGCCACTTAAAATAGGAGAAGTGGATGGAGATAGAACAGATCTCCCAGCAACGGCAAAGCTGGGTTCTTAGATTTCTGCCCCTCTTGCTTTCTCCAGCCCAGCTGAAACACTCCCATCAGCAAAATCCTGTCATTAGATTTAGCGATGGCATCTCCAAGGACAGAGCAATAGTCATGTGCAGGATTGGCTGTATCAGTATCCCTGCTCTCTGGGATTACATTCTTTGTATCCTAGCCTCTAGGAAAGAGGATGATTGATGTACAACAGTAGAGGAAGGAGGAGGGGGACTATCAGGAGGGGCAGAAGATGGCAAAATCTGGTGCCCAACATGAAACATTTAAGCCCTAAACTTCTGCAGGGATATGATCCTACCCTGCAGCATTGCTATTTTTTTTGCCACAGAATTAAAAAGAAGGACTTTTCCTGGTGTCATTGCAGGCCACAGAGGATAAATCCAAATGACAGGGCTTAAGTTATGAATATGGGGAATTAGAGATGAGAAGTAAAGCAGCTTATAATGACTCTCCCTTTTGCTCTTTGGATCGCAAGCTTCAGTATTGATTTTGAAATGCCCTGTCTTCATCCTATCAGCTTCCTGAAAATGCAGCTTGAGAGTTTCTTCACCTTGCAACCTCTTCAGAATGATTTGATAATGATAAAAGGAGAATATAAAAGCTTTTGCAGGCTATTATTCATCAGGTATTATGATATTCATTCATTCCCTTGTTTTCTAAGCATGACCACTGACCTGCTGGGAGGATGTTGAGAGAGAGATTTCAATTAACTTTCTTATGAGGATAGCCAGTGTTCAGCTCAGGGCTTCCATTCTCAACAGTGTCAGTGCAAGGAGACATGGGTGCCTAGACAGCACCTCATTCAGCAGTCACCTAAAGTCCAACCACAGGAGTGGCCTGCAAAAATCCTACAACAGCTCCGACCTTGCAGCACCAGGTAACACAAATTTCATGGAAAGTGGTTACCATCTCCTTGTCATCTTGTTCACAAAGATATTCAGGCAGCCTCAGGATACTCACACAAGTCTTGCCTCACAACACTATAGACAACACAAGTATCCATATGGAAACTTTTGTTTTCCCATGACATGTTTTACCGTGTCCCAGTGCGTGACATGGTAAAATATTGAGCAGCTCAGCGAGTACTGAGTAGCACATAGGGTTGGCAAAGTTAATTTTATCGTCTATTCTGACCCCAGCTTTAAGGAGAGGCAAACACATTTCCCACTCAGTTGCAAAACGTTTTGAGCTCTTTTTAAAGTGCTTAACATCAGCTACCAAAATAGCCAAGATGGGCATCTTTGGTGGGACAAAACAGCGGGCCACATCCCTCATAGCTTTTTCCTATTTGCTCTGAGTGTTGTGCAGGTGAAGTCTAACTCGCTCCAGCAAGGGAGTGAAATAACTGCTTTGCCAAATAACTCACCTCCTTGGAGAGATAAGGCTGAGAAGGAAAACTGAGGTGAAATAACTTGGCTAAGTTTGTACAGGAGATCAGTGCTGGAGAATGAGAGTCAATTTCCTGGCCTCCTACTCCAATACTCAGCTGCTAGATTGATCCTGCTGTCCTCCAAAACTGAACTTCAATACTCGAGGACAGACAGTGAGGTTTCCTGTGGATTTTCACTTTCTTCTCTGTGTTTTTCCTCAACAAAAGAAAAGCCATTAATATTCAATCATTCCTTCATGTAAGATGCAGTTGCTAAAATGGTTTTGCACTTAACAGCCTCCAGTTATAGACTAAATTGATGACACTTAAAACATGCCCAGGAGCCATAGCTGAATGATCCTGTTACAGCAGTGCCTTAGTAATGTTGTGTTAGTTAAGGTTATGTTGGCTGGTTCTGAGGGTTTATAACCCAGCTGTGAATATATTCTCCAGGCTGGGACCAGTTGCCAAGGGGATTTAGTCCTGCAGCGAATCATATGGCTTTCTGGGTTGGTTTTTTCTTTTCCTGCTTCTTTATATCACAATTTTGTCTCTTTCTTTTTAAGATACAACATAAAAAGAAAAAGAATAAAACATCCCTCTGTCATGAGGCTAGTAGGAGCCGTACTGTATTTCAAGCTAGAGTTAACCTACCTCAGGCAATCCTTACCCCTCGCCAATATCCAAGTACTCCCCAGTCTGTAACATGAAGGATACCAGCGCTGCTTTCACTGCTTTCTTTATAAGAGAGCTGAAGTTTCACAGGAATTAAATCACAACTGGTTGCATGGGAAACCTGTGACAGACTGATCATCTCTGAAGGGTGAGCTGACTCCATAGGCACTGAACCTCTTCTTTTTCCACCTGCTTTAAAGACTTTCAGACTACAGCTTGAATGATTTCTCCCCTGCACGAGGGATTTTTTTTTCTTCTACAAAGACCACATTGGTTACAGTTCTATTTGACAGAGCTTTATGAGTGGTTTCCAGGAGGTAATGTTTTAAAAACTGATTTTGACCTATATAAGGAGACTTTAAACCTAAGGTACACATGTATCTACTGTCACCAAACCAGAACTCGTGTGCAAGAACAAGAAACCTGTGTAGTGGGATATGTAGGGAGTAAAAGGACATGAGGAACAAAGGCCTATTTAGATGGAGCAATGCAAAAATGTTCCTGTCACCATGGTCAACCCAACAGCAGAACAAGCTCCCCAAGAGCCTGAGCTGATGGAATATTTAACTGAATATATTTTCCATGTATAACCAGTGTCAGAACCAAATATTTGCTGAATGCAGAGCAAACATATTGGGTACAATTCCAGACAGATGACCTGCTGAAATATAGGACCTGAATTTCATCGTCTTGACATTGACTCTGGTACAATGTCAGTGACAGGAGGGTGCAACTTGCCACCATTCTGCTTGGGTTGCATTTTGCACCATGCTGACTGACACAGGCGTGAAATGCTCCACAAAGCTTTGAGCACGACACTCCAACCAACAGGCAGGTCCTTCTCTCCATCTGCCACCCTCCACAAAGCCTTTGCACTTCCCTTGCACCTCACAGCTCTCAGCAGCTCTAAGCAGGCCACTCAGTTTGCACGAACCTCAGAGGAGATGGGATCTGGGTTCACGTGGCATCTGTCATCTAAAAGGTGGCTGACTAAGGCTGACCCTGCCATGGTGTCTTCACATGCTGGCATCTGCTAAGGGGAAATGGGAACAGGACAGAGTGGGAAAGGCAGCAAAGGTGGGGCTGTTCAGCCTGGAGAAGAGAAAGTTGTGTGGAGACCTCATAGCAACATTCCAGTATGTGAGAGGGGCTTAGAGGGAGGCTGGACAGGGGCTCTTCATCAGGAACTGCAGTGATTGGACAAGGAGTAAAGGGCACAAGTTGTAAAAGGAGAAATTTAGGTTAGATATCAGGAAGAAAATGTTTACTGTGGGTGTGGTGAGACACTGGGACAGGTTGCCCAGGGAGGTTGTGGATATCCCAACTCTAGCAGTTCTCAAAGCCAGGTTGGATAAGGCCTTGAGCAACCAGGTCTAGTGGGAGGTGTCCCTGCCCATGGCAGGGAGGGGCTGTGTCTGGATGGTCTTTAAGATCCATTCCAACCTCAGTATTCTGTGATTCAGTGATTCCATGAAAGTCAGCCAGAATATCAGAGAATAATGAAGAAAATGGTCTGTCCTATATCATTATCAAACAGAAAAGTCCAAATCTTCACCCAGGCCTTTTCCTCATCCATCTGCATGTTGTTCCTGCCCTGTCTGAGTCTCCTGACAGCAGGTAAGATGCTAACGCAGGGGGCATGGGATCACTCTTTCCCTCCCCATTCAGGCAAAGAGATCAGTGAAAACAACGAATTAGTTATTAATGCTCCCTGGGATTTCAGAGTCTAAGTTCCACAACACAATATTTTCTTCGGCTGCTCTAGCTCTCTTTTAACACACTGGTGTGTGTTTGCCCTTGAGAAGTGTAAATGACCCTTTCAAATTCAGCATTTGAGGCCGAGGATGACAATTGATAACAAAAATATATTTCATGGGAGCAATAGTTTTCATTCAGAAGACTCTCAAATTGCTTTTCAAAACAGTATGGCTTCCCTTCATCCGCCACCAAAATGAACCTACCTCCATGGTGGAATAAAGGACCCATCAAAGCAAGGTGGCAGTGCACAGAAATTTAGGGCAGGAAGTCAAGAATGATATGTCCCACTGAAGGCAGAGGGTCAAGTAAAGTTGGCAGAAAGCATATCCTGAATGGGAGCCTGGACAAAACATCATCACCAGCTCCAACTCAGGAGGGAAAGTGCCGTGGGATCATCACTCACTAGAAAAGGTCAGAGCCCCAATCTTTACGTCTTGAACAGGGGCAGGGCACCGTGTTAATGCACACATTCAGAAGCGCCTCAAAAGAAAAAGAAAAAAGGCAATTTGCTGACTGCACTTCTGAAGACTTTGCTGCAACAAAAAGAAAGGGCACTATGAGTTTTTTGGTCTCCCTTTTCCTGTAGAAAGGAAAGGTTCTATTGAACTTCAGTCTACACTTTACAGGAAACCCAACCCACTCTGAAATTAATATGAAGAGTAAGACGAGACCACAAGGTGGAAAACTCTTGAAGTGAGTACAAGACTATTCATAAAATGAGTGAGAAAGGGAAATAGGTGATTATAAAAGGTCATTAGAAATGTCAGTTTATGAATGGTATTGTGTGAAGGGAGGTGTAACCCACTGCAAGCCAACCTACTACAGCTGCACTTGCAGAGGACACCCATAATCTCAGCCTCTTTTGTTCAGAGGTTTAGATTTAGGAAATTTCTTTCACAATATTATCCCTCCAAAACTTACATAAATCTGAAGAATGGGGACTAATCCGCCCAGCTTCTACTTCACAACTGCTTCTGCTTCAATTCCTCCCAACAGATGAATGAAACTAAAAAAATTTTTCCAGCCACCAGGAATGCAGATGCCCAGCAACAGATCCAACAGTTACCTGGACACAACTGCAGTATGAAATTGGGAGGTCCAGAGAAAAGATATCTGGGGAATCTGTTGTTCAAACACCTCTTCTCCCCAGACAGATCCCATGAGAGGATTCTAGCTTTTAGAAAACATTTCTAAGATTAAATTTTCTCAGCATTTTCGTTCACCAAGTGGAACTTGTTTCCTCTTAGAGCACCAGCAGCAGCAAATGAATGGATACGCAAAGGTGATTCATCTTGCTAAGTACAACACCTCTATCATGGAAGGGTGAAACACTCTGATGTGGCAGGAAGAACAAGATGCACTAGTATTATATGAGTATTTTGAACATTAAAAATTTAATTGGTTAGATGACCATAATGACAGAGGTATAAGGATTGCTTTTAATAGGCACCAGTGCCAAAAGGGATGTGTTTATCAGCGGTGCTATATATAACACTTCTACGAGTTCTCAAGGGACTCTGGGACACTTTCCTATGGTTCCAAGTCCCTTGTATGATCTTCTACCCTGCTTTATTCAACCAGCAAAGTATTTTTAAGAGCACTTTACTGCCCAGACACCTCAGACTTTTAACAGCCTCTGTCTTTGAATTTTACTTCTTGTTTTAGGTCTTTATAACCTGTACAGAATCCAGTGATTTTTTCAAGCAGAGATTCAAACCCTGCCATAAACATGGGCACAGGAGATGGTGGACAACATGCCTTCACTTTTACAATTCTCTCCTCCTTCATTCCACCCATGTAAATCCAAGTTAGCCAATGCTTTCATTTATTTTTATTACTCTTATTTCTTTTAGCAGAGAGAAACATTAACTGAGGGGGTGTGATACAGATTTGCTCAGATGAAGTACAGGAGCCTTCACACTCCTTAATTTCATGCCTCAGTGCATTTCTTGCTAACAAGTGGAAAAACGCAGGGGAGAGCCAGCAAGGCTAAGGCAGATCCTCCAAAATTTGGTCTCAGTCCTCTGCTACACCCTCGGCAGATATTACAGTGTTGGCTGCCAAAGGAACTTAGCTCTGACACATTTCAGGCCAGGCCAGTTAGCTATTTAAAGAGGTGGGTTTATTTATAGACTTTTTACCCTCCTCCCCTACAAGCTCCCACCCTATTTTTTTAAGATGGGAAGTTATCAGTAGCCCTGAACATGTAAAATTTGACAGCAGCTTACCTGACAATTTCTATTAGTCCCTTCATCTTTGCTGTTACTTTTATTCTTCTATATATTCTTTCAGCCATTAAACAGTGTTATTCCCACAACAAATTTGGCAAAGATCAAAACAGTGTAGCAGGTTTGCTCCAATTTTCTACTGCTACCAGCCAGGTAATGAAGAGATAGATGGAGACAAAAGATGTTTTTCTTTCCTTTTCTCTCCTAAAGGATTTTGTCCTGGAATTCCACACAATGAGTGAAAACATTTTAAAAAGTAGTTAAGGTGGACTTTGTGGGATGGGAAGGTTGAGACTGGTTTCAATCCAGTACTTGAGTCATTGTGCTTTTGCTGAAACAATGGCAAAATCAAGGAATAGCACTGTCTCACTTTCTTAAAAAGAACTTGTAACTGCTAGAGAAACTAGAGTAACTATGAATTAAACTACTGTTCACTCTCAGCAGACCTCTGGTGACAGAAAGTTTTGTTCTGACATATATATTTATATGTAAGTCTGCAAACCCCAGTCCAGTGACTTGGAATAGAAAAGTTTGACTTCTCACAATTCTTTTGTATAAGATGAACATCCCTGCATGCCTCACCTCAACAGTGCAGTGTTTCCTTAAAGGAATCCATAAATCCCCAAAAAGGGTGCTTGATTTAGGCTGTGCTTGGTACAACTAAAATGCCAGGGAGCTAAGCACCTAGTTAGTCTCACCAGCTGTTGAATCCTGCTGCAACCAGGATCTTAAAATCTTCTCCTTGGAAGGACTGCATATGCATTAGATTATACTGGAATCTACTTCAGTTTGAAGGGAAAAACAAATTAGCAGACAAACAAAACAGTCTGAGAGAGATTATTTAATCCCTAACACTGAATTCAACCTTTGGAAAGAGTCAAAATCTCATGGGACTTGGGGGGAAAGGAGGACACTCAGATGAGGCCGAAGCAGCCCACAGGGGAAGCTGCCTATTTCATTTCTGGAACATGGGCCATGTGCATCTATTTTTAGCTTTGAACTGAGTTCCTCTGCCTCCTGCCAGAAGTCCTGAGCCCTGTGCTGGTGCAACGAAAGCAGTGGCTCAGCCATTCTCTAATAGCTTTTACTTCTTAATAAAGAGCAGCACTTAGGCAAAGGATGAGGTTACTGTCGGAGGGGTCATGATTAATAATGATTAATCTGATCCTTGCCAACATGAACTGGATCCACCATTCACTAAATAATTACTCTGCAGCATGGATATCATTTCCAGAGGAGGCATACGTTTGTCATATTAAAACCAAAACCAAACACATGGGAGGAAAAGGGGATCTGACTTCTCAGTAACACTTGATCTCGCAGGAACCACCAGAAAATTTAAGCAAAGAGGGAAAAAAAAAACCAAAAAAAACCCCCAAAAAAACCTTAAAACAACAATAACAACAGCAAATCAAAGGATAAGAGCAGTTAAATACTGATGAGTCGCCCACCTTTTGGGAGAAGCAATGGAAGGTCAATAAAACTAAACCCTCAGAAGGCAAAGCTGCGCGTGCTGAGGATATGGAGCACTCTGCTACTTCTGGCTCTTAACCTTATGCATAACTCTAATATGCACATTATTTGCCCACCCACACATTTCCCTCCTGTTTTTAAATTACATTTTTGTTTTCCTCAGAAAGCACACAAATTACTCACTGGGAAACATCTTTCCTTCTTTATGTTAGTGTTCTACTGGGCACAAGGAAATCCTAGTCCAGGATTGTCATTCTTAAACAACAATGCACCTCAAGTAATAAGCAACATTATAACTTTATAACATTATGGAAATGCATAAACTAATGGGAAACTAATAAGCACTCTGAAGGGCATATATGAACCTTACAATTACAGCAGGATGCTTGTGGTGCAGAGACTTGGTTCTGGGCCTCAGAGCATGGATAAATTTTACTCCCACAAAGCACACAAACAACAGGCAATGGTGCCAAAGGCAGACAAGGACATGGGGGCTTTGCAGGCAAGAGGTGGTCCTATTTGGGGACTCCCCTCAGTTCTCCTGCTTCACTGACCCAAATCTTCCCTGAGACCATCCACAGGGGGATGCTTCTCTAGTTCTTCAGTGCACTCAGCTCTGTTCCCTTTGAGGTTTTCAAAGCTTTTGTGGGATTTATATTGCACTGTTTACCCCTTCACGTCATCATGCAGCGTTTGATTTAGACTGGGAGGCCACAGAACACAGACCACCAGTCCATCTCCTGGTCTGGTGCAAATCCAGCAGGAAGGTTGGGTTCCTTGTGCCTGTTGTGAAATCCCAGCCTCGCGTGAGCCTGTTTGGACTTCTACCTTTGACAGGTCCAGATTTTACACCCTGGTGACTTGCACCATGGAAAACACCATGCAGGTAGTTGGTGCCATTGACTGCCAAATTCAAAGCAGGGATCAGGTCGAGGAAGTGCCACTGCTTCTAGAGGCATCCTGGAGAATCACAGAATCACAGAATATTCTGAGTTGGAAAGGAACCCACCAAGATCGTCAAGTTCAGCTCTTAGCCCTGCACAGACGCTCCAACAATCCCACCCTGTGCATCCCTGGGAGCGTTGTCCAAATGCTCCTGGAGCTCTGGCAGCCTCGGGGCCGTGCCCATTCCCTGGGGAGCCTGTTCAGTGCCTCACCACTTTCTGGGGAAGAACTTTTTCCTGATATCCAACCAAAACCTCCTCTGATTCAGCTTTGTGCTGTTTCCTGAAGTCCTGTTTGGTCACAAGAGTGAAGAGATCAGTGTCTGCCCCTCCTCTTCCCCTCACAAGGAAGTTGTAACTGCAGTGAGGTATCCCCTCAGTCTCCTCTTCTCCAGGCTGAAGTAAGAAATGCCAGTAAATTAAATCCTTGGCAATGAGGTTATGATTTGGTTTAGCTGGGGATTTTTCCTAGTGGGGCAGTGTGTTTGGGATTTTTTGCCAGTTTCCAAATTGACTTGAAGGAATGAAAGAAAAATAAACTCTTTGCAAAGCATCACCTTTCACAAAAATTTCAGCTGAAATGTGGTTGGTGACTTTAAAACCAGACCTTTAAATAGCTAATGGTATAAAAACCACATACCTATCTATGTGTACATTCATGCAAATGAAAACTAAGTTGCATTTTCACAAAACTTTACAGAGGCTGCAGAGTGAAACACAAAGCAAGGTCAGGGAAAAAAAAGAAAAAAAAGAAAAAGGCCCCAACAACAATAACAATAATGAAGGTAAATCTTTAAAATCTCAGACAGGGTGCAGGAGGCAGGGGTAGAGCTCTGCAAACAAAACTAAATCCAGTGCACTGTTTTTCCCCTTCACAAAGTGAAACAAGCTGTTCCTAAAATAATGCTTCCTTGGTTTTCTGGCAATTAGTGTCCTGAAGGATTAGCCTACAATCATCGGCAAGTGTTTGCCTTTCCCAGCCGATGTCACCATAGAAGTCTGTGTTTATCTACAAGGCCCAGGGGATAATTTATAAGCTGAGCTGAGGTCCTGCATTCAGAGACTAATGTTCCACACTGCCACCCACCCTCCTGTACTAGTTTCCTCCCCATCTACCTCCTATCCCCTGAAATATAGACAGGATCCTGCCAGGGGCATGACAAATGAGCTTTACAGCCTCTGAAGCAAGCACTTGCCCAACAGTTTATGTTGATACAGCAAATAAAGAGGTACTGATATGGTCAACACATCATCAGGCATCAAAAATTAGATTTCAGGAAGTAACTGAATGCAAAAAAATATTTTATCACTGTTCCAGAAAATATCAAAGAGAATGGGTTAATTTTTTCCCCTCTGAAAACTATTGCCTACACTCTAATTAAAATACTGCCATTTGTGAGTTTAGGTCTACTACCCAGGGTTTGTTAGAGATAGTGCTTTGTAAAACCTCTTTGCAATCAAGATGTTGTAACTTTATTTCTAATCTATACTACCAGTGCTTTAACAGTGTTCTGGTCCCATTGTAAACTAAAAGTGATTCAATCAGAGTACATCAAAATATAAAAGATTAAGATTGATAAGAGCGTTTATTTCTAAATTAATTTTCCCCTGATGTGTTAGAACCTTAAAATGAGAATACTAAGCTTGCATTTGAGAGAATGGGAAGCTAGTCTTTTAAAGAAAAGTAATATGAATCCTTGTCTTGATGGTAAACTGACGATATAGCTCACGGCAATTAATTTGTTATTTTGAAAATTCTAATAAAAGCACCCAAGCAAAACAAAGCAAATCAATGAAAGACTCAATTCTAGGAAAAAAAAAATTGCAGTGTGACCAACATTCCTCACAACAGAGAATATTGCAGAATAGGTAGATACATGGATATGTTCATAGGTAAGATAGATCTGTTCTCAGATTTGAAACATTAGCAAAACAAGGGTTAGAGACACTGCTAGTAATCAAAGTTGATGAACATGCATGTTGAAGGTGAAAAACACTTTTCTTCCTGAGAATTCATCTCTTTTCTCTTCAGGAAATGATCAGGAGATTCTGGAGCTTCATGGACACAGTTTGAATTTGCCTCAGGTCTAAACCTGGTCACAAGTTGTCCACAAGATACATTAGAGAGCAAAGTTATTTGACAATTGAGACCAACTATTTCACTCTGCCACATTTAACATTGGGTGACCTGATTTTGTAAAATGTTTATACTCAAATCAAATTTTGTTTCATCTTTTGAAAGAATGATCTCCAGATTCAAACTTATCTTTAGCTACAAAGACAGGAGGCCATAAGAACTAAAAAAAACGTTTGATAGGAATGAACTTGGCTAGTCTGAATAAGTGCCAAGTGGTAGGGGGAAGGAAGAGACCACCAGCCGGCTGTTATTCCAAGCACAGTCCATCTCACTTGCAATTACTGAACCCTACCAGCAATTCCACCAATGTGAATTTGACCAATTTTAGAATAAGGGGCCATTCATTCTAAGTAATGAATATTGAAATCTGGCCATTGGTTTGTGAACAAGTTTTTACATGTCTGTCATGAGGAACCCCAATAAAGAATGTCCTTGTGATGGTTTCACTTCAGAACAAAAGCATGCAATGAACTACCACCCATCCAGGCAGCTACAGTAGGAGACCAAAGGTTGCATGCATTTAGCCAGCAAGGAAATGCAATATTCTTTAAGAAAGGCATTGCCTGGAGTGGATTTTTATAAAGAAACAGAATTCATGAATAAATAAACCAGATGGGAATAAGCCAGGCTAGGGTATTAACATCTCCTAGTGCAATGAATCCCCGATCTCGCTTGAGGGTTTTTCTACAAATAACAAACACAAAAACATTAATGTTGTACCATTGTCAATCATGCCAAGGACTCTGTTTGTGTCCAAGAACTCTGATATGCAACAGCACAGATCAAACCCACCAGACGTTAAGACATTCTTAGATTTCACCAGTTGAGGTACATATTGACTGACCTGATCTGAGTCTTTCACTTGAGAATTTTTCCCTTTTCTGCAACCACAACTCATAAGCAGTTTTGCATCTCCAATGACTTTTCCCTATAAGACATAAGGAAGGAAAAACATCAGCACAACTGGAACCACTGAAGACCAAAAGGCTTATATTTATGATCTGGAGGAGGGGAAGAAAGGGCGTTAGGGAAACCTGTGGACTCTTCCTGTGTTGCTGTGAGGTTCTCTTTCACAGAGGGATAGCTCCCAAGCTTCCAAGAAGCCTTCCCCAAAGGAAATTATCACAGCATTAGGGAAGTCACACAGAGGCAAAAGGAAAGCAAGGTGTGTGGAAAAAGACAGTGGGAAAGTAAAGCTGAAAAGAAACACATTATTTTAACCCATGGTTTTCATACACTTGCATGAACAGGAACAAGGCTAGCATGCTCAGACAGAACAAACACCAAACTGTGGTGACTGCTGGAAGAGCTCATACACTACTTTTTCTGTTCACCCTCACCAAGTTAATGCCTACTGGCTTCTCATGTGCCCAGATTTCATGAAATAAAGTCTACAGCAATGACTTGCTCTCAGTAGAACAATGAGTCCACATTATCCCTTGTAAATCCATGCCAGGAGTCCAAGAGCCCACCCTCATCTGACACTGCTGGCACAGACCCTGCAATGTCTATGACAGAGAATCATAGAACAGTGGGATTGGAAGGGACCCTACAGGTCACCCAGTTCCACCCCCTGACATGGACATGACATACTCCCCTAGATCAGGCTGCTCCAAGCGCCATCTAACCTGACCTTGAACACTTCCAGGGATGGATGGTCAAACCAACAGAGATTTGCAAAGAAACAGAGTCCACTCACTTTTACCTGTAACCAACAGTTTGAGAGACAAGCTGAGCTCAGACGCCTTTCTTTTCATTGAAAACCCTTCAGACTGTCTGAGTGTGATCCAAGCAGCAAGTTTGCTCATGTTAACAGGGCTCTTTTCTGGGGGTTATTTGAGTCACTTTGGTTCTTCACCAAATAATTTTTGTTGCTAATCACACCTGGACATCTTGATAAATAACCATGACACAAAGGAGTTTGGATTCCAGATTTGGTCAAAATGCTTCTTGAATTTAAACTGCACAGAGTCAAAAACAGCCAGTGGAGCTCCCACAAACATACCACAAGTACTTGTTTTTCCATAGGCATGCACAAAAAGACATTGCCTACTTTCAGACTTTTGCCATCCACAGTTGCAAAATAAACACTCTTGGCATCTGCTGGGGAACAGAGGGAGAATCTGCTCATGTGCAGCCATGAACAGTCACAAGATTTCAGCTGGATTAATTTATTTAGGAAAGGAGATCCCAACACAGTCAGTGAGTTTAGCCAAGTGGAAGTGCTCTGCCCTAAATGATGAGAAAGGGAAAGGGCACGATTAAAAGGAATTGCAGCCATTGCTCAATGTCAGGGCACAGCAGAGAGATGACCCTCGGTGGCAGGAATTACAAAGAGGCAGATAAACTTTTGGGCACCTTGGGAGAGCATGCAACCTGCCAGGTGTGGGGATGTCTCTCACTTGGTGAGCTCAGCGTCTCCCAAGTTCCAGCAAGGTCAGATAATGTACAGAAATTACCTTTTTCACTCCTTCCAAAAGAGAAGCTGGGAAAAAAACTAAGACACTGAAAAGGCTGTACTGATACCTAATCTGATAACTACCCAAAATACCTCATGTTTGGGCTGCTGATTACAACCTGTCAGACTCTGAGGTTTTCTGGGGACTGCTTCCAGCTGGCCTCCTCTGCCTGTGACTCCCATCTGCCAAAGGTGTTTCACTCTTGCTCTGTTACTACAGTCCTTCAACAACTAGTCTGTATTCTATTTAAGCAATTTTTTTTTTCCCCAGAAAGAAGTGATTAAACCTGAAGTTAAAATAAGTGTATAAAAATACTGTGTTAGAGATAGGAAACTGAGGCACAGAGAGACATCCCTTTGTCTAACCACAGAAAACCTTCTAGACATCTCACAGTATATGAGACAACTTGGAGCTATAAAAAGACCTAGGAGAGACTCACACATTTCCCAAAATGCCACTGGATACCTTGGGATGGCTATAGCATTAACATACACCTGTGATTAGGAAACTAGATCCACATATGTCTCCTTGATGGTCAGCTTGTCCCACTCTCCTCTGCAAAGTCATCATGTCAAAGAAGATAATCCAACCTTTTTTTAACCACAAATCAAAGAAAAAACCTCCCATTTTCAGACCCTTCTATGGCTCTAATGCCACCTGAGCTCACGGCAAACCATGGCCATGTTCTCCTGTCCAAACGGAAGTATCACCAGTTTTATTTAACAGAGAGAAATCACAAGATGTTGCCCATAACCGCTTGGAAAATCCAGAGTCCAAGTGAAACATGAACCCAAAACTTGAGAGTTTTTTTCTTTTCGTCTGACAGTACAAGAATGAAGGGGCTCTTCAACTCCCTAAAAAACCCCAAATTAAAACAATGCACTGGATAAATAATCCCACCTCCTTTTCCAGCTGCAGATGCACCTCTCCTAATGTGCTTTGGATGAACGAGCTTCTACTTCCACCTTATTTTAGGAAAGCTTCTTATGAGCAGATGCTTAATTTGCAGATAGGTGTCTAACATTAGGCAGCTAAGTTGAAAGGCAAAAGGAAAAAAAAAAGCATATGGACAACATTTGCAGCCAGTCGCAACTCTGTTCCAGAGCAGATGGAGGCCTTGTCATTCAGGGGTTTCCTCACATACACCAAGCAGTTCAGTGGGGATAGGGAAAGGGGCTTCTGTTTGGATGCTTCTGTCTGGAACCAGATTAGAGGAAAGCACGCTTTTCCACAGCACACGCCTTGTGTTACATTAAACATGCATGTGCAACTTCAGCTTTTATTCAGTGATCTGAAACAGAGCCCTCCAGGGTGCTAAGGGTTAGTGAGTTTTTGTTTGTTTATCTGTATTTTATTTTACAGCTTCTAGTGCCCAAGGAGTTTGTTAAGAAATTAAAACACCTCGCTGGGGCTATCCTGCTGTGGTAGTTGCCTCCTAATATTTCCCTCTTTCCTTCGTTCAGCAGTGCCTGATGCTTACAGGGAAAGGAGAGGAGAACTCCACCAAGAGAGGAGCCTCATCTCACTGGGTACTACAGACATTTGGTCTTAATTCATGGAGGATCACTTCTATGTTTCCTAGCCTTTTAATAACATGAGGTGCTATTGTTTAGAAGCAGGCAGGCACAAGGTTTTCCAACAGGGAAGATTGCTTTGCCTTCTGCTGGCTTTCATCCACTGCCAGACATCAGCCTTCCCAAGGCAAAAGAGTAAGAAGGCTTCTTGACATATGTCCTATTATCCCACCTCTTATAGGGAATCTGGCTGGCCTCACCCACCTCCTTGCACCATGGGCTGCAGCAGCTGGCCAAAGTTTGCAGAAAAATAAGAAAAACCGGAATAATAGTAACAGGCTTAATTATCTCAGCTGCACGGGTGACAGGAGCTGAGCAGTTGCCAGTTTTAACAGCCTGTGGTCGAGAAACACTGAACTGCATCACCCAGAAGTCAAATGAGGGTCGGTCACAACTCGCTTCATGCCAGCAGCTCCAGGGGAGGCGCAGGGCACACAGAAATCACTGCAGCATTGCCCAGAGCCAACCCGTGTGGAGCTACCAGCCCCGTTTAAAGGAGTCAGACACGAGGCACATGGCACCGGCTGGCCTCCAGGGAGCTGCCAGGCTCTGTGCTCTGGAGTTGCGGGCTGGGATTAATGGTAGCATCCCGTCTTCCAAGTCTGTGGCTGGAAACCTCGGCTCCAGAGGTGGGCTCGGCTTAGCACTGTGCCACGCACCTTGCAGAAGCTGACAGGTCCAGCTGGGCTCTAACCTGCTTGGTTTTCATCAGCCTTTCTCTCTTTTGAGCAACAGCCATTAAAAATACTGGAAGCAGCTTTTTCCCCAGGGAGCTGGCACAACTAGTCACAGGGTGGCTGGGCACTGGAACCACCCCAGGGAAGGCCCTAAGTCTGCCAGAGTCCAAAAAGCATTTGGACAAGGTTCTCAGGCACACAGTGTGATTCTTGGGGTTGTCCTGTGCGGAGCCAGGAGTTGGACTCGATGATCCTTGTGGGTGCCTTCCAACGTGGGATATTATTCTTTGAGTCTATGTATAGCACTGCAACAGCGAACTCTAAAAATCTCCATGGCTGCATAAATGCCATTAGGAAGAACAACACATTCAGTGTTTGTTATGTTTTTTATGCTGTTCTGTCAGGGTGATCCACACATTTTGAAGAACCAGTACCCAAGTGCCTACAGTGGTAGAGTGGGAGAGAAGGGGGGAAAGGAAGGGAAACAAGAACTGAATCCAAGGTGGAGGCAAGCAGCAGTACAACAGACAGCTGGTGTTTGGGTGGTGGTAAATCACCCTGAAATGAGCCTCTTCCCTCAGCTCAATGAGGCCTAAACAACAAAGGAAGGCACAGCTTGCAGCCGGACAGCCTGCTAGCCAACCACAGACACACATGACAGCTTCATTCAGGAGCCCGGAGTCAATACAAAAGCTCCGAAATCAATCCGACATCCTGCGACCTCAAACAATGCGCCAAATCTTCTCAGAATTGGAGCCCCAAATGAGGGGGAGCAGCATTCAAGGGAGATCAAAACGCAGGGCTGGCATTGAAAGGGACTAAAAAGGAGAAGAATGTTCCCAGTTTATTAATGGTGAGGTCTGGCCGGCTGCATCCCAGCCACCATAGGTTACGTTCATTAAAGGGCAGCGCTTTGCACGTATTATGCAGAGCGCCCGGAGAGTATGTGTTGTGTGCGTGTGTCCGCCAGCGTGCCCCTCACTTGCTAGAGATCAGGATGTGCCTTTCTGCTTAGCACTGTTGTCTCCATCAGAAATTCCTCCTGTGTGAACTGCAAACGGAGTTTTTTCCCACTTGAGCGACTGTATGGGCACAGACGCGCACACGTACACACTCTCTCTCTCATCTCTGAGCCTGAAAAGCATAAAGGAACTCAGACAGACTCTTTCCAACTTAAGGGAAAAAAAAAAAAAAAAAAAAAAAGACAACATTTCACATCCCCTTCCCTCCCGGCCATACTTTCAGCTCACACACACAAAATCTATTACAAAAGACCGAAGCATTATGAGATTGCCGCTGCTGCTGATGAAGTTGATTGCTCCATAAACCCCACTCCTATGTGCCATAAAGGACCCGGTCCCACAGCACAACAAATCCACAAAGGAGAGTAAAGGGAAAAAAAGAAAACCTGCTTCAGTCCCTGGCATTGTCCCCTCCGGGCAGGATTGCCCCTGCTGGGGTAGTTTCACTTGCAGAATCTGTCTTGCAGCACTACACAAAATTGGCACCCTTCCCCCTTCAGCAACAAAAAGGCCAAGCAAATCCTTTTTATCAGCTTCTCTTTGAAGGCAGGTGGAAAAGTATAATATAGACATACACAGGGAAAAAAAAGATAAATACCATTTGCAAAAGTACTGTTTGGATTTGCCTGTCCTAATTATCTTCTTTTCAGCTGCCACATTTGAAAGAATCAGACCTTGGAAGTTCTCTCCTTCTTGGATGCACAGCCCAAGACGAAGGGCTTGCTAGAGGAGGTCAGACTTGAAAAATATTTCTTTTTCTGTACTGAAATGTAAGCAGATGAAGAGAAAGGATGGAAATTTTCAAAGCCATCTATGGGTCTTGATGCACATTTCTCATGAGTTTTTACTGAAGATGTGTCAAAGCCTAATCGCCTTTGCTTTTCATGTGTCACACTGATCTGATATTCAGAACAGACATGGCTGAGGAAGCGAGCAAGCTCTCTCAAATTTGGAGAATCTTAGATAAACAGAAATTGAAAACATTAAATGCTCCTTAGGATGCAGCAAGTCCCATGTATTTTATCTCAAAATTTAGGGAAAAAGAGTAAGAAAAAAATGTGCACGCTCCATCCCTGGAAGTGTTCAAGGCCATGTTGGATGGGGCTTTGAGCAACCCGCTCTAGTGGAAAGTGTCCCTGCCCATGGCAGGAGGTTGAAACCAGATGATCTTTAAGGTCCCTTCCAACCCAAATTTTTCTGTGATTCTATGAAATGAATGTTAAAGCTCCACAAAAAAATCTTTATGCTTCATTCACACTTTATGTCACGAGTCTACACTGTTATTGCCACTACTCTGGAGTCCTTACAGACCACAAGCATGATCTCTATCGCCTCCTTTGAGAAGATATCTCCAATTTAACTTTAAAAATATGATAATGTCATACAGATGCCAGAGGGTGACTGGGCGAAGACAAGTATAGCAGATGCAAACAAGCTTTTTCAAGGTAGGATGGAAGGTCATCCCCAAGGGCAAGACAAGATGAGGTGATGTCCAAACCCCAAGCAAGAAGACTGGAGCAGTCCTCACCCAGTTTGTCAACAGTAAGTCAAAAAACTTCTCCATTAGCATTCGTAGAAAGAGGAAAACTGCATCCAGTCTGGGCGAGTGCCCAAATACAGGGTAGATGAGTGGTAGGAAATGATGGAGGATGCAACAATTCCTAGCACTGCAGATGAAAGAGAGTCTGCAGGGATCAAACGGAAAAAGATTCAAGATTAGGTTTTTTTGTATGGGTAATAAAGTGGAAATTTTTTTTCAGATATCTAGCGAGTCTAAATGTACGGTTTTCAAATTCAGGAAAACTGAGCTCTTATTTGGATGAACTGCCTTTTTTGTTTTGTTTTATTTTGTTTTATCTTGCCTGCTTTAAACTCTGCTATTTAAATAATTTAACAATCTATCTTAAATATTTCACCAATAAATCACAGGCTTGTGTTTCTATTTCATGTTAAAACTAATCAGTGGAGGAGTGCCTGAGCTGTAAGTTAAAATTCTGCTCCACCAACCCAGCGATGCATAATCATTTCTGTGCAGAATCCCTAGTGAATAAAAACTTCTCTGCAGAATTAATGCCATATAAAAAAGTTCTTTGTGCAGGCTTAGAGCGCAACTGTGGCCCAGGATCATCTGCATCCTGCCAACAGGGTCAGGATTTCCAGAGCTAATTGGTGTGTAGAGTTTTCCCACCCTGGCAAGTACAAGCATGGAGCTCACAGCTGAATCCCAGACATGGGCACATTGAGATGGGGTCCCATCCACCAGTCAGGGTGCTGATAATATGCACAGAGCTCCAAATGGTCCATGTGCGTGATGATTGTATTGAGATCCCATGCTTGTTCCCATCAAAGAGGAGTAAATAGAAAAAAATTATGATGTTGTTGGCCAAAATGGGTGATTCTTAAAAATGCCTCTGGGATTAAGGTGTTGAGAGCCTGTACAAAGGAACACCAAATCCGCTGAGCATCAGCAGGAATAAGACTTCTCCAGGTCCTAAATTGTGTAGCCATTTTAAACTATTTCAGTGAAGCTGAGATGCAAAAGCAACACATTTACAAAAAGTAAGAAAAGTACATCTACCTCTCCTCACTCTCTCCCAAAGTCTGAGTACATCAAATGAACCCAGGAAGCCTCACATATCTATAATTTAGTGCAATTCACTATATTTTTCTTCCTAAATCATTGAGACACAGTCAAGGCAAGACTCCCTTTGGTCTCAGTCAGCAAAATCCAAAATGCATGAATGTTGTGAATAGATACCCAGAAGCTGATAGCTAGCATATTGAATCCAAAAAGCAAATTAAGAGACAGAAAAATGAAGGCCAAAACGGAAGGGAAGGGGAAAGGGGAATCTCTGTCAACTACATTGTTATTAAGCTGTCTTTAATTTGGTTTTGCATCAATTTTTACTTTGTTTTGTTTCAAAACATAAAAATTCATGCCTTTTGCTTCAAAGAACTGTTTAGCGGATGATCTCACTTTGATGCCCATAGGAGCAAAACATACACAATCCTATTTGCAAAGAAAAAAGTCATCTAGGGCAGCATGACTCCTCTTCTGCAGCTGGGCAAAAGCCTCCACATCCCAGGTCCTTAACCTGAGTGGAGCTTGCTTGGGACAGGGGGAGCGAGATGAAAATAGGAGATATGTCCGCCTCCTCCACCTCCTCCTCCTTGTTTGAGGCAGACATCCCCATCTCTCCTTCCCATGTGCAGCCAACAAAACTTCCTGCACCAACTGACACGGAAACAGCTAATTTACTGCTTTGTGTCAGGAATGTAGCCAAGGTTTCGGTCCCCTGTGCCCCAGACTCCCCTCAGCTAGGCTGCTTCATCTCAAAAAGGGTCTTCCCTTCCTCCTGGCCCTCCCCTCCAACACACACTCCTCCTCCTCCTCCTCTGCTTTTGTAACTTATCTCCCTGCAAGCCACTTCCCAACAGGAGTTGAAATTAAACAGGCTGCCCATATGCCATGGCTCACTTGTTGTCTGTTCCCCTCACTGCCATCTGGCCTATTTGCTCAGCCAAAAAGAAAAAAAAAATAGTGAAAAAAAAACCCCACCACGAAGAAAAGAAAATAAAAGAAAAGAAAAAGGGGTGGAGGGGATAAGGAAAAGAAAAAGGATAAATCCAGACACAACGAAGACGATTGAGGGAGGTGATGATGCTGTCTCTAGCATCTGCTCCTTGGCCAGGCTCCCAGATAGATCGGTAATGGAGAGCAGTAGAACCAGTGACAATTAACCCAAACATAGTCCTGTTTGTTTAACCTGTTCACAGAGATCAACCCATGTGCTGCTCCCCTGGCACGGAGGCACCACACTCCAGCAAGGAGATTCTGACTGAGAAACTTCCAGCCAGAGGAGGAAAAGAGAGATCCTCCTCTCCTGAACTGGGCTGGCAGATTCTTCAGGACGTGATGACTGTGATGACGGGCTAAGACTTTCTCCAACTCTCCAAGTCACCTTATTTTTTTTTAATAGTAGCACAGGCTATAGCAAGGACAGGTGTGACTGTGAGGGGAGGATGTTACACTGGATTTTGATGCACCCTAATTTCCCAAGCTCCTGACCCCACAAAACCAGAGGAAAAGAAAGAAAGTGGCAATAAAGATATCAGAAGAGAAAAAAAATAAAGTTATCCTAAAATACACCATTATTTCCACATTGCATCTTTAAAAAAATTTCATCCCTGGAAAGTGCAGATAGCAGAGATTTTTTGTTTTGTCTTTTTGAAAAGGGAAAAAGAAAAGAGGCTGACTCAAGGAACTGCATGGCTCGCCATCATGAAACAGTTCTGCCAGGACGGGAGCAAGTCTGTGGGTACAACAGAAGTTATGTTTGTTTTTCAAGCTGAAATGAAAACTTCAAGGTTAAAAAAAATAGATTAACCTGAAAAATAGTTTTGTAAACCAGGCAACTACTAAGCTGTTTAAACAGCAGAGTGAAAAAGGGAGTAAGAAAACTACTTTTTCAACACCTTTTACTGATTTTTTTCTTTTTTGTTTTTAACTTTCAGTGAGACATTGCATACCTGTGCACATGGGTGTCAAAAGCCATACGGCTGGTTCCTCTGGAGGCAAACCCCACTGAGCCACGAGATGATGATAATTACCACTAGAGCTGCATGAGATCATGAAGGGGAATCCCCTGCAGGGAGAGGCGGCTGGGGAGGAAGAGCAGACCTCCTCTTTCCAGGGGTTGTGATGTGCACAGATGCTCCCCAGATGGAAAGGTGTTGCACAGACTACTAGGGAAGGAGCACCTCCATTAGCCGTGTCCCTGCATCTGAATCCTTCACAAACACAGAGCAGAGGAGATGATCCTCCTGAAGGCCAGTACCTTCTGATTCAAGGTTTTGTTTTTCCATTGCAGCCTGACTCAATAACAGAGCAAAACTGAGCAGATTGAATGTTTTCACGCATGATTGTTCCTCTGCTTGCAAGCAGTGATCCACATGAGCGCTGTCTGTCTTAGGGTCCCCATTTATCTACACCTGCATCTGCACATTTAGGGAAGCAACATGCAGAGTGTGGCAAAGGTTCCCTCAAAGGAAAGGTTGCATTGAGTTTTCCAGCTGTTGTGCTTGTGGTCCCTAATACAGAATCAGAAAATCATAGAATGTTCTGAGTTGGAAGGGACCAACCACAAGGACCATCAAGTCCAACTCCTGGCCCTTCACAGAACAACCCCAAGATTCACCCCAAGATTCAAACCATCTGCCTGGTACTAGAGAACAACTCTTTCCCCACCCAAACAGCCCACTTGCAGTTGTCAGAAAGGAGGAAGTGCTTTGTCAATGCAAAATACTTTGTAACAGTGGAAACAGAAACCAGAAGTTCATCTAAAACCGAAACATGCCAGCATTTCCATCTTTAACGCTGCTGCAGTCACCCTGCAGCAGGGCCTCCAGATTTGGGAACAAATAAAACCAGGAACAGTCAGGTAGAAGTCCTCTGTGAGGAGACGAATTTCACCAAAGGTTTTGTCTGACATCACCAGCCCATCCTTGCTCCATTGTTGTAGTTTATGATCTCACCACGAAGCACCTCTGTGGAGTCATTCCCTCCTATCTCACTGCAGCCCATCCATTATCCTCTGCCTAATTACTTCCACAGCGCTGCTGCAAGAGAGATATTTCCTACAGCTGAACATTTGTATTCCCAAGAGCTGACACCTGCCAGGTCAGGTTCCTCAGTCTTTACATTTGATGTTACTACAGCAGGAAGGTGATCCAGAGAACAGAAAAGCACACGAAGACAGCAATCAGTCTGATTCCTCCATTTGGATATTCCTTTAAAAAAAAAGGGACTTGCTAAAGATCATACTACATTATTCTACAGAAATAGGGTGGAAGGAAAGGTGAATTGTGCTGACTACAATCTGTCCAATTCTCCATTAAATCAGATTTCTCTCATTAGGGATAACAATGAACTGCAATAAAATCAATGGAAAGGCAGCACAGTATGGAAAACTGGGAAGGGGAGGGTTAGTTTTTCTTGTACTTTAGTTTTGAGGTGTGGGAGCTGGGAGCAATCAACACCGAGCTAATGGCATCCAAGCTGACTCCTGACCACTGCATCACTTTTGAGGTCACAGTTTTCCACAAAACCAACCAATTCATCCTGTGAAGGGAATGAGGACGCTGGGCATTCTGCAGCCTGCACGGAAAGCCCCGGAAGATGCTCTAATGTGCCCACTCACAGGATGCCACTTGTGGCAGGTCAGGGAGCAACTGTCACCTCACCAAATATCACCTCTCTAACTGAAGCTTCTGAGCATGAAGCCATCCCAGAAGCATGTCATTTCTCATTTACTCTCTGTAGAGAGGTTTCAAAATACTCTGCATCTGTATGTTGTGATAAGGGAAGATGTTGTCCTCTCATGACTATGCTATTGGCGTGACAATGAGAAATTTTGGGGTCCTTGACTTGCCTTCCCTCTGAGAGGTTTTTGTATTTTGAAAATCATTTTCCCCATCTCTGATTCCTTCTCTTCTCCCATGTTTAATGACAAGAAATCTTTTCATATAGGGCAGAAGTCTTTTCATCAGTGGGCCTGAGAGCAATTTTTCAAACCAATTGTAGGATCGTCTCTAATATACCATACCTGAGGTGTTCAACTGTCCTTGATTAATATAACAGAAGCACCTTCAGAGCTCTCCCATCCAAATATTGGATTAATACAGGCATGTGGAATCCATCTAGATCTGGATAGTTCACCTCCAGCAGCTGCAAGACCACTAGTGGTGAAATTTAAGGGACTGTGTTTGCCGATCTTGGCCTCACAAGGACCAAAGGACAATTGTCACCTTTAAAGAGGCGCTTCATCAGTGCCATATCATGCCTAAACATGTGGGCAAAAGGGGCAACACACTCAGGGACTATTTCTGTGACAAATCGCCACTCATTGGCCAAGGAAGTCCAACCACATCTTCATTTTGAAGGGTCAAAGATATGAGAGGAGTCTGAAGCCTCTCTAGTGACCTGCGACAGGACCCAAGGGAATCAAATGAAGTTGTATCAAGGCAGGTTTAGCTTGGATGTCAGGAAAAGGTTCTTCTCCTGGAAGGTGGTTGGGCACTGGAACAGGCTCACAGGACAAGTGATCACAGTGTGAGCCTGGCAGAGTTCAAGAAGAGTTTGGACAATGCTCTCAGGCACATAGTGTGATTTTTGGGGGTGTCCCATGCATGCCCAGGAGCTGGACTCAACGATCCTTGTGGATCTCTTCCTTTTCAGGATATTCTATGACTCTGTGAAGACCTGAGTCCCTCTATCCTGACAGTCTGACATCTCCCTACCATGAAGCCTATGGGTGTTAGTGTAAGACTGCCAGGCTTATCTTAGCTAGTGGGTCTTATCAGATTCTCACCTTTAGGGGTGCTCTAAAGCCATCTGCCACCCCCAGCTTCCCGTATCAGCTGTCTCAGCATCTGTGCTGGAAGTCCAAAAAAACCCCAAGGCTCTGAGTCACAGTGGCCACAAATCCACTGTGCAAGACTGGTCCTAAACCTACGCCTTTCTGCTGCTGCTAGAGCTGGATCTAAAACTACAGGAAACAGAATGGTAACATGCAAATCAGTGGCAAGCATGGGGAGATAGCCAGCTGCTGGCCAGGCAGCCTACTCTGCCTCAAAGGAGACAAAAAACAACCGAAACCTCCTTAATTCCCAACAGAGGCTGGGGACAGCCCAGGCAGAGCAGCAGGGCCAGGGCAGAGCGCTGGCAGACATGGGTCCAGCCTCCTCCCTGGGCCTGCCTGGACCTTCAAAGGCCTAAATCAAAGCAGCAGGAGGAACTCGAATGCTTAGAAATCTTCAGTTTGGACCTGTTTTAACAATGGTGTCAGTTAAAAAAAAAAAAAAAAAAAAAAAGACCTCTCTTATCTAGCCAAATGTGGCCAAAAAAATCATGTTTATTTCATTTAAATTCCCCAAAGACAATGCAGAGTTTTCTGAGAATGCCTGAATTTCAAAAAAACACTCAAATTTCTGTGCCTTTTCATTCCTTGACAGAAAAATTACATTTTTGGGGAAGGCAAGGACTGCTTTGTTTTCATTCAAAGTCTGAGAGAGAGCTTTCCAACCAAACCTATCAAACTTATCAGCTCCCACCCATGTTACTTCACCACCTTTCTAACATTTGATGTTCACTTTTACCCAGGCTTGCTTGTTGTATTTTCTTGAGGTGTTACAAGCAAAATCAGTGGGGGAAGGATGAAGTATATTTGTAATTCCTAAAATAGTCCAAAGTGTCCTGTAGGAAGCATGGATGATTTGACCTTCTATTCTGGTTGTAAAATGTTACAACAACAGGGCAAGCAACTAAACAATGACATCAAGATATTGGTAGCCCTTACTGCAAAATACCATCCCTGCCTTTAGCCCCAGATGTTAGGAACTGCATTGCTTTGAACTGTTATTACCCATTCCTCCCACCCAATCCTCCGAGAAGATAAAAACCAAGGTCTGGGCTGCTGAGTCAGATTACAAACACCCAAACAAGACATTTACTCAGACACGGTTGTTTTTGGTCCCTACTTCACTGAAACTCTGTGTCACAGGGCTTGGAGGAGGCTCCTTTAACTTCTTTCAGAGAAATGATTTGCTGAGAACTAGAAGCCACACACAGGGAGGAAAAAAACACAAGAAATAAACTTATTTTGTGAAGAAGGCAAATTTATAAACTTCTGGTCAGAAACTGATTTTTCTTGATATAAAATCCCGAGCAACTAAGTAGACAACCCTGTAGAAATATTATGGCCAGGAAGATAAAGCACTAGCCTGGAAATTGTGAATTATAAGCTTTTTGGAACAGCAATGCCATGTATGAATAACCTATGGCAACTTGGGTAACAGTTGTAACAACCTGTTACAACTGTGAGCCTCAGTTTCCCCTGAACACTTATATCCAAAGTGGTCTGGCTTTCCCTACAAAAACAAAACAAAACAAAATAAAACCCCCAAAAAACCACCCCCCACAACAACCCCAAGCCAAACCAAATAAAAAAACCCATAAATCCCCCAAAAAACTCAATACTCTCCCTCCGTCCAAAAAGAAAAAAAAAACCAAACCAGAAAACTGCATCTGTTGCAAGAGTTTCGTATTATGAGAATTATTTTAGCAATTAGAACTTTTGAGGTGACTAAATTCATCAGTCCCCCGAGAGAAGCTCTTCTCTTTTTGTTACATGAAAAAGTACAATTTCCCACTCTGGGGTGAGCTCAGCCTTCAGGTCACTACAGCGGAAGGCACCCCGGCAAAGTTTAGATTTTCCATTTCTCTTGGGCTTCTTCAAGTCTCCTTTTTAGTTTCAGTTTATATTTCCTGTCTTGCTGCCCTTTCGTTTTTAGGGTTTCAGATTTAAACAAAAAAACAAAAGCAGCGCTGACTCAAAACGTTTTTGTGTTTCTCTCATTTTGACTAGAAACCAGAACAGACCAAATAAAATGAATGATATCACTCTGGGGTTCAAAGTGCTTTGTAGATCTAACTCTTTTCTCACAGAGGATGGCGTGTGCTGTCATATCCTTTATTCGAAGGGAGGGAGATCAAAACAGAGGAAGTTTGACTTTCATTTTAAGCACAAAACCCATGTTTCCAATTCCTTGGCTTACATGCTGGATACACCTGGGTTTTGAGGTCCAAAACTCTTTGGAATCTGAACCCCAAACCTTCATGCAAACATGATGCAGCACATGTGCTGAAAATATTTATGATTAAATAAAACCAAACCTCTCTTGGATAAACTTCCTTTTTGGAGGCGAGCACGGGTTCACGGCTGAGAACCATGGTCCTTGCTGCAAGACACGGTTTTGTTGCAAGACATAGTTTTGTGTTGGTCTCAGATCTGCTAGCCTCTCAAAACAAATAAACAATGACAAGTTTTTAACTGAATTTGATTGACTTCTCATCCTCTTGCTTGTTTTTTTTTTTTTTTTTTTTTTTCTGGCAGGGTTACAAATGAAGGATCAGCTCTTCAGAGATTGCAGCTAAAGCTGTTAAAGCTCTCTTGCTCCCTGCACTGTGAGGAGTGCAGAGGATGAGTGCTCACATCTTTCTCCTACTTTCAGCACCTGGGAATTATTTCCCTTATCCTGCAATTTTGACCTCTTTTCCTTTCAGTGCCACTTGCAGTCAGAAAGCAAAAATCCAGTCCCGGGGGAATATATGGGATGTTTTACATCCCAGGACAACACTTCAACACTTTGTTTTGGGACTGCAAAAGGAGGCAAGACAATCACCTGCTTGAGTGAGCTCTTTGGACGAGGCAAACAAGTGTCACTTTGTTCTCCCTTGTGCAACCCAGGCACAGGCTGAGGGGGGTAAGGGAAGGTCAAGACAGACCCGTGATTTAAAGGCAGGAGGATGGTTTGATGACTGAATGAGTCGGGGGCTTCACTTTCAGCTCATGCTGACACAGAGCATTATGCAGAGGGAGACACAGAATCATGGAATCTTTTAGGTTGGAAAATACCTCCAAGATCATTGAGTCTGATCATTTCCCCAGCACTGCCAAGGCCACCACTAACTCATGCCCCCAAGTGCCACAGCCACACGGCTTTCAAATCACTCCAGGGGTGGTGATATAGCCCTTTGGTGAAGAACATTTTTTATATTCAGTCTAAATCTCCCCTGGCACAGCTTGAGGCCATTTCCTCTCCTGTCCCTTGTTGCCCGGGAGCAGAGCCCGACCTCCCCGGCTGTCCCCTCCTGTCAGGGAGCTGTGCAGAGCCAGAACATCCCCTCTGAGCCTCTTTTTCTCCAGGCTGAGCCTCTCCAGCTCCCTCAGCTGCTCTTGGGGCTCCAGACCCTTCCCAAACTCCACTCCCTTCTCTGGACACACTCACTGTTAGTACTTCAGTTTCCGCACTGTTAGGCGGAGACTGTGCCACTTTATTCCCATCACAGGCCTCCTGAATCAAGGCAGAAATCTGCAGTGCTGAGCAACCAACACACCAGCTGCTTCATAGACATAGGCAGGAGAAGAGTCACCCCCTGCCTTGTTCCAGCAGCAGGAATATTGCCCCAACCCTGTCAACTGCTTTCCAGGAGCAGCTGTAGTGCAAGACCAGCAGAGTTGAACCCTGGCAGCCCTCAGCATGTCTCACTGGAAGCTGATCCACAAAGCCAGGCAAGCTTTCCCTCCTTTTGCTCAACAACAAAGTTTTGGAGCTGCTGATAAATGCTGAAGCTTTTACCAAGCTCATATTCGCTATTAGGAATCTCTTGACTGCCTCTTGGGCATCTTTAAGGAGCGTAGAAGATTCCAAGAGCCCAAATGCAACACAACTTGCTGGCCACAAACTGGGTACACTCCTGCCAAAACCTTCCTCTGCTGCAGCTATGGCATGCTCCAGAAAACATTTTATAAGTTACCCTCCCAGCTTTATGACAAGAGCATTTAGAAGGGAACGTAAACTTTTCTGACCCTCATGCTGCTTTTTGGCTCAAGGAGCTGTTTCTTTTTACATCTTTCTTCCCCTACTCCCCGACTCCTTAACTAAGACCATATTTCTAAGAAAGAAGGAAATTGCATTAATTGAAACCTTCTCAGTACATTATCAGCTTTAGAAGGTGCGTTTGGGGAAGGGGAAGGCAGAAGGCTTAGGGCAGAGGGTATGTGCAGGATTAAATGACCTCTTGAAGGAAGATGTCAGGGTGTGAAAGGCCAGCGAATGTCTTTTGGTCACATCAACCTGGAATTTCCTGCTCACAAGTGCCACCAGAGCTTCCCACCCACATCCAAGAGCAAGCAAGGAATGCCAGAGGGCTGGGCCAAGGCAGAAATCAGTGCAGCCGACCTGTGATGCACCAGACAAACAAAATTTCTCTCTCTTCACTTCCACAATGACTGTAAGAGCCCTGCCCAGGCACAAGGGCACCATGCATTACAAAGGCTTGAAACATAGCTGCTACAAGCAGATAAAATCAAGGGTTGAGTAGTTGTCATGTTTGATCAATATGCCATCAAATCTCATTAATCTCCTGTCCAGCAGATGAGAGATGGATCCTCACAACATCTGGATTTTTCATGGTAACACCTCCATGCTATAAGCTAGACTTGCAAAGAAAGGTTTGACAGGACTTGGAGCAACCTGGTCTAGTGGAAGATGTCCCTGGCCATGGCAGGGGCTTGGAACAAGATGGTCTTGAAGGTCCCTTCCAACTCAAACCTTCCTATGAGACAGTGAAAGCAAGACTTCTGTAGCTGCAAAAACATCAAGAACTGGTCAAATTCTGCTTATGAGACTTGTTAAGTTCAGAGGGACAGCATTTTGGCTCTGTAGTTGCATGGGAAAAATAACCAAGCAAAGCATAAGCCCCAGGCTCCAGGGATCTGGATCGCAAAGCTTTCGGAAACAGGTTTAGTGGGAATAGCATTTTTACTGAAGTCCTCCCATCCTTCTCTCCCTGGCTGACTGACTTTCCCTGTCTCGATCTGCAGCCTGCCTGAATACCACCCAAAATATTTTCTCAATTAGAGGAGAAAACAGGAATTTGCCACTTGTCTGCCTCTATTCTGCTGCCTGTCAGCATTCAGCAAATATTTCAATCGTAGCCCTTTGCATGCTGCTAGCTCTGCTCATTTAACCTTTGGCCCTTCCCTTGGCTAATCCATCGGTCTTTACCTTCAAACCTTTACAGCCAAGGGCTGACCGCAGGATGGGCCGGCAGCGAGGGTAGGATGAAAGGGGTGTTGTGAGTGATAAGTTATGCCAGATTTCACTGAAGTTTAGAGAGGGTGAGCAGAGAGGATGGAAATTTCTGACCATGCTCCTCGAAGAATTCAACTGCCAGCAGCTGGGATTTGTGCTTCTACATCTCGGTGATGGTGAGGAAAATCAACAATTTTTAAGGCAAAAAAAAAGAAAGGAAAACCTCCGTCACCTCAGCTCTCCTTCATGTGGCTGGCAGCATCCTGAGGCAGGTACCTAATTGCCCATGGAGCCTTTGCTCTGCTGCCTCACCCGTTCTCCTCCCCACCTCACGTGTTGCTGAGATTAGTAGCTAACAGTTCCGCTGTCAAAAGCGCGTGTGATGAAAATAATGCCCAGAGCGCTGCCTGTCAGCCTCAGAAATGCCTGCTCAGCTTTGGTGGTGAAGGACCCCAAAACCTTTGCCCACCTGGCCTCCCACTCAGCCAAGCATCCCCTGTGGCTCTCCAGGGGCCGTGCCCAGCCGCCCGCTCTATGAGAAATCGCTGACCCTTCCATCACATGGACGCTTTAATTGTTCGCATCGGTATTTTGTTTCTCTCTACTGTAGACAGTTTGCTGTCAGTTATCTGTCCTTCATATGTAATTAATTGTGCTGTCTCCTGGCTCATTAGAAACAAGCTCCTCTCCTCCCCTTCCCCCTCTCCCCCGGCCAAGTCACAGTGTGCATTATTTAGGTTAAATCATGTTTAAGTAACTACATAAATAGTAGGTCGAGTCTGCCTTTTGTCTAGGCTGAGACTGTTGCTTGGCTCCTTTCTCAAAGTGCCAGACCAGGAAAGCCCTTATCCCTGGAAGCTCCTGAAGGGAAATCCTCACTGGACAGAGTAGCCGTGCCACCCCAGGAGCAGGGGAAGGTCCTCTGAGCAGAAGGCTTGTCCAGTAGGTAACAAGAAGGAGTTGCCAAACTTTAATAAGGCAGGCATAAAAGTCAGCACTGCAGAGCAAAAATCCTGCCAAGAGGATGTTCATCGTCTAGCAAGAGATAACAGTGAGAGGAAGGTGAAGACTGGTTTGTTTTGTTTTATTTTTTCCCCTCCAGAGCTTATTCCAGCCAGCAAACTGCACCTCAAGAGACATCACACATAACGTCACTTGGGTCACCCACTACCACCTTACAATTACAGCACTGAAACTCAGGTGCTGCAAAGCACATGAAAGACTTCTGAGCATTCATTCAATTAAGAACAAAATAAAGAGTTTCTGAAGTGGGTTCCCTCAGTGCACCAGTTGCAAAAAAAAAAAAAAGAGATTGAGGATGTAGGTGTACAGGTTCAATCAATCTAAAAACCAAGATGAATCATCACCTTGAACTCAAACACAACCTGCACTGAACTGTCTTTTAGTGTTACAGTAGTAAAAATGAAACCTGTAAAGTTCATTTGCTTATTTTTCTGGGCCAAAGCTTTATGTCCTTGTAAACCATTTTCCTGTGCCAAAGAACCGCTAATATCATCTGATGTAAAGATTTGAGGATTTAAATATCTGCTTCTATCTGGGAATAACCACTGACAGAATGAGCATGAGAAAGCTTGTTTCCTCGAGATTTCCAGCTTAGCTTAAGAGATTTAATCATCTGGAGGAGCTTCGGGTGAATCACCTGAACTTTTGGATACCACTGCAGCCAAGACCTCCCATCCTCCTTGTGTGTGCACATCCTCACTGACACACCTGGGCTAGCCAAATGATTTAACTGATTGGACCAGGCTCAGCTCTGCTGGATTGCCTGCACAAAGGTTGTGAAGGGCTTCTGTGAAGACTTCCACATGAAAAGCGCTGCAGACATTTCCAGCGATGTCATTCAAAGATAAATTACTGCTCAGGGAAGCTGTTTATACCAGCCATGTGAGGCAATGAAGTTCTCTCTTCTTACCACAATCTGGGCACTGATTATGGCAGAACAAAGGCCTTCCGGGCGGCCTGAGACCAACGAGTTTGACCAGTGACATGGGAAGACCACCACGAAGAGCCAGGGACTAGTTCAGTGTTCCAGTCTATCTACAGCTGGTCCTCTCCTCCACAAGGGCTTGGAAGGGATGGGGGTCACTAAAGTTTTTTGTCAAAGACCTTCAATCCAAACTTGCTCCCTGGGCTTAATAAAGCTGCTGGTCTGCCACGGAAATGTGCTGCTGTTGAGCTGAACCCCACAAAATGGCAGTCCGGCTTCCCAGCTCTCTCTTAACTCTGCTTGTACTGCTTCGGGAGACAGTCCCCCCACCGCTTTGTCTGATTTTAGACAGACAAAAATATAAACTAGCCACAGCTTGGTTCATCAGAAACACACTCAGCTTTTGTGATGTTAAATGATTAATAATATATACTTTAAAAAAATAAAAATGTTCTCAAGAAGGAAAGGGGAAAGGAAGGAAGAAAGAAAAACATACACAAGTGGGGGAAGGGGGAAAAAGGACAACAATCTGAGACTTTCAATGGGAATGTCCAAAAATAACACAAACAGGATCTCCCTGCCATCTGCTTCGATCCTCTCTGAATGGCTTTCAAAGCAAAAAGCCTTGCCAAAACCTGACAAACAAAGCACTGAGCATCAGTTTAAATGGAATACCAATACTGTGTTTCCCTCTTCCCCCTTTTTGCTTCATAGACACACACCTTCCACACCCCTCCAGTTGCCAAATAAATCACACTATGCAAAAAAATTTGCTTCGGTTACGAAGCTGAATAAACAAGAAATAATTTTGCAAGTGGTCCCATATGTCTGTGCTTCTCTGCTTACAATGGACACTAATAAGATTTGCCATAACTAATTCATTCTTTCACACCATTATCCTATTCTCTAACTTTAAAAAAAAAAAAAAAAATTCTGCATATCCCATGTGCATTTTTCTGCAACTTTCACACAGTTGAAACACAAGGGTTTCAATGGCAAAGCCCACCCTTCACAGCACAGACATTTTTGACTTAGTTTAGGCCTTTCAGTGAGGCTTAAATGTGAGTTTTACTTCAATCTAAAATGAACAGAAGAATGTTTGTCAGTTGTTTTGTTTGATTTTCTATTCTCATTTAAAAAAAGAGATGTCTAACAGGGTTGATGGGAAATGAGGAGGCATAGGAGAGCTGCAATCTCAACACCAAAGGCAGTGTGTTAGTCCACATGAAGTAAAAAATCTTGAATCCAAAGGCAGTGTGCTAGCACATATAAAACAGAAACAAAATTCATTAGCTGCTAAACCCAGCAACTCTTCTAAGCTTCCTTTCAGCCCAGCTAAGCAGATCAAACTTCTTTTTTTTTTTTTTTCCTCAGTTTGTTTGTTTTTTTTTTATTGGTTGGGCTTCCTCCAAGATTCACATCTCGCCTGGCAAACTTAAGAAGCAAACGCAAAACGCTTAAATCCACACTCCTTTGTTGCACTTTGTTGCTTCTGCTATCGGGATATTTATGCACCAGGAGCACACCTTTGCCAGCGCCGATCAACCTTTCTTTTGCTTTTCTTTCTCGAAAAACATCTGAGGCCTAAATTACTTGAACAAACAAAGGAGATTTCCCTCCTCTCTCGCCCGCCGCCACCTCCCCCCTCAGCGCCGGCTCTGCCCCTCCTCCTCCGGCACACAAATGGCCTCACACCAGACGGGACGGAGGCAGGGCTCCCAATTACACCTCTTTATTAACGAGGGGCCGAGGCGGGGGAGGCCCTGCAGCAAGGCGGGGTGCAGGCTGCGGCTGCTGGCTCCTTCCTGTCACCCCAGCCGGGGAGCAGAGGTCAGGAGCGATCTGCGGGGACGGAGCCCGAGAGCGGGAGCTTCGGCCCACCTGCCGCCCGTGGTGGGTGGGCATCTCTGGTGTGCCCCCACCAGCACCACTGTGAAAGGGTGTCAGGAAAAGCCTGCAGGGACCCCTGTTGTTTCCTGCAGCCTGTGGATGGGGAGGTCTGGGGTGTGGTGGGACAATGACCAACCCTTCAAGCCGTGGGGTGGGAGCAGGGGTCCCTGCTGCAGCTGGGGCAGCGGGTGGTGGGATGCCTTCTGCAGTGGGTGAGACACCTACGTCTGCCTCAGTTTTCTGCTTGAAAACCTTAGGAAAGAGCTGGAAATCTGTGTTCTTTTGTAGCATTCAGAGGTGACATGGTCTAAAGTTGTCCCTGCCCGTGGCAAGGGTTTCCAATCCAAATCATTCTATGATCTATAACAGTTACAGGGCACTGCCTTCAATTTTCTGTAAGTACCATCCATCATCTAAGTCCTTTTTCCCTATCTTTGTGGTGATTCATTTTCTTGTTCTACTAGGAAAGACAGGAGGGTGTTTTTTGATGGTCAAAATCAAAACCATTTCCTCCTCTCCTATTTCAGCCTCAGGCCACCTTTTGCATTCACCCATCAATGCTGTGGTATCACACCTGATGGTAAACTTTCTGAGACCCTTGGGCCTCTTATTTACACATCAGACCCTCTCCAGCACTGCCTGTGTGGCTGTCTCCATCTGGCAGAGCCCAAATCCTCCTTTCTCCTTACCTCACTGTTTAAATTCCTCTCCCACTGGGCTGCTGGCTTTTCCTCAGGAACAAAGCACAGGCCCCGTGAGCAAACACTTCTACCCATCTGTGTCCAACAGCTATGACAAAAAAAGCTCCCCTTACTCCTAAAGGTCCCCACAATTTTTCCCCAGACCTCACAATATGCTTGTCCTGACTCCCGCCCTACTCTCAAAACTATATTTGGTCACTTTGTCCAGTCTTTAGGCTTATTTATTTACAGACCTTCATGCTACCTGTGGTTCTCGTTGAGTCTCTTTGGTGTCAACCTGCATCTGTTTTCACACAAGTGGCAAGTCTGTGGGCAGGCAGTCAAGATACAGAGAGAAAAGGGGGCTATAAGGGGAGCATAAAGCATTGCTACTTTTTCTAACCAGGGATTAACACATGGTTTTTAAACAAGGGGACTCCCTTCCCAGCTGACAGCAGCAGCTGCAGCTTCTGACTTGCTCGCAGAGTGGCAGGGAATCGAATCAAAGAGAAAAGAAGAAAGAGGACAACCCTTCCTTGGGGAGTAGGAAACACAATGCAAGCTATTCTAAAATCCCTGAAAATACTGGCTTGATTTTAGGTCAGGCTCTCCTTCCTCCTTCTGTCCTGTGTGCCCCCACCCCCTCACACACACCCCACTCAACAAAGGGAAATTGGTATTTTTCAAAATTCTTCTGAAAGCCAACCCGGCAGATGGTTCTTTCCATGCCGGGGAGGAACAAAAAGAAAAACCTGCCAGGATACACATCACTGAGATGTGACAAAGATGGGCATGGTGGCTGGCCTTTGACCCAGGGATTTCATAGACCTATTAAACCATGTGGCCAAGACGGACTGAGTCGACTTCTATCTCCAGCATGCAGCTGCTGTACCCCATGGGCTCGTGCTAAGTATATTAGATTAAGTCAGGCCAGATAGACTGAAAAGAGACAGGGTTTCCATCTCCCACCTTTTCAACACCTTAGGACAATCCTCAACACCAACATCTAAGCAGGTGAAAGTGAAATTCAGTGGCCAAATTAACAGTGTAGATAGTAAAAGGCTTATTTAGAGAATAATTTGCAACAGTCTTACTTTACCAAAGTCTTGCATATATATATATCAGTTATATGAACTCCTGCAAATGCAGAAAGCCAAGGGTAAATCACTGCTAGCCCTTCTATCACACTCAAATGCCTCAGGTTGAGCATCTGGCTGTCTATCACAAGCTGCCCTCCTTTTCCTTCAAAACATCCTCCTCCCTCTAGGTAATATGAACAGCCAAATTCCCACTGTCTTCAAGTTCACCCCAAGCACAGCCCAGAGCTCCGCATCCCAAGCACCCAAGCCAGCTCCAAGGATGAAGCATGGCTTGGTTATGCACCGCAGCTGCCAACCAAAGCACAGGGAGCAGCAAAGGACGTGCTGCCCTCCCGCAGAGCCGCCCTGTGCTTCACAGATTCCCAAGGAGCACGCTGGCAGTCGCTGTCCCCCAGTGACTAAGAGCAGCTCCTGCCCACGCCCAGAGTCAATGACCTAAAGACAGATCAGCCCCTCCCCATCACCCTCTCCCCATTTTCTCATGTGATGGCTGTTCTGCAGTCACAGGAGCAAATAGGCTTCCCCCCCTCCCACTTCGAATCAGGAATATAATTACAAGTGATGCAATGGAATTAGGACCAGAGAGAGAAAAGGCTGGAGGGTATTTGTCCTGCTGATTACATAAATTATTGAAGAAAAGTATCCCATGGAAAACGAGAGGCTGTCTTTGGGAAGAGAACTTCACCAGATGTGTGCTGGTGGACGCAGTGTCAGAAAATGGACAGGACAAATTAATTATCCCCATCTGACCTGCACACAACATGGGATATAAATAGAACACCTTGTCAATCCAACAGCATCAGTTCCCAGTGGAAGATGCAATAAAGAAGTGCCTTCAAGCTCCCTGTTAATACTGATTAGACAGGTGACTAATGTAGGGACTGTACCTGCAGCTGAATAGACTTTGGTGGGAGGCAGAAATGAGGGCTGATCAAGACCCTGTTAGTGCTACTGCTCCCCAGTGGAAAAAAATATCAGCCTCGGGTCTACTTTTCTCAGTCTTTCATCAAATTACCCACCTGGGAATACAGCAGGTAAAATTTTGGTGAAGCTACTCAGGCTGGCACAATGTTCTACTGAGGAGCAGGGGAGACTACTGATAGAAGTCTGTTTAGTAATTCCTGTGTAAGCTCTACCTCGGAGGTATGAGGAAACTGTTTCCTACACATCTTCCTGGGAAATGTTTGCCAACCATGTTACAGAAGTGCCTTCTCAAAGAAGCACCAGCTGGGGAAGCAGTGACTCGCCCTGCGGTGAGGCGAGGGTGTGATCGTGGTGACACATTGAAGTCCAGTGCTCGGCCCTTTCCTTGTCAGAGTCCTCAACATGGGGAGAGAGGGTCCATGTCCTCTGGCTCATTTGCTTGTGCCACCACATTCCTTCTGGAAGCAAGAGCATTGGGCAAGTCAGAATTACCCACGAATCCCTTCAGGGCTGATTCTCATCTTTCACCAGTGCAGAGGGAGAGCAGCTCACATGAAGTTAGGATGCTGCAAAGTACTGAAATTCCTCAATGAACCACCCAAGTTTATAGCGGTAGAGTTTTTGTAACACCCAATGTCAATAAAAAGATACCATCTCTCTCTGCAAACCTTGCCACCCAGGTGAGAGAGAGCCATGAGAAACTGATGAGAAGATAATGAGTCCTCCAGTAGATATTCCTCATTCAACTCTTACCACATTTTAGGGTTTACAGACCAGAAGGGATTATTAAGGGCATCTAGGTCAACCAATTGCATGCTGGCCCCAAAACTCCACCCCCTCATTTCTGCATCCAGCCCTAGCTCTTCCCTGAGATAAGTTTTATTTTTAAGTGAGCATTGAAGATGCAGAGAGTTAACCATTTTGAAACAAACTGACCTGTTTAAATGACAGCTAGAAGAGGACTAGTTTCCAGAAGGGCTCTGCACTCAATGCTTGGAGATCAGGCCACCCCTGGGAGACTCAACTGTGTCATGGTTAAGCAACCACAGCTCAGTGAAAGAGGTTTGAGTGTTAACCTGGCCTGTGACAGGTTCCTTGAGTGAGTCACTTAATCTCATTGCTCTATTTCACATTCTGTACTAAGAGACAAAATGATTCCACTTATCCTCCTCTCTACAGAACTTGTGAAATTCTTGCAGGAAGACAGGCTCTCCTGATGCCTTCCTTTGTACAGGATCTGCCAACAGCAGACATGGATACACAACAGCAGCCTGGGACAGCACCTTAAAACCCCACTTAGTTCTGCAAACACAGCTGTGGTTGACTGTCTATCTTGAATGACCGTGCCCTCATCTTCAGCAAACTCATCTTGGCCACAGTCCAAGCCAGATCTCAGGTATACAACCCCATTTGCAACCTGTAGTAAGACACTTTAGCCCTCATGCTGTTCCTTTCACTGCTAGCCTACAGCTCCAGGAAAAAAAAAGAAAAATAATAACAAGATGTTTGGCCTGATACTACTTTGCCCACTCTGGAGGATTAGAGTTTGCTTTCCATCCTGCTTGGAAGCAGTGCTATGCTACTGGTGCACGCACCGTGACTTGAGAATCCCTTTCCTCATAGCAACTACCTACAGCTCAGAGTCCAAATATAACCACAATGTAGAAATAGCACTTTATGTCCCGAAATTAAGAAGCCAACAGCCGCTGGCCTAGCTCATGTTAGAGGTCGTGGCAAGAAATGGAAAATAATGCTCTTATGAAAATGCAGCTAACTGGACTCGTCCTCGAGGGTCACATCTCAAATGGAATCATTTTAAGGTCCAAGAGTTGGAAAAATCTCAGCCTTAAAAACAAAACAATGCATGTTTATTCTGGATATTTTTAGACCAGTTTCCTAAGGAAACAAGGCTAATATGGTCACACTGTGTTTGTGTGTATGTGAATGCACACACAAAGTCCTTGCCTGCCTGCACCATCCTCTCTCCTCAATGTTTTTTGAATATTTTGTCCAGTTTTGATCAAATGTGATGCAAAATCACAATCTTTGGGACACAATATTCTAACATGTTTCGTTAAAATTGTTCTTTGGCCAGAAGAAAGGGACCCCTGAGGGGTTCCCAAAAAGGACTTGTCTGGAAAGTTCATTCATCACTAGATACCAGAGAAGTCACATAAGAGGAAAAGAAAAAGCAAAAGAAAAGGCAAGATGAGGGCACCAGGTAAAGTCACGCTTTTCATGGAAATGAACTAAGATGGGTCCATCACTCAGTCCCACTGGATGGGCAGGAGAATGGGGCCAACAGGAAGCCCATCTGGTAATGCAGTATGTGAAGAATTAGGCCTAACCTGGGGGGCTAACTGGATGTGTTGCATGTGTGTATTTGTGTGAAAAAGGAATTCAAGATGAAAAGTCTGTAGGTAAATCAGAAGGTATCTGTGGTCAGGCATGCCTGGAAGGGGAGGAAAGGAAGCCCTGCAGGCAAAAGCTGATGCTGGAAGAACACGGTCATGTACATAAAGGACTGTCTCCCCAAAACCTCTGCAAATGAAAGCACAACCAGTTTGCAGCCCTGGGTGTACGTGCCAGCACATCACATCTCCATCTCTGTTAGCCTGGAGGCCACGGTGCTTTTGAAACAACACGTGTGCACTGACTTGGCCAAGGGTTTGCACCCTCTCCTCCTGCAGTTTGGTGATTGAGGCTGAGAACCTCCACCTGGATCCCCAGTTTCCTGCACTTGTCCCAGTTGCATCCTTGCAGCATCTCCTCAATCCCAACACCAGGTCTGTGGATATTTTGTCATGGTTTGAAGAGAAAGACACAGGACAAGTAAACAAGGAAATGTCGCAGAAGGCCGCTGAAACTCAGCTGTGGGACGGAGAGACTCCTGCAAAACAAAACCTGTGCTCAACACAGACAGCATCCCCATGCCCTGGTCATATGGCAGCTAATCAAGTACACCAAGTCTTCCTTGTTTGGCACTCTGTGTTCTGCAGAAAGCGCCTGCTTACATTTCCTCAGCCCATCCTCTCACTGCGAGATGTTTGCTTCATTAAGACCAACATGACTAGATGGAAAAAAAAAAAAAAGAAAAAAAAGTCACAATTCTTTGGGAGCAGAAAGACACTGAGGGATGGGCATCAGCTGGCTCAGGCAGAGCACTGAGCTGGAAAAGACACTCTGCCTTATTCCTGTCACAAGATATCCAGGACGTGATGCAAGACGGACACTTCTCCAGCAAGCTTTGAAGGAGAAGGAAGGGTTAAGAGCTGGGATCCAGCCCTCCAGCTCTTCACAGAGAAGCTTTGAACCACCTTCAGGTGGGACCAGCCTCCTCCAGATGCCTGTGTAGGGGATCAAGATGACTCAGCTCCCAGTCTGAGCACCCCAGGTGCCTTCACGGACCAAGGTGAACCTAAGTGGTTCTCAGCTCCTAGAAAAACTGGTTTCTTAAATGAAGAAATTAATTTCTTCACAAAAGCAAACAAAATAAAACCCAAAAAACCCCACTTCAAACATCAATTCCTGGTCTCTTTTTGTGGTGACCCTAAGATACCTGAGGTGGGAGACCACCAAACTGCAGCTGTTTCATTTGTGCCTTCAACAATGCAGCAGAAAGAAAAGCTAGCCTGAAGGCATCCTGGGATGACTATCAAAGAGCTGAGTTGGTGTAGCTTTGCACCCATACACTTGTGTAGAAAGACTGTAAAAATGCCAGGAGCCTCATGCCTGTTAGAGCAGCTCTGCGTTGATCTCTCAGATGCTCAAGAGCCAGTTTCACCTTGGAGGCAGCTAGAAGAACACTCCTCCACTGTGCTGGCACTTCTGGGGCTCTACCACTGTACCATAACCTGGGAAGAGGCTGAGCTCTACTCTGCTGGTGTGAGCTGCACAAGCATCACGTAGAGCTGCCTCAAGGCTTTACTAAGAAAGAACAGGGACTAAACCAGCACAGAAACAGGTCCAGGCTGAAGGGACTGTGGATGTTCCATCCTTTGGCAGGGGGGAGAAAAAGAAGCTGTAAATCAAACCCTGCCACTTCAAGAAGGTACGACTGACACGCGAGTGCCTTCTTTTCCTCGCTAGGCCACAGGGAGCAAGCACTTACATCAACCCCCTGAGCCACGTTTGGGATCGCAACAGGAAGAGCTGACTCAGATGACATCTTGCACAGGGATGCCCTTAGCAAAGAGAGATAAGCATGCACGATGAGGCATTGGATGATCATGCACACAAATCACCAGGGAGATGAGTCCGGCACAGGGGTAATCCAGCAAGAGCTGCAGATGCACACGAGAACCTGGAGGGAAAGTGCAATGTGCAGTCATCAGTAAAAAGAAGGGGGATGGAGAGGAGGGGGAGTGCTTGTGATCTTCTGGGGAAAAAGGAGGGGTGCAATGATGCCTTTTTGCTGGTCATAAAATCATGAGCCAGACACAGCCAGGTGATAAAAAGGGGTTACCTTTATAAGGATCCTTAGGTGCACAATTCACCAGGTGGAAAATGCTGGAGGATGGACCCGTAGAATAATACGTATACAATTTTTATAGGTTTAGCAAATCAGCATATCTGACAAAAACCCCCGCTTAGAGACATCAGTGGTGAAGTAATTCCTTCCCAGTTCAACCTTCTTTGAATTCCCCCTCTTTTAGATAGGAACTAAACTTTGTCTATGAAAATGTGTCTCGGACAGCTAATTTCAACCTTGGCTTCCCCAAGAATCTAACCCTGGAGCCCCAGGTTGGAGCCACTGGAGAATTTATTTTGTCTTTCTGTCTAATAGAGTAGGTAAAATACTAGCTAGAGATAGTCTGATGGGCTACAGAGCTACAAATATGTGTGTGAAGAATATAGAACATATATAGAAGAAAAAAAGGCAAAAATCAATTCAGCACCAGCAATGGTGAGAGCATGTGAATGAGAGAGTCCTCAAGGAAAGGTGAATCACCAGAGAAAGTTGCATATGTGGGGCAGTGAAAAGGAAGACTGTGAATTGAATTTCAGGAGGGAAAGTGTTAGAACTGCTTCCTGCAGAGAAATGGCAAACACCTACAGAAACTCAAAGGAAAAAAAAAAAACATTGCAAGAAAATCCAGAGATAGAGTTTCCTCTGACTACATCAAGGAAGCTTTACTTCCAATTGACCTGCTGCTGTGCTTATCTCTCAGCAATAAAATGCATTCACCCATCCCAAGCTCTCAAAAAACCCTAGTGCAGTAATAATTACAAAACCACAAGCTTACATCCTCTGAAGAAGGACTTTATGCATATGATGAAAGCAGCAAAGAACCACTGTCAGGCTATGCTTAAAGAAAGAAGGGGTGGAAAATGAAGTGTTTACAGACAGAATAGAAAAAAAAAACCAAAATACAAATGCAGGGAAGGGACGAAAAAATGAAATAAAACAAAATCAGAGAAATATCTGTTCATCTCGGACTTGTTAAATGCTACATGGCAGGCAGGGAATGCTGATAGGTTGCTTCATTGCATTTGGTGCCACACTTTCAATGTTCTTCCAGACTGATAACATTTCCTCATCTGAGGAAAAAAAGCACCTTTGGTGTTACTGAGGTGCTTAACTCGAGCAACCCTACTGCAGGTGAGAGAGCAGCAGCTGCAGGGCTTGCCAGCATACCAGCAGGACATCCTCTGGGCTCCTGGCTTTTTTCTTCCCTCCCTCTCCAATCAGACTAAATGAAATGGAGCTATTTGTGGGTTTAGAAGTGGCAACGGTTCAGCCCGCTCCATCTCCAGGTGCCAAAGGGTTGAAATAAGAGAAAACTCTTACAGAACATTTGTGCACTTTCCAGTCGCCACACAAGCAGCCAGAGAAACAGCTCAAGCTATGATTCAACTTCTGAGCAGCCCCAGGAAAAGGGTTAGGAAACTACCCTTACTCTTTTTCTCAAGTAAGGGAAGCTGATGTGAAACTTGGCATGGTCTGGACTTAAAAGAAACCCCAAAAGTTGTTGGGTTGCATCCAGGCATTCAAGCCAGCAGAGCAGAGGTTCCCAACGCTGGTACTCTCTCATCCCCTGCCTCCCTCCCCGCTCCGGGGCATCAGCAACCGCACCCAGCAAGATCCTCTCCTGAATTCCCTCCCCTCCCATTCAGGATCGCATAACATCCCTGGGGCGATTGCTCACACGGAAAAGCAACATGAGGAAAGTATTTAATGTATGTTTATGTCTTTTAATATAGTGTAGCAGCTGGAATCAAAGGCAAAAACCCCGGGCCTCAGCACACGAGCATCGTGACTCTCCACAGAGTCCCCTTCTAATCACCGCTGCTCTCTGGACCACAGCTTTAGAAATTAGGCACTAACCCCTATTGCCTAATTAGCAGAGCAGTGTAAAGCTTAGGAACAGGCATATCTTCTTCCTCCCTAAGTGGCCACTGAATAAATGCTATATCCCCAGTTCACAGTCCCTTTTTACATTGCTGGCATTACCAGTCCTTTGTGTACCCACATGCTGTTACTTAAATTGCTTCCATGTTTTCATTACTTGCTCTCTGTGCTGTGTGTATTGAAACTCCTGCAAGAATGCTGAAGTGGTATTTCAAAGCACTGGGGACTGCTGGAGATGTAGCTGGAAATATTATGCAACAAGCTAAGGGGATTTTTCAAATCCTGATTGAGTTTGCACTTCCTCAGGGGAAAAATAAATTTGGGTGCTACTCCATGATGTACAGGACAACCGCTCCCACCCACCAGAGGCACAGGAATGACACTTGCAGCTCAGTCTGTGTATAATCCCTGCATCCATGAGCAAGGTGGTAAACCCAAATAATGCTCCCATGTGCAAGGGAAATGTGTACATTGGGCCAAACTCTCCTGGCAAAAATCCATAAAAGACAGTGGACTGATGACAGCTGAAGGTCTGTCCCGTTCTTTAAATGTGTCGTTCCCTCCTTCTGCTGCCAGGAGCTGCTTTTCTGGAGCTTGTACTGATTAAAGCAACAGGCAATCAAAACAGCCTAACGCTGAAATTTCAAAACCGCCAAAACTATTTAAATGTGACAAATCACTTTTTTTTTTTCCCCCACAACTACTGCTGCAGCTCTCAAAGGTTCTGCAAGCACACGAAAAGGATTCCTGTGTGCTCTGCTCTTCCAGGGAAACACACAGATGGACCAGAGGGATGCATCTCCATGCGAGTTTCAACTTGCTCTTTCCTCCTAGCTATCTTCCCCCCAACAATTTCTGTGCCCGCCACAAGACAGACATTAGCTGTGGAAGAAATCACTCTGCCAGCACTGGAACTTTCCTCCCACTCACTCCCAGCCTCCCTCGCTGTAGTGCCTTTGATCACCCCTTGATGCGAGGTGTTCACAGCCTGATCCTGCGACCCAAGGAGCCGAGGGGCAGGCATGTGTGAAATCCCCCAGGCTGCAGGGATGCGCGTTATTCCCCATGCTGGTGATGCAGGCTGTAGGTCTCCAGGCATCACACCCCTTGCGGTCACCGCACTGGGGTCTTCCAGACCCCTGCTGGGGACATCTCTGCCGCAGCTGCGGCTCAGCAGCTGCCGCGCGGCAGCCGTTGGGTGTTATGCTAATGGTGCACCGGGGCAGCAGCCCTCTCCCCATCTGCTCACAGCATCCACCTGCTGGGTGCTGAGTTGATTTTTTTTTTTTTTTTGGTTGTTGTTGTTTGTTTTAATGGCCAGATTACACCAGTGTTGACCCAAAGCGCTCCCAGCCTGAGAACAGGGTGTGTGTGAACACAGCCCCTGCCAGCTCGGACCTCGCAACACAGGTGCAAGCTGGATGCAGCCGTGTCTGAGCAGTGATCTGTTTCTTTCAAACTCCTTGTCCTCCTGCAATTAAAGTCATCACCCTGAGCTTAACCATGTTACAAGGTGCTTTTTTTAGCTATTGTTCACACTGGGTTTGTTTGGTTTTTGTTTGGGGTTTTTTTGCGCATAACTTCCTTATGCTTAGCTTTATTTATTCAACCTTTTAGATGACCATGCAGAAAAGAGCACACCTTCCATGCCCCTGGGTGATAAATAGAAATGAAGGCTCTGATTTCGTGCAGACATATTCTCCACAGTCCATGCATGGTAGGCAGTGGTTTGCACTTCTTTTTTTCCCTCTACATGGCTATGGAAGGATTGCTTGTGACACCTTTGCTGTCACTGAGCACAGTCTCATAAAACTGCTGCTTCCCCTGAGACCTCTACAAGCATTCAGGGAGGACACAAAAGTGGAAATTAGACATTGCTTGGTGCTAAGAAGGCAGCCCATCCTTTTCAATAGGTGGGAAAATCTCTTCTCAAAGTGTTATAAGGCCAAACCTCTGCTGTGTTAAAAAGAGCTACTTCTTTCATGCCCATACACTGCATCATTTAAAAGATTATGAGAAAAAAAAAATCCCCTTGAATTATCTTTTTTCTGGTTTGTTTTCAAGTTCAGCTTGTAAGAAAAGTACTCCAAGAGTGAGTGATGATAATCTCCCTGGGCTCTGCCTTGAGCCAGTGGGAAATGTTGATGCTTAGAAAAGTGATTTTGAGTTATGAAAATTTTGGTCTAAGTCAGCCTGCCGAGGAGGATTTCTCCAGGAAGAGGTGTTGGCAATTAGCCTTCTCAAGGCTTCATGTAGCCCTTTGAGTACCCATCATGAGTATAAGGTATGGGAGAAGAGGAATCAAAGCTGCATGAGCAGGAAAACCAAGACACGACCCAAGCCCTAATCAGTGGCTGCCTAAATCCCAGATAAATTTGTCCTGGTTTTGGAGACACTCGTGCATCTTTTATCAAATCTGGATTCCTGTCTGAGCTTGTCATGAAGCACACGTGCTACTAAGGAGGCAGAGGTGAAGTATTTGTACTGTGACCTGACAAAAACTAATTGGCTAATGCCTAGGACAGAAAATACCAATAATCAAAAAATTGAGTCCCCACCAGCACTCCTTAATACACTCAAACTAAATTTGGTCTATGTACTAAGTGTAGGCGACACTACAGAATAATCAAGCCAACAGCAAATCAAAAGAGTACTCCTGAAAACAGCTCATATGAAAAAAGGATTTTCTTTCTTTTCTCATCCTTGAAGAAGTGAAAAAATAAAAAAGTTCAATTTTTACCCAGACTTAAAGTACCGAAAATTTCTCTGCAGAAGGATATTTCAAGAAAATGATATGCATCTGGAAGAAAATGAGACTTATAATGGAAGTATTTTCTGTAGCATAACTATAGTGCTACTCACACAATGCTGTAATCAAGAATAATGGAGCCCATCACCCAGAATACAGGAATGAATTCAATTGTTCACTGTGCACATACCTCTATTTTAAAAATGCAGTTGAATGCTTTAACTGCCAAAAGGCTTGAGCATTAGTGCTCAGGCACAAAGCAGTTTAGAAGTGGGCTCCTTCATTTCTCACTCATGTAATCATTAATCTCAAAACTCAATTACATACAAAAATAGAAGAGGCCTGGTTGAACTTTTGATCTCTTCTGAATTGGTTCATCTGAAGGATAGTTCAAGATCATTCCCGATGCATATGTGGCAGTGCAGGATGATACTTGCCCTGTGCTCTTCCAAGGCCAAATCTTGCAAAGGCTATGCCTTGGAGACAAATTGTTTAAGAAGATTCATTCCTCCCCTCTCCCTCTGCGTATAGGAGAAACTGGAAATATGTAAAAGAATAGGACCTACCTTCTTTTTGGAGTGTGATCTGTCCTCCTCTTTAGTTGTTTTGTTATTTTTCCCAGTTCTGGAAAGCTTCTGTTCCCCAGACTGCTTGATGGTGATTTTGATCTCAGGAGGGCAAATATAGTTCTCCAAGTTCTTTGGGGGCTTCTTCGCTCTCTTGGTGGTCTGGATCTTTAGTTTTAAACTCCCCTCCGTGAAGTTAGCCTCCTTGATGGAAAACTCCTGCTCCTCCAGGCCATCTCCCGCCACCCATTTCTCACTGTCCGCATTGGAAGTGGAATCCACATCTCTTCCGGAACCCAGCTCATCCTCTTCCTCAGGCTCCAGCCTCTCGCTGCTCACCGGGATCCCTTTCCCCGCGCCTGACGCAGGCAGCATCGTCTCCCCTGCACAGCCCGAGACAGGCGAAGGCTTCGTGGAGGTGACAGCAGCTGGCAGAAAGTCTGCTTCACCTCCCCTTTGCCGGGAGCTGCTCAAAGTCTCTCTGGGCTCCATAGCAATACCACAACGCCCTGGAATTTGGTCGGAAGGAAGGGGAGTACGGGAGGGGATGAGGGAAGCAAGGGCAGATATGATCCCAGGGAGCAAATGGCAACTGTCCACCAAATTCAATGTCCCGGTCACCCAGAGGCTGCAAGATGCTCAGAAGAGACCAAATGTGCCACTGTAAAAAGAAAGGAGAAAAAAAAGGATGTTAGCACACACACACATCAAATGAGTGCGGAGATGACTGAAACAGGCTGCAGGGCACACTCAGGCTTCCCCTGCAGCATCTCAAGGGCTTTCGCTGAAGCCAAATGGGAACCAAGGCTCACCAGCATTTCTGAGGTCTGGATCTGACATCACAAAGCAAGGAACAATAGCCATGTATATTGTTAAATTGATGACAATGAATATATATTTAAGAAAAAAAAAAAACAAAACCCACAACACTCAAACTGTTGTCTGAATGCAAATGTCTTCAATTCGACTTATGCAATAAATGAGGGGACAGCCAGCTCTCCACACCCATGAACCTCCTCATTACCTCGACGTGCTCACTGTCACACTGTTTCCAGAGAGGGAAAAAAAAGTAAACTCAGACACTTGCCTTGGGTTAAACAATAACCCAGTGATCAGAGCACAGAAAACACGGTGCTGCCCTCTGAATCAGCAGCAGAGTTTCAAACTCTAATTCCTCACTTCCCAGGCATGAGAGAAACATACCTTTGGCTGCCAGCTATTCTGAGGGGAATCCTGCTTTGGATGAATAAATCACTACAGACCAGCTGCAGCCCAAGATGCTCTATGGGATGCTGGAATTGCAGGAGGATCCGCCTGGGCTTCTTTCAGGGCATGTCAGTGTCCCAAGTACTGAGGTGTGTGGAAGAAAGCTAAACTCAAGCTCTTCCAGAGTTCCTCATGCCCTTGAGTACCACTGCTATGTGATAAAGCCTTGGACTGGATGATGCACAGACTGTGCTCTCAACCTTGCAAATTCTATCTTTCTTTAGAACATCAGAGACGGAACCCTTTGAAATGGAACATCAGAGATGGAACCCTTTGAGATGGAAACACTCCTACTTGGTACCTTACAAAGTCTCAGCTAAAGTTAAAGGGAGAAGCTGTGAATGTTCAGTTGAGGCAAAAGTGGTATCACTCAAGGATATCTTGTTAAAAGTAATTCTTATGGGGTTTCAAAAAAGTATTGAGGTGCTTTCCTACACCCTCCCTAAAACTCCCCTGTTGCCACCCCACACACACCCCCCTCATGGCAAGCCAATTTAGGCCACAAAATTAGCAGAAGAGTCTGCAAAAGCACATGCCTACAAACTTAGCAGAGAGAAATAAATATATTTTCCGCTACTTTAGTAGAAACAACTCCCCAGTGGATCAGAGGACTAACACTTCTGGCAAATGGAGAAAGAAACATGAAGGCACTGCCAGGAGTAGGTGCTAGGGGTGCAGACTGGCTCTTTCAGGAGTAGCTCCCTGCTAGATTAGCTCAGCTACACTTGACCAACTGCCATCAAGATATGAGCACAGCCAGGGATTTCCCAGGTCATTCTTGGCAGCGATATGCCATAGAAAAAACCACAAAAATTATCTTGCTACCTATCACCAAATCAGAACAACAGTGCCAGTATACACTGCTCTAAAGCACAGCTCACCTAGAAGAAACACATGTCCTTGTACCACTGGCTTCTTCTTACTTTTGAAAGGTACCTTGCAGGAGCTTAAAATTCAGCAAGAAGTAATAACAAGTGCCTTTTATGAGTTTTAGATCCACATTAGCACTGGAGTGTGGCCATGTGTCACTTGTCTGACCTGGGCACGTATGACTACTAGTGGAAAGTCCTAAGCATCCTAGAGCTCCATGAAATCACTTGGGGACCTACACCCAGGTCCCAGCAGGCACGAATTCAAATAAAGTTCCCATTAATAGCACAAGCTGACAACCCAAGCAGAAAGAAAAAAAAAGAAAGAAAAAAAAATGAAAAAGAGAGAACTTGGAGTTGCCATCTGGCCTTAGGCATGGTTTCTGTAGCTCACAGGAGACAGAAATACAAAAACACTTAAGTTGCACATCTCCTGGCAATAGTGGAGAGACTCATTTCCCAGAGCTAGTGTCACTGGTCTCATTTGAGATGATCTTGAGGCACTAACAGACCCAAGGTCTCATGCATGCCTGCCCTGGCTCACCCTGTGGTCAGCAAGTCTCTCCATTTCACCTCTGCGAAACAAGGATCACACTTGCATCCTTCAAACCCATTGTAGGGTAGGTTAGTTAATGCCCTTACATAGTTTTGAACCCAAACTATGTGGTAGTTGCTAATTACTAATATGATTAGTACATGAAAGCCACCCAGTTGTGAGCAGCTGCTCCACCTAATTGACTGATTTTGCACCATGCCTCTCCTTGTGCCTGTGGAGGTGACCCAGAGACACCTTCCTCTTTCAACAGGCCCAATCAAGGAAGAGAAAAAAAGAAAGAAAAAAGAGTCCTCTTCTTTATCTGTCATTTTGCATTGTTAATCTACATGGAGAGGGACACAATGTACACACTCTCCTGGGCTGCAACACAAACACAAGGTGGTAAAAGCTCGGTGGTGCAGCATTCCAGGGAGTTACCGCTCTGGTATGCACGCATGTACAATGGGCACTCTGTGCAGGCCTCCGCCCACAGGCTTTTAAACTCTCTCACTGCAGGCTGCAAACAGCAAGCTCTGGAGCAACTCAGCAGGATGAGCCTGCAGCCCCCAAGGGTGCAAAGAGGGTACCACTGCCATGATGAACCAACCCTCTTGGGACCCTCAACTGAACGGGAGCTTAAATGCAGCTCATGGCTCCAGGACAGGAAGAGTTGTTCAGGTTTTGAGGCACTGGGTAATGTTTTATGGAGGGTGAACAAAAAGCCAGGTTTCTGCTCCAAAGTCTGGTCGTGGGTCTTGGACCCAAACACTGGGTCATAATGTCCAAATACTCATCCCTGCTTGGCCGTGTGCTTCTAGCTCAGCATAAACAACCAACAGATAAATAAAGTCATTGCATTACACCCATGTGAGATGAATTCATGCCAAATCCACCTTAAAACCCAACTTAAAAATATTGGCCTCCTGTTCTGCCAAGAGTCTGCAGATGATATCACCAGACCCACAGGTAGCAACAAATAACCCTGCACTCAAATGCTGCACCCAGAATTAACTGGGTCATTGTTTTAGATATCTCCGTACTCTCCTTCAGGGTTAATAGTTACATGACTTGGGTGCAGGGACATCATACTCGTCTTTCTAGTTTGGGCAGGCTACCCGTGCTTTGACTAATTAGAAACCTCACTTCAGGCCTCTGAACGTGTAACCTCTACTGGAAACCTCCCCTCTCCAGAGTGCCTGCAAGCAGAATCACAGAAATACAGAATGGTTTGTGTTGGAAGGGATACTAAAGCTCATCCAATTCCACCACTTTGCCATGGGCAGGGACACCTTCCACTATCCTGGGTTGCTCCAAGGCCCACTCAACCTTGCCTTGGACACTTCCAGGGATGGGACAGCCACAGCTTCTCTGGACAACCTGTGCCAGGGCTTCACCACCCTGACAAGGAAGAGTTTCCTTCCAATACCCAATATAAACCAACCTCTCTGTTTATTTAAAGCCATTCCTCCTTGTGCTGTTGCTGGAAGAGCTGTATTTCTATTTTAAATACCCAGAACATGAGGTCTGTCTAAACTTCTAAGTGCTGACCAAAGGTGCCCTTCCAGGCCTCCAATGCTCACCAGCATCAAGTCCCGTTCAATAAGCAGCTACAGAGGCATTTTACCATCCAAATTAAGCTCACGGAGGAAAGTATTACTGCTAGCAGGCTTCCTGCAGTCAAGTTAAATTTGAGGAGGATAATTCACAGGTGAATGACAATAAATTTCACAGAAGTTGGCATTAGCTCTTAATTAGGGAGAGATTCACGCTTCCTCTGATAAGTACTGAGAAATAATCAAACGCCTGCTTGCTCAGCCTTGTTACCAGTGCTCACGTTTCTTATCAGCTCCTCTGGGCACCTCAAACACTCTTCTGGAGGCAAAGGCCTTTAAGTACAAGACCTCCCTTTGGGTCATACTGGATGTCTCCTATTAAGAGTTCTGAATACGCTCCTTTCTCCTGCCTCAGGCAACCTGGTGCTTGTAAGTATGCAGATGCCAGGGCTCTAAAGTGATTAAAGTGAAAATTTGCCAAGGACAGAAACCGAGGTGAGAGAGCCAATAGGAGGGAGGAGAAATCCACCTGCTTGGGATTCTCCGTGAAATGAAAGTGGACATAATACTCAGCATGGCTCTTGCCTTAAGCTTGGATTCAATGATCTTGGAGGTCTTTTCCATCCTTAGTGATTCTATCATTCTGTGATTCTAAGTGTGATGACAACCACATTAGGAGCAAACAAACACTGTTTCGACACATGCAAGCAAGGCAGGTTCAGCTGCCCAGTGTTTCTGCAGTTCCTCTGAACTGCTCAAACACAAGGAACACCAGCAGGGAGTTGGGAGCGATATTAAGAGGCGCTGCCCAAATCCCTTCTACATTAATACCACTATAACTACTGAGACTGCTTTAATTTCATTAATAGACTCCAAAATGAATGGGTGAAAAAGAAAAAAAGTCTGTTGAACCGGTTCCAGTGAGGGGAAACTAAGACACAAGTCTGAGGCTCATAGGAAATGCAAAGGAGAGGTCACATCTTTTCAAACTCTGTGTCTATCAAGTTGTCTTCATATCTTCCATTCCCCCACAGGACATTGCATTAAATACCTAATCTCTGCAAAATATCAGGAATCCTGGAAACCTCTTTACATTCCATCCTTCTAAAACCATTCACCACAAAGCACTGGAGACTGCAGCAGTGTTTAAGGATATCACCTTTCACTCCAAAGACTCCCATGTTGCTTCCATGGTCATATATGACACTGTGGAAATGCAGCTGCCTCTGGGCCAGAGGCCAGTGGGCAATCCATGTTACAGCCAAGGGCACGTTTTGGTCAGAAACCTGCTTTTATGAGCAGTGTCTATGAAACTGCAGAATTAGTCATGCGTCTTAAAAACCCAACATCCCAGCATGTGACAAGCTGCACTGGACCCAGTTAACCCCTACTGGAGTATGAAAATGGTCCAGCCTATTTCTTCATTATTGTTTTGCAAAAAAAATATTGGAATTTTATGCTTGGTTGTGGTCTCTGTCCGTGCACTGCCAGATAGCCAGCAGCATGACTTTGATGCTGATCAGGAACAGGCATCTGATCACGCTTCTGTGGGATGGGCAAGCACAAAACATGAGGCTTAAAATTTTATTCATGATGACTTAAAGGCAGTTCCAGAGGATGGGAAAACTCTTAAGCCATAAAGCCAGTGTGGTGCAGACAAGTAACATAACATGATACAATACAAAGTCTTCTGGGATAAAATTAAATCACTGCATTTTTTTTTTTTTTTTTTTGAGCAAATTTGAACCAGTATGAGTTTATACTGGATCAGTATCATGTACTAGTAGTGTATTTAATCCACTGCTCAGAGCCCTGGAGCTAGATTTATGGCTGCTTTGGACCACAGCCTCATGTACTTCCTGAGGCCATGATCCACTGAAAGAACAACCCATCTTTGGCAGGGAGCTCAAGTAATGACTGTGGCAGTTATTTTCTGTCCACATTATGGATCACATAGGAAATACCCTCTCCCTGTCACCTACCTTGTGTCCATCTAACTAAGATATGCAATTCATTAACAGGGTGAGTTAGAAGAAGAAATGTGATTCCTCCTTGCATGGTCCCTCTGCCTCCAACTCTGCTTTTGTTCCAATCCTTCCAACTCTGCCTCTGATTTTGCATGGATTATGTGAGGACTTTCTACAAAGGGTCAAGATGCAAGCCATCCCAGATGTGGGTTATCCACATGAAAACAAGGAGCAAGAGTTAATGGCAGTTGCCAGAAATATAACCTTCACTTCTTTCCACCAAACGGTGCTGAGTCCAAGAGCTACCATCCCTCTGCACCTCCTGAGAAGCACTGACTGATGGCTCTGCCTCAGTGTGCCTAAGTCTGGCAAAGGGAGCCGGGAAAAGTCACACTGGAGAGAAAAAGACATGGTAAACCAAGTATCTGTCACAGCCAGATGAAGCTGCGAGCATCCTGCCCAAGACAAAGAGGCAGAAATAAATGAAAATCCAAGCACATCTGTAATTACAGAGGCATGTAAGTGTGCACATTACATACACACACACACACACACACACTTATCTGTCTTCTCACCATAGACACATTTAGAGTAGATTATGGAATCATATCTGACTCCATAATTAGGTTTGAGACTTTATAATTAGATCAGATAGTCACCTTTCTGTGTAAGTAACTAACTATCATACAGGGCTTGCAGGAGGGCCAACTGAATGATTAAACAACTGACACGGCCATAAATCACGAGGACAATAAAAGCAAGACTGCCCAAGGTACAGCTGTGGCAACCGCCAGTGTAGCAAAGCACCCATCTGCAGGAGAGGGAGAGGTGCCCATCATGCTACCCAAGGACTTTTACAAGCTCCTGCCTGAGAACTCTACCAAGGTTTTGTAAATTTACTCACTCATAACCTGAAGCTCTATCAGAGTGTTGGGAAAGGGAGTGCACTCATCAGACCTGTGAACCCTCCTCACAGAGGTTTCTGGTGTCTAAAATGATCAAACTTCTCCCACTTGTTCCCTCTGAGGCAGGAAACAAAAATTTGGTTTGTGTTGGACGGGACCTGAACAACCATCTTGTTCCAATGCCCTACCATGGGCAGGAACACCTTCCACTAGACCAGGTTGCTCCAAGACCCGTGCAACCTGGCCTGGAACGCTTCCAGGCATTCACAACTCCTCTAGACAACCAAGGTGTAGCGTTTGATCGTAATGACATCAAGAGCTGGCATGTTGCTTTTGCTCATTTTCCTAGTGAACATCAGGCCTCTGGGACACCGAAAAGCAGAAAGAGATGCCAACTGTGCCTCAGCTCATTACAACACAAAAACCCAAGCCGGTAGATTTGCCTGAGTCAGGTCAACACCAGGTTGCTGAGCTCCCAGACCAATCATCATCACTCTCAGCGTGAGGTACCATCAGAGGTGACTCCCGCGATGACCCAAGAGACCACCCCAAGCACTCTACTGGATGCAGCAGTGTGTGTGCCACTGCAAGGATAAAACTTATTCCATTAACAGCAGCCATAAAACTCTTTGGAAGGAAGTGTCAATGTGCACAGAAGGGGACTTAAATACTTACTCCGTTCCAGCCAGCTTTTGCCAAGCACACCATCCTGGAGGTAGCGGCAGCTATTCCAGGCTACAAATGGAAAGTTTTATGGGTATTTAGGGAAAGGTTATTGGCACAGAGATCAGCCACAGAAAGCAAAACCCTGTACAATTCCATCATCTGTGTTACCAAACTTTCCTAGATTGACTCTGCTCTTGGAGAGCTGCCATCATACACAGTAGCCTCCTTCTAACACCGTCATGGCAGGGCAATAATCTCCTCTCCTCCCTCTGATCAAACATTTCCCTCTGCACCATGAAATGTGTGGAAAATTATTTATCTGTATAAATCATTAATGAGGGTTTTGTTTTTATTTACAACTGCTGCTACCACTGGACTCCCTCTTTCACCTTTTTTTTTTTTTCCCTTCTCCATTATTTCATTTCTGCTTGCACATGTGCCAAACAGACCAGCTTCCTCTTCCTTCGGGAAAAACAAAGAAATGAATAAAAGCTAACAACACATCTAATAGGGAATGCATCATGTCTTGGCTCAGCATCCATTCCTCAGAGCCGTAAGTGATGGCACAAGGAGGATCTAAGAGGCTTCAGTCCAGGGCTATCCCGTGCCCAGTCTGGATTCTGTACAAACAACACATCCCATGTTATTCCATTCTGCATGCTTCAAATGGTGCTGGGAGTAAGAAAGGTTGGATTTTGTCCATCCAGGACTGCACTTTGTTTTTCCATGCTGAGTAAGCAGTGGTGTCTTGCTTGGTGCTGTATAATACACTGAGCATCCCCAGCGTTGAGGGGGGACTGTGAGAAAACAGGGTCTCTAAAGGGCATACAAACAGAACAGCAATAATTTGGGGTATTTAGAGGAAGGCATTGGGGCTGCTTTGTCTTGCAGAGTACATCAGTCTTTTGGGGAAAGAGTGTCAAGGCCAGAAATACAAGAAGTTCCCTTAAACCCTCACAGGTAGAAGAAGAAGAAAAATCAGAAGGCAAAAGCAGGACAGGACACAAGTGGATGCAGCTGGATGCACACAGGACAAAGAGCAGCCCACAGTACTGGGACAGTGATATCAAGAGACATAAAAACATTAGTAGGGAGCATGCTGGTGGGAAAACCTGAGGCCAGGAATAAAGGCAAGATAACTGACAGCTGCTGTGGGCAAAGGGAAGGAGGACCTTTGCCTGTAATGAGGCTGAAGAGGAAGTGGTTACAGAAGTGCTGGGTGAAGTTGAGTCAGAAGGAGATAAAAGCCTGCTGAGTATCCTCAGGCCTGAAAGGCCTCTCCAGCTCAATTACTTCACTGTGCTCTTTGCACGCATCGGGCTCCCTCCAAGGCAGCAGAGAGGGTCAGGAGCCCCAGATCCACCATTCAAACCCCTACTGAGTCTCATATTCGCCACTCAAATCCCTGTTGAAGTAGAACCAGCACTTTGGATTATTACACCCTTAGAATCATAGAATCATTAAGGTTGGAAAAGCCCTCTAAGATCATGGACTCCAGCCATCCCCGCAGCACAGCCTAGGCCACCCCATGTCCCCAAGTGCCACATCCACATGTTTTTTCAAGCATGGGCTTTCTAACACTTCCCTGGGCAGACTGTTCCAATGCCTGACCAACCCTCCAGGAAACAGTTTATTCCTGTTATCTAATCTAAACCTCCCCTGGAGCAACTTGAGGCCATTTCCTCTCATTCTGTCACTTGTAATACTTATAACATCACCAACTCCATGAGGATATTAAAGGTTGGGATGAGATCAACACTTGGGAGGGAATCCAAGGTCAAGTCAGTCAAGGGTGCCATCTCTCTTCATCAATGACCCATGGATTGCTGTCTCTTAATCTGAGTCCTTCACTTAGCCCCCAACCAGGCAAAGTCTGGTCTGTGGGCTCTGATGGGTCAAGAAAACCCTACACTGTGTCTGTACTGCTGCTCCCCATCTGGAGATGGCTGTGGTTTTGAATAAGTTCTCGGTCCCTACCTAGAAGCATGCTAGAGCTTATTGTTATTTTAATTGTGACTTACACTACTTTTTTTTTTTCAAAGGTTTTCCTTGGGGGCCTTGAGAGGTCTGTTTGCTGAGCTAAGATGCAGAAAATGTCCAGAAAGTCACACCTAGAAGACAGCAACTTCTAAGAGCAGATGTCTCTTCAGTGCTGGTGATAGAGTGGAGGAGCAGGACTCATGCTCCTGTGCGTACCTCCTATGACACAAAACTCTAATCTAATGCAATCAACATCTATTAAAAAATGCCATTTATCACTCCTATCCAGTGGGATTTGTTGGGACAGTGCCCTTCTCTTTAAGCTGATAGACTATAAGAATACCATTGACTTCAGGATGTCTACACTCTAATCTGTCATGGCATCAGAAACCATGGCCTCCAATTTTTGTCTCACTGAAGCATCAAAAGATGACAGAGGCTATCAAGAAGCCCTATATCCATAAGATAGGGACTGCTGTCCCCTTTAAAGCATGTAGTTAGAATAATTTAAAAAGGGAAAGTGTTTTCTTTTTCCACTCTCACTTTCTCTGAATAAATTGAAAACAAAACTAGTAGCTGGCTAGACTTACTCAACTTCTCCGGAAGAAAATTGTCGTAAAGCAGAGAGAAAGCATGACATTTTTCAGCCCATTAGGTAAAGGTTTATGGAAATTACAAAGATGTGAATGTATGGGTTAATATTTTAAACTGATTTGCAACCTTAGGAACAATGGACACATATAGTAACACTTTTCCCAGATGCCTGCTACAACACTTTACATGTGTACAATCCTGTTTGAACACTTACTGAACTCCCCCAGTTAAGCTTTGTGTCTTTGATCCCTTCTGAAAAAGAGCTGAGGAATTCAGCAGAGAATTATTCCCCTTACAGAATTCTATTGAATTGTCACTATAGAGCTCCATAGGAAGGCTTTGGAGAGGGAAAAAAAATGGGGGGGCAGGGGGGGAAAGAAAAAAAAGGAAAAAAGAAAGAAAGAAAAAACTACAGGAAGGATTTCCTTGTCTAGGAAACTAATAGGATTTCAGAGGAGTTTCAGTGGAAACCCCACTGCATTCTCCAAAGCCAAGTATTTAGCAGGACTTGAGGAGAGGTAGGCATGGATCACAGCATCATTCCAGAATACGCTGGGTCTGGAAACACAGAGGGAAGTTAGGCCAGTGTCCAAGTCTCAGAAATCACATCAGTAGGACATTCAGGATGTGTGGATTCATATGGAGGGAAGACATGCCTGTAACGCCTTGCAGCTTGACCTCTGGTTTGAGTATCATCGTTTTCTCCCTTCTATCTTAAAACTGGCTTCTCCATCTGCTAAAACGCCAGGACAGAAAGAGAGTGATTCACTGTATACATATATATCTCAGTTTTAAAGGTTAAGGCTACCAACAATTTCAAAGTAACTTAAAACCTCAGGCTTCCGATCTTTAACCCATCTCTAATTCTGAGGTATTTGAGTGAGTCCTAGGTTACCTCATGCTTGCCTACCACACGTTCTTCTGAAAAGCTTTCCCAAGCACTGTTACAGAGCTATGCCGTACTACAGTAGAGGAGACTTTGCTCTCATTGCTGCCATCCTCACAGAGCCCTCCTCTGCCCAGGACTGCACAGCAACCCTTACGGAAAGAAGGAATTCACTCCTTCAGAGGCACTGAGGAGCTGGTTAAGTGACCCCAAAATAGCATTTAGCCTCAGTCTCAGCTCCTCCCAATCTGTTGCAGAGCCAAGCCTTGGGCCACCTCATGCTCTAGTGGTCACCTGGGCCAAGTCAGAGCTTTGCCACCACCTTGTGACCTCACATTTGCATGGAAATCTGTCTCCTCTTGCATGGCTTTTCCACACATTGTGCTTTCTTTCCAAAGGGCGAAACAGACTCAAGAGCCCTACGCAGGAAAGATAACTCAAGCTCATCCTCACCACCTGCACAACTCCTATTTCCCCGGAAAAACCCCTGTGCTGGATGGACAAGTACACAAGCCCCACCAGAGTGCCTACTTATAAGCAAGAGTACTCCTGACCCAGGGATGTGTGAACAGCGCCAGGGTCCATATTCCTGGAGTACTTCCCTGGCCACCTTCCTCTTTGGTCACCTGTTCTTCTTCAAAGTTTCTACTTGGTCTTTTGGAGAGACATAAAAGACAACAAAACCCTAAATGAAATAATGTCAGAAGGTTTATTTTCACACCCAGTCATCCCAAACCTTACTGAAAAGCTAATCATTGAATTTTGATAATCTGTCCTCCAAAGTAAATCCAGCTCCAAAAGGGCAAAATAGCTCCTAACTCTGCTCTCTCTCAAGAGCTGACAAATAGAAATTAGCTACTTCCTTCACTCATTTCCTCAGCTCTGAAAGATAAGCTGTATTATTCTCTGACTGCTTTTATTCAATTTAAGAAATTATTTTGTCTTCCTTTATTCCCCCAGCTGTTTATTCCCTTAACTTTGTACTCTCTACAACCCGTTAAATGTGAATTCAGAATCCAGGTGCCTGTTGCAGAGCTGTGCTTGGTCCCAGCATACAGCAGACCTCTAAACGAGTCCAAAAATGCAATGAATTTTTGAAGGCACATCAGGTGAAGCCTTCTCATTGGGAGGAGAAAGAAACAGTCTCCAAGTGTTGCTAGCCAAACACACTTGCAAACTGATACCACGTCTGTATCAGAAGGAAAAAGGAGTCCCAATATTGAAAGTTCGGAAATCACTTTCCCATCTGACAATCCCCCCAGGCTCAAACACGGAATTGAGGAATTTTGGTCCATCTTTAATCATGGTGAAAATTTCCTAAAAGCGTAAGTCATTTTATTTCCTCAGCAAGAATAACGGGAAAGAAAATTCTTTTTTTTAATCAAGAAAGAGAGGAAATAATGAGAACAGAACCTACAACAGCAGCAAAACCAGTCTCAGTAGAAACCGCAAGCCCTGCAGCAAAACACTGGGAACTTTCTCCACTAAGGTTCTCCCACAGAGTCTCACCTTTCTTGCTTTGGACTAGCTCTAAACTTTGGATTGATGCTGCCCTAAGGTTGCCTGGACTTCCCAGCAACAAGGCTAAATCTTACCATGGATTTCCTCTAACCACTTGCTATTTTATAGGTCACCTATATTAGAAAAATATTCCTCCCTGTGATGGTGGTGAGGCCCTGGCAGAGGTTGCCCAGAGAAGCTGTGGCTGCCCCATCCCAGGAGCGTTTCAAGGCCGGATTGGATGAGGCTTGGAGCAGCCTGGGATAGTGGGAGGTGTTCTTGCCCCTAACTGGAGTGGAATGAGATGAGATTTAAGGTCCCTTCCAAGACAAATCACTCCACAATTCTATGATTTTTACACACAGATTTGCTGCCCTTGTCTCATCACCAGAAGCACACTTAATCACAGCACTTACAAATCTAAAACCCTGCGTGCCTGCACGCTATGGTAGGCAAAAATGGCGCTGCATTTTCTGAACACGGCTTAAAATCTGTCCCTCCATGCTTAAAATCTGTCCCTCCATGCTTCATGGAACACATTTTGGCAGTTATTAATTCTGCCTTTCAACATTGTCGCAGACCCACAGATCACAGATACTCCAGAGATGGGTAGTTAATGGCGAGCAAGGAAAACCACCTAGGCATATGGTTAAACAAATCAGTCATCAGTTCACTGGGACAGCTTTCGTTTCCATCACAGCAATCTGTTGGATCCCAGAACTGTTTTTACGTGGTTCATTAGACAATAGCCTTTCTTGCTACTAGTTGGGTCAAGAGTCAAAATTGCTGTGTAATTGCAAGTCTCAGGGCACAAGGCAAGAGTTTTTCAGTCCTGGAGTGTGTTGTCCAAAGGGGAAAGAAAACAGAAGGGAAAGATTATGTGTGAGCAATTGAGCCCTACTGAGAGGGAAAAAAAGTCACTGAAACTGGGATTAGGCAAATCTGGTAATGGAAAACAAGAGTCCTGTTGGTAAATTGGCACTTGCACCTAAGAGATGTGTGTGGTGGGAAAAAGGAGCTAAAAGGATGGGTCAAAAAAGAGCAGAAGAGGAGATTAAGCAGCATCTCAAGCCAAAAAATTATGGTTGGACCTTTTTGAGCATTTAATTCCTTGAGTTAATTAAGCACACGCCAATAGCCATTGTTAAACAAGAACGGTTCCCAACTTAAGCAAAGTACATTATTGAAAACAATACAGAACAACCTCAGTAGAGAAACCAGTATATATCAAATCAAGCTAAATAGCTCAGTTATGATCATTATTATTAATAAATCATGGCCACTGTTTCTTTTGTTAGCCAACAACCAGCGTAGTTTATGGCTCTGCACAAACCTAACACACCATTTTATATAATTTCAAAAAGTGCATCCTCCTAAAATGATAATGTGTTAATAATCTATGCTGGGCTTTTTGGCAGGAATCAAAAAGCTCAAACGACTTGAAATAACATCAGCTAAAAATTATTTATTCCCCATCCCTAGTTGCAGAGAAAACAGAGGTTGTCTTGGCTCAGTTACTTCTCAATAGACTTCTGGTTTCAATTAAAACTTTGAGTCTGAGAAGTTTAAAAAAAAAAAAGTTGAAGCCAATAAGAGATGGAAGAGAAGTCTCCATTCAGCGAGTGTTTCTGGTTTTTTTTTTTTTTTTCCTATTTTTACATAACCCTTCTGAGCTAAGAGCACAGATTAAAGTACAAGTCCATTGTGTGGATGGTTTTTTTTTCTCCTTTCAGCTAAAAAACAAATGGAGATGAAAAAAGTTTCTCCTTTGAGTGGAAGGAGCTTCTGATGAGGGGCATAATCTCAGCAAAGGCTGAGGAAGTGCACAAAGCTGTGCATGAAACAGACACTTGCACATTTTCCCATGAATGTGTCCAGTCCCTGGAAGTGTTTGAGGCCAGGCTGAATGGGGCTTGGAGCAACCTGGTCTAGGGAAGGTGTCCCTGCCTTGAGAGAAAATGGGGTTGGAATGAGATGAGCTTTAACATCCCTTCCAACCAAAACATTCTATGATTCTATGATTTCCTGATAGGAACATTTTTTTGCTGTCTACAATAAAGGGTCCACTTGTTTCCTCAGGTTCATACTGTCACTACCTGCCTCTAGACACTTGATAATACCATTTCTGTATCCTTCACCAAGTGAGTCCTACATGCAGGGGCTTTCGAATCAGTAATCGTTCCCGTTTGGGCCCCTAATATTCCACACAGGACTGGATTTGCCAGCAGCCCTTTCCTCCTGGAACAATTCCATCCGTACGAGGAGGCTCAGATGCTCTCCCTGACAGCGGAGCACTGACCGGTTCTGTGCTCTCCTCTCCCCACTCCTGTCCATCCTTTGCCGTGTGACAGGCGGATATAGAAGGACACGGGGGGTCCCCCCCACCCCGGAGCAGGGCCACCGCGGGCCAGTGGCTAATGAAACACCTCTTTATACCAGGAGAACAGCCTGCAGGGCTCCCTTGCCCTCCTCTCTTCATCCTGCTACTCCTCCCAGAGCTCGGCTGGGTTAGCCCGGCTCACGGCAGCCGCGGGGACACCGCCACCCCACGGTACCGGCATGGGTGGGTACTCCCCATGCATCTCCCCTTGCATCCCCCATGCGCATCCCCCACGCACGAAGCCCCTCTCATCACCCCTCCCGAGGCCGGGGGCACCTGCCCAGCGGGGGTGTCCGAGCCGGGTGTGCCCTGTTTCCCCCCACCTCCCCGGCTTGGGCTCCCGGCCGCCAATTGCCCTTTGAGCATCAGGCGTCAGGCCCGGGATTATCGGGGCCGTTTATTTGAAGCGGAAACGAATCGGAAATCCTTCTCTCAACTGCCTTTTGGAGACATAAATACAGCAGGCAGGGGCAGCGCGGGGACCGCCGTGCCCGGTGGGGCGGTGGGATGTTGGGATGCAAACACACGGACACGCTCGCACTGACACACACGCTCACACCCGCGGCAACAAGGGGTGCGGGGGACCCGATTTCCCAGTGCCTGCCGGGGAAACCCCACGAGGAAAGGGTGTGAGTGTGAGTGCGAGTGCGGGTGCGAGTGCCCGGAGCTGGGCAGGAGCCTTGCGCCAGGGCTGGGGTTGACAATAGCCGCCCGCGGCTGCGGGCTGCGTGTTACCCCCTCTTCCCCAAACCACCCCCCAGCCGATAATATCGGCGGTATTCAGCCTGTCCATCGCTGAACTCCACTTCCACCCGTTGTGGGGGCAAAAGGAGCCACCAGGGTCCCGGGGGCGGCAATCACCGGCTTATTAAGAACCATTATCCATTATCCAGCCACCGAGCGTGGTGGGGGTGGCGGCGGCGGGGGGTGTCCCGCTTTGCTAATTACTACCCCCCGTCCTCCCACTTCGTTGTTCCCCCAAGTCGCAGCTTTTCGGGGCTGCGTGTCCTTTTCAATGTCAAAACGCACCGGGGCCACCCCGGGGCAGCGGCACCCCCCGGTTCACGCGGGGAGCGCGGCCGCGGAGCCCCGCGCACACACACGCTCACACTCACCCTCGCACACACACACACACACACACACACACAAATCCCCATAAGGTTACAGTGTTGCTCTCTAGCTCCACTTAACCTGCAATTTACAAAGCGGGGGGGTCGTGTCCCCCCCAATTTCCACAGGCACACACATAGCTGCCACCTACACATATAAACACATATAGGCTACCAAAGCGGGGGCCGGGAGAGGGGGTACGAGGCGGGGGTGGGGGGAAATAAATACATTATTCAAACTCCTAAAAAAATTCCAACCCCTTCCCAGTAGCACGGTCTTACACACACCACCGGTACCCCCCCCTACCCCACGACAACCACACACAGACACACACACATGCCCCTAAACAGGCACAAAGCATGGGGAGGGAAGGGGTCGGAGGGGATTGGGAGGAGGATTCGCATGCAATGCACACAGGAGAAATATTCCCCCCTCCCAAAAAAATAAAGCCCTTTTCCGCGCCATTGCAAAGTCACAACAGTGAAAAGAAAAAAAAAAAAAAAAAAAAAAAAAAAAAAAGGGACGACATTAACTTTTGCATGCAGAAGGGGGAAAAAATTTTAAAAAAAAAAAAGGGGGGGAAGGAAAAGGAGAGAGGCGTACGACCCTCCTGCAATTCCGATCATCAAGGCAGACCTTTCCTCGATGCCTCAGAATATTTGTTCTTTTTTTTTTTTTTTTTTTTTTCCCCCCGCATTTACTAACCCATTTCCCCAAAACGGCAGCGGGGGCTTCTTAGTAGCTTCCTCTTCTTCTTCTTTCTTCCTCTTCCTCCTCCTCCTCCTCCTCGGATTTCCCCCCTTCTTGTCTCTTCTCTTTTAGATCCCGGTTTCAATCCCTCGCCACAGCCCCCAAAGGTGCTTTTGCTTGTGTTGCGGCAAACCCATGGCGGTGTTCATCTGTCAGATGGGGATGAGGGGAGCGCCCGGCCGCGCAGCGCACGCAGAGCGCAGAGGGAGGAGGGCGGGGGGAGGAGGAAGGCACCGGGGAGAGGGAGATGGACGGACAGACAGACGGAGAGATAGCTCGAGAGATAAATGATAGATAGAGAGGGATAAATGGAACGAGATAGAGCGAGAAAGGGGGGAAAATGGCGTCTTGGAAAGCCGGAATCCCGGAGTAAATCAAATTAACACGCAACACCCAGAGCAGTCCCGGCTAATTTTAGCAGGATCCAAAATAAAATGAAAAGGAAAAAGGGGGGTGGGTAGGAGG
>VWPU01012713.1:0-71446 GCA_013398955.1 Callaeas wilsoni
TTGTGCCCAAACCGGCACATAAACTAAAAGTCTTTGTCAATCACTGAATCATAAGGAGAACAAGGAAGATAACATCAAAAGATGTATATCTTGATATTTATCACTTTTTAAAACACTTGAGAAAGTCCTGAAGTTTGTAGGATTTTTCCTAATTCCCTAGTCAAAGCCTTATTTTACAATGCTTAAGTCAGTTTTGCCTTAGATTTATAAATTATTCAGATGGCTTTAATAATTTTTATCTGAGTCAATAAATCATTTTATTGTCTGTTTTTCCACTGGTAGCCCACAAGGAACGTTGTTAACATCAAGCACTTTGGAGTCAAAAGTTTTATGTACTGTAGATGCTGTAAATATTTGTATGAAGTGCTTAAATGTGTTGCATTTAGAATAAGCCTTTACCACAGTGATTGCCAAATACTTCTGTAACACCTCGCTCTCAAACTGCAAACATTTTGACAGGCATTCATATACAAACTGCCTTCTAATTCAAAGCCTAGCAAAGGCACTAAGGCTTCCAAAATCTATTCTAGACATCTACTATAGTTCAGGGATCACCACTAGTGTGTTAAACATGTGCAGGAAAGCACAGGTAACAGTGGGACTCTTGCACGCAGCAACCTGTCTAGCTCTTTATCTGTGTTTCACAGTCATGTCTGCATAACCCATGAAGAATGGAGAAAGCCTCAGTATTAAAGATCCTGTAGGGGTTTTAGGAGTTCTTCTTTTGTTTTGTTGGTTTTTGTTTTTCTTTTTTCTTTCTTAAGGAATTTTCCCCATACGTGTTGTTAATGGGCCATAATGACTGGACACTTAACAGACAAAAGAAGTTATGAGCTCAGGGGAGAGTGCTGATGGCCCCTCTCTCATTACCTGAGGTTTCCCAAGTAGGAGGGAGATACCACGAGATGGGAGACTGGAGAATACAGGGCTAGTGACAGCCTCTAGCTCTCACTCTCTCGCTCTCAGGCAGGGAAGAGGGATGGTTGGTTGGAGCTGTTTGGAGAAGAGAGTTCGCGACAGTCACCGTGGTCCAGCCCGGTCCTGCTTCTTCTACTGTGGGGTGAGCCTCTGCTTGTAAGAGCAGCCTTCTGAACTGGTACCTTATTAACACCCACCTCACTCAGGGAGGGACTTTTTTACCATCTGCCTGGGTGCCCAATCCTGCCTCTCCCTGCCTTCCTCGGAGCCGGGCTGCCGCTGCCTCGCCTCGCTGCTTCTTCAGCGCTGCTCGCAGCCCTCGCTACTCTGTAGTTCCACACCTCCTGCCTGCCGAGACCTCTCAGGGGTTCCCACTACAGGTCCAGAGTGTGATACATCTCCACCACCACCCCGGGATTTTTGCTTGTCTCTGCCGTCCCAGCTTGCCACNCGCAGCCGCAGGAGGAAGCATCGCACCTGCAGTGCGCACCGAGAGCCACCAGCGCCCCGGCCGGCTGTGAGCGTCACTGCATCAAAGGGGAAAGTGCCTGCGGCCGAGAAGGCCGTCACTGGGTTCCTGGTTCTGTTTCATTGTTAATGCCAGAGTTGTTGTTGGTTTTGCCTTATTAGATATACTAGTAAAGAACTGTTATTCCTATTCTCATATCTTTGCCTGAGAGCCCCTTAATTTCAAAATTATAACAATTCGGAGGGAAGGGGTCCACATTTTTCCATTCCAAGGAAGACTTCTGCCTTCCTTAGCAGACACCTGTCTCTTAAATGGAGACAGATCTCTTACATTAAAGATGTAGTTTGGAAATATAGCCCAGAGATATTTTGCACAATGCTACTGACCATAATCAAAGTAGTTCTTGGGTTTGGGTTGTTTCTTTTTGTTCAGAGTCTTTTTGGGGTTTTTTTTAGAGGAAGAGAGAGAGAAGGGTGAGGAGTGCAAGAAACAATCAGAGACAGAAACTACACTGTTTTCTCATATCTCCACAATTGATCCAGGACATGACTGGAGAGCACTGATGGTGGAGAAGTCTGTTCAATTTTGTTTCCAGATATGACTCGTGAATAAGGAATGATTTCCAAATGATTAAGAACATTAATTCAACTTTCAAGCAACAACTTCTGGCAACTGCAATGGGGAAAATTGGAGCTAGGGTTTCCAGGCTACATGTCTAGATCTGGACTTTCATTGCTAACAGTGGTCTGCCATTTCCCAAAAGGAGAGACAGTAAATGATAGAAAAAAATCAGGGCACAAGTGCTCAGAAACAGCCAGAGCAAGCCTGTATTATGCATTCAGAACTCATTCAGGACACATTCAGCTAGTCCAATGCGTCCACTTTGGACCTTCTGGACAGCACCTGACAAGTCTCACACTAACAAGATCTCATGACCCAAGTCTTAAAATATCACTAAGGCAATCAGCCTTAGTGTTCAAGCTCTCCTACCTTGTCTCTTAAGGCACATACAGGAAAAGTGCTGACTTGCATGCATTATCAAAGCATCACTTGTTCAATTTTGGGTAAGGTAGGTTTTCAAATAGGGTGTATTAGATTTTATTATCAGCAGTATCTTTTATTAGCAGTATTAAGTATCATAACAGCATTCAAGGAAGATCACTCAGAATAAAACTGGAATTACAGCTGTTGACAGTTGGTAATAAATAAAGCAGTGTAAGTAGAACAAAGTCAAATGGGCTTGTGAGTAACATGAGGGAACTAACTGGAACCTATTAGTCCTTTTTTTCCTGCCACAACCCTGCAAGAGAAAGCAAACAAGACAGCAAAGAGCCTGCAGAGAATGGATGCAATCTCCATCAAAGTGCTGAGTTTATATTTCACTGTTTTGTGATGAATTTAATCTTGGAAATAGAGAGCTAATTTTTAAAGAACAAAGCCATCAAGAACTGCAGGACACTGTTACAAAAGATGAAAAGAGCAAGGAAATGTGCATGGTTTTGATTTCTAAAGGGCTGACAAAACCTATCCAGAAAAAAAACGTATCAAACTTTCTGCGATGGTAGGCAGTCAGAAATGGCAGAGGGTAAAAGGCATGAAATACCAAGTACTGGCTTCCAGAATGACAAAAAAAAGGGTAAGGAAGTATGATTGCCTTTTGAAAATATACAATAAATGTGAAGCATTAGCTACTAGGGTAGCTCATTTGCATGTAAACAAAAGGATTGATGCATATAGAAAGAAGGAAGAGGAAAGTACTGATTCCAAATCTAACAAAAAAAAAAGAATGCACTTCCAAGAAATTGCTACAATGTAATTAATTAACTAGTTTCCTTCCCAATAGTTTAGGAACTTTTATTCTAAAGTAGGTATTATTTTCAAAGCTTATGATGATCTGCTTATTAATCACAATAGGCTAGTGGATAAGATGATCTCACTTCCCTTCAGTACTAAAAGATGTGACAGAAGTCCTGCACTTTCACAGTTTTTCAGGTCTGCTGCAGGAAACAGTCTCCTGTAATTCTTGTCAGTATCAGAGAAAGAAGTCTTACATTGTAAGTTTTACAATTTTCACATCATCGTCTAGGTTAAAAAAGAAATCGTGGTATTTCCAAACAGTTATAAAGATTAATCAGAAAACAATACCAAAGAACATAATAATCAGAGCTGAATGACAGAGTTTAATAAAGAAAGGAATTAAATAACCAAAAAGTGTGTCAGCTCTTGGAAGCTGTTCCTCCATATCATGCTTGCATGCCAACCATCTATGAGATAAACAACAGATTAATTCCAAATTCACTTTCAACACTTTGTCTATGAGAGAGCTAAAAACTTTGTAGTTCATACAGTAAAGTATAACAAGCTAACTTCAAAGCATCATCCTGAGGGGAAAAAATAACAGGAAAGCTAATGAAATTTCATGAAAGGAGAGGGAAAGAAGATTTGATTGAAAATAAAATAAAACAAAAATGAGGGATGAAACAAAACTCTTCAGCGAGTTCATAAATAACAGGGAGCATGACAAAGGCAAATGAACTGTGTAAAGACAAACCAGAAATATGTTTCTTACTTTAAAGACTAGAACAAATTTTAATTATATAGACTATTTAAATTTGAAAAAAGCAATTTTTCCACATTACAAATAACTAGTTAGCAAGAAAAATGAGGGGTTTTTTTCCTATTTTTGTATATAATTTTTTCACAAGTTGTCTTCATCCCATTGGTGAAGAATTCAACCAATGGCCCTAACACGCTTCTCAAACCAAAATCTTGTGTTCCAGCATGTCCAAGTTGCTTGCATAAATATTGTAGAAGTGATGAACTAAAGAACTATACATACCACAGTAATGATAAGATACTGATGCAAGCAAATCCTGGAAAGAGTAAAATGCCCCCTACATTTCTTTACTGTATGTGAACTAATTATGCACGTAAGAAGCTAGCACTGCTGTGAGCAGGACATTAGGACTGACTTCTGGAGTCATCATTTCTCATTTTCAAACTACATTGATCTATGCCCTTTGAGACTGGTTGTATAGTTCAGGAAAGGTGAGGTGAAAACAGAGAAAAAAGAAAAAAACTAAAACCAAAGTTAAAAAAAGCATTTGAACAAGAGAAGCACAGCTGAAATGTCACTGTTGGCACACAGTATTGCGAGCTTGTGGAGTGGTTTCCTACTGTGCTATATTAGATCCTAAACCAAATTACAGATATGATTTGGGTGTGGGAATGACTAGTGTTTGGGAATATTCCTGGGAAGCAGAAGACACTGCCCTGGACTACAACTCCATCGTACTGGTCTGCATGGGCTACTGTGTGTGTAGCTTATTGCAGTAAGAAGACATGGGCCATGGGGAGTTCAGGCACTGACAGCAGTGCAAGCATGTACATTATGTTTACAAGCATACACATTCTAGCTTCTCTTTTTTAGATGGAAGTCTGGTATGTGTACATTCTCTGATCTCTGCACATTTACACATTTTACAAATTTACATTTACACATCTGCATATTTACACATTTGCACATATTCACTTCTGTAAAGGAAAATAAAAAATGTTTTTATAAATACATTAATGGCAAGACGACAGGGGCAAAGAAAACCTCCATTCTTTATTGGACATATTGGGGAATATAGTTACCAAAGGTGAGGAAAGCTGAGGTACTTAACACCTTCTTTGTCTCAGTCTTCACCAATAAGACAGTTCATCCTCATGATAACAGGCATCCTGAGCTAGTAGACAGGGACACAGAGCAGAATAGACCACTGTAATCCAGGAGGAAGCAGTTAGTGACCTGATGAGCCACTTCCATGCTCACAAGTCCGTGGGACCAGGTGGGATCCATCTTAGAGTGATGAAGGAGCTGGCAGAAAAGTTCACCAAGCTGCTCCCCATCATTTATCATCAGTCTTGGCTAATTGGGGAGCTCCCAGATGACTGGAAGCTGGCCAATGTGATGCCCATCCATAAAAAAGGCCAAACGGAGGACTGAGAAAACTACAGGCCTGTCAGCCTGACCTCAGTGCCTGGTGTGGTTATGGAATGATCATCTTGAGGGTGATCACATGGCACATACAAGACAACCTAGGGATCAGACCCAGCCAGCATGGGTTTAGGAGGGCCAGGTCCTGCCTAACCAACCTGATCTCCTTTTATGATCAGGTCACCCACCTGGTGGATGCAGGTAAGGCTGTGGATGTTGTCTACTTGGACTTCAGCAAAGTCTTTGACACCGTCTCCCACAGCATTCTCCTGGAAAAGCTGGCAGCCCATGGCTTGGACAGGTGCACTCTTTGCAGGGTTAAGAACTGGCTGGATGGCCGGGCCCAGAGAGTGGTGGTGAATGGTGCTGCATCCAGCTGGTGGCCAGTCACTAGTGATGTCCCCTAGGGATAAGTGTTGGGCTCAGTCCTGTTTAAGATCTTCATTGATTATCTGGATGAGGGGATTGAGTCTACCATTAGCAAATTTGAAGATGACACCAAGTTGGGTGTGAATGTCAATCTGCTGGAGGGTAGGAGAGCCCTGCAGAGGGACCTGAACAGGCTGGATCCATGGGCCCCATCCAAGAATATGAGGTTTAACAAGACTAAGTGTCAGGGCCTGCACTTTGGTCACAACAACCTCCTGCAGCACTAAAGGCTGGAGACAGAGTGGCTGGACAGTGGCCAGGCAGAAAGGGACCTGAGGGTACTGATTGTCAGCAGACTAAACATGAGCCAGCAATGTGCCCAGGTCGCCAAGAACTCCAATGGCATCCTGGCCTGTATCAGGAATAGTGTGGCCAGCAGGACCAGGGAAGTCATTCTTCCCCTGTACTCAGCACTGGTGAGGCCCCACCTTGAGTACGGTGTCCAGTTCTGGGCCCCTCAATTTAGGAAGGATGTTGAGATGCTGGAGCATGTCCAGAGAAAGGCAACAAGGATGGTGAAGGGTCTGGAACACAAGTCCTGTGAGGAGAGGCTGGGGTAGCTGGGGTTCTTCAGCCTGGAGAAAAGGAGGCTCAGGGGAGACACCTTATCACTCTCTACAACTCTCTCAAAGGAGGTAGTAGGCAGGTGGGGGCCAAGGCCACCAGCTTCAGGCAACCAGCTCTTCTCCCAGACAAATAGCTACAGGATTCTTAAGCTGCACCAGCAGAGGTGTAGGCTGGATATTAGGAAGAAGTCCTTCACAGAAAGAGCGATTGGGCGTTAGAATGGGCTGCCAAGGGAGATGTTGGAGTCATCATCCTTGGAGATGTTTAAGAAAAGACTGGATGTGGCACTTAGTGCCATGGTCTAGTTGATAAGGTGGTGTTAGGTCATAGATTGGACTTGATGATCTCAAAGGTCTTTTCCAATCTAGTTGATTCTGTGATCTCAGAACACCTTTTCCTCTGAAACAGAAGTTTGGTGTAGTTTGGTTTGGAGGGGGTTATTTTGGGTTTGTTTTTTATTTCCTTTTAGTCCGTTGCATTCTCTCTCAGAGGAAAAAAATTCCAAATTTCTCCATCGCTTACTCATGTATTTTCATGTCCCTACGGTTCTCTCTTTTTTAACACTTCCCTTGCTTTATTGCACTCAGAGACGGGATAGGAAGGCCCATTCAGCACTGATGCATCACAGACTAGAAAGAAATGGTAGTCATTCACTTACATCTGAGTTGCTGCTAAATGACTAACAGATCAAGAAGCAGGAAGATGGGAAAAAAGGTAGTTCTGAACATACCTAGGATGGAGGTCAGCTGTACATGGGCAGCTGTTTCAATTCAGTAACCTTTTGGAGCAGAGTAGCCCCACGTGAAAACTGCACTTCTTTCGTGGTTTGAGGAGAAAAAGGGAATCCATTTCCTCACCACTAGAATACAATTCATATTACTCAACATTGCACCTGTTCCTACTGACTACAGCTTACAGTGCATTTTCATTAACTAATGGTCCTAAAAGCAACAGTGACCAATTTAGTATCTCAAAGGAGGTTTTGGGTAGGTAACTGTATTAGGTGCAACTCTGACCTAAGTCCTTTTTACTTCAGGCACCATCAGAAGCAAGTGACACAACTTCCATGAGGATCAGGCTGTCTGAATCAGCTCTTGAGACAGGTGGCAGCTGACTCCTTCCAAATCTGCTTCTGATAAATAGCAGTGTTTACTGCTCTAATTGCAGCGTGACTGCAATTCACAGCTGCAATCTACATTCAACACAGGAGACTCGGGATGTTTACAGGAGGCAGTGGAGCGTGTGACTCCTCAGGGAAGAGCATCCAGTTCCGGCTTCAGAATTGAAAGCAACACCTGTGTGGCAATCAAGGAACCACGGAAAGGCAGATCATATGCACAAGACAGAGTTCCCAAGCATGAGCAACTCTACAGTTGTTGAAACTGGCCTAAAAGACATAGCAAGGACTGCACTACGCCTTGTTAGCTTGTACCTCTCTGTCCTATACTCCATCACCCAGTAGACACCAATGGCAGCATTTTTTTCAGATTTCTTACTGAGCTGCACAGAAAAACCTATCATCATCATACAAATATCACCATGAGTGATGCTGACAGACAATTTTTAGAGAGATTTTGTATAGTTAATCAAAGATGCTCATTGCATGAGAGTGTTGGAATTTGATTGGGATGAGACACATGACTTTTCCTTATCTTTTTTTTCGACAGTTCCAGATACAGAGTTTGTAACAACTGGGGAGTGTTCAAGAGGCCCTGCTGCAGTAAGAACCTCAAAATCTGCTGACCTAGGTTCATGTGTCTGCTCTGCACTACAGACTCCATGACGCTGGAACTGCACACTGGTTAGTGAAAGGACCTCAGCGAAATGAAGTGCAATTGAACAGAATTACATGTATTCAAGTACTAGCCACAAACAGAGCAATCACTGAATGGCCATGGTATAAGAGGAGGTAACTGCAAAACATTGAACAGATGAACCTCCCTTTCACTGTCACTTTTGCCTCTACAGTTCTGCCAATGCAACAGCAAGGGCAAATCAGGTGCATGGAAAAAATGAGGCAAATAATGTGTGGAAAAGATCTGCTCCACGGAATCAGACTAAGAGTAATTTCATTTCTTTTTCTAGCTGCAGTGGTAACCAGGAGAAAGAAGAAGAGAATGAATACATATGTACCCTGTACACTTTGAGCTTTCCCTGCTATTCTCCTCAGCTGTGTGGGTCAGCAACTTTATGAGCCTCCAGCTGAATCCAAACTGCAATGGTTGATCTTCACCCAGAATCTATCTTCCTTCAGTTTCTCTAGTTCATCCTCAAATGTATTTCTGGTTTTTGTCTTGACAACCACTGTGGGAACATATGGTGCACTAAGTGGTTTTTTTAAGCCCTCTATCCATTCCTGGCATTGTTGTCAGACTTCAGCTGTCTGTAGGTTTCTGTGCAAGTCAGTTTAGATGCTTTTGCTGTAAAGAAGTGGATGGAGATCAGCATTTCCAGATCCCAGCACTTTTTATGCTCAGATAAGTGGAATGAATTATCCTTTGGATGTACTGTCTCCCTACCTTAAGCTAAGAAGAAAGCTTAGACAATATGATTTTTCATATTAGGTGAAATGTTTTCTAGCAAATGTTTGTTGGCAGATTCACAGAGAAGATCTGTGGCAGAGTGAAAACCAAGCTTGGGTTTCTCATTCATCCTCTTTAGATCACTGTTAAAAGAGTTATCAACAACTTCACTTACCTTCTATTTCTAAATAATACAAAGTCTTTACCTTTATTAGCCCAGCCATATCAAATTAAGTGTTTCTACAGTGTAAACAGGTTCTACTGTGGATAATCATAATCTCATTATTAAGCAGAAACTGATGTAAACTTACTATGTATTCAGGATGCCAAGTCTTTTACTTACCACTGTGCCTGTCTTGAAAAGGAGGTAATGGACTGTCTGTGTAACATCTGCAGCATGCACTAGGTTGTGATAAGGATTTTTGTGTTTACTGTAGCCAGCTTCCAGAGCTTCCACAAAAGACACCAAGGCAGAAATGGGAATCTAAGTAAAGCAGCACAGAATTAAAGGAAAAAACAAAAAAACCCAAAAAAAACCCAACAACAACAACAACAAAAAAAACCAAACAAACAAAAAAAACCCCCAGCTTTAATGGCTAGCATTCAGACAGGAGTATTTTGATAAGAGGTTCTCAAAGAGCCATCTGTACTTCAGAAACAGACAAAATGCTAGAACATCTGAAACAGTCACTCGAGAGAGAGTGAATTCAAGTTACTACTTCAAACTGGTTTTTCCATCCATAATTACATTACATGTGAATCATTCCCACAAATAAATACACAGAAATAAGTATACCATGAAATGTTGTCTGGAATACACATAGAGTGTGAAAAGTAACAGCACCACTTGATTGATTGCCATGGAGAAATATTTCTAAATAGATTGCAAGCAACTGCCTGTTACCTTCACAATCCACTGGAATATACGTCTGCTTTACTATTCACATTCAAGATTTTCTAATGAAACACATCATATAGCAAATCTTAGATACTCTAAGAGGGCTATAATTTATCAGATTTCTGGGGTTTCACAGCAAAATCCAGCCTGCTCATCCTATGGGATTACCATGTTTTTCTGATTCCAAGAGCAACTGAAATTACCTGAGAAAATGCAATTGAGGGGATTTCTAGAAAGAGGACTGTGCAGGTGGTAGCGTATGCAACTGGCAACATGGGTTCTCCAGTTTCATCTGCTCAGACAGGAAATACATTAAACACTAAGGTTTCCACATAAAAGGTCACTGCTCTTCTCCTTTTAGGTACATATAAGCAGAGGATGCTGTTCTGACCAGACATGTTGATGCCTCATCAGGCACAGGCAATTCCTGAAAAACTATGGGATCTAGACATTTGTAAACTCTTTCCAGTCAAAGTGAGTGGGAACCCCTGGGGAATGGAAATGTCAACAGTGAAAGAGATGACAGAGTGTCTGTGTGGGGAGAGTGGTCAATAACTGAATGGCAATGTTTCTTCTTCAAAGTTGGAGGAAACCTCTGTAACAACTACAAAATTATAGAATAGTTTGGACTGGAATGCCTTTTAAAAGTCATCTAGTCGACCTGGCCCTGCAGTGAACAGAGACATGTTCAACTAGACCAGGTTTCTCAGAGTCCAATCTGATCTTGAATGCTTGCAGGGATGGGGCACCTACCACCTTTTCCAGTGATTCACCACTCTCACCATAAGAATATCTTCCTTATATCTAGTCTAAATTGATCCTCTTTTAGTTTAAAATCATTAGGCCTTGTCCTACTGCAACAGGCCCTGCTAAAAATTTTTTCCCCATCTTTCTTATAGATCCCCTTGAAGTACCAGAAGGCTGCAATAAACAATCCCCAGAACCCTCTCTTCTCTAGGCTTAACAACACTAACTATCTTGGCATTTCCTCAGAGGAAAGGTGCTCCAGCCTTCTGATCATTTTTGTGGCCGTCCTCTAAAATGGCTCCAATGGGTCCATGAACTCCAGACCTGGGTGACCTCGATGTGGTACTCCAAATGGGGTCTCATGAGAACAGAGTTGGGAGCAGAATCACCTCCTTTGACCCGCTGGCCAATCTAATTAGAATGAATTTCAATTTGTTTTCATATTCTCTTGTTCTCTTTTGTGCCTGCATGCTTGAGGGTCCTAAAAAGCTCAGGAAAATGACACCATCATTCTCAGAGTATCAAATGCAGTATTTCCCATGGATTTCATTTGGAACCCCACCTAGTTCATGGTGCCCCATTGCTATTGAAAGTACTACTTAAGTCATATCTGATCTTGCTTATTAGGGAAAGTGCTGTGTTCACAAATTCTTCAAAGATCACTAAAATTTCATTTTGAATTGAGAAAAGCAGGATGAGAGGGAAGTTGAACAAAATTCAAGATGAATGAAGATAGCCGTCTTCTAAGTACTGACCTTGAAACGGTTGATCAGATCATAGTGTGTGAGAAGTTCATAGAAAATGAATTTCAGTGCATGATCCCCACTGACATCATTCAGTGCAAATACATCAAAGGACCACTTGTCTACGTTCTGCAAGAGTAGGTAAAAAAGACAGTTAATATGGTCATCCCTTTTACCGTCATAATTCAATGTCTTCACTTTCACAATTTGAGAATGATAGTAGTGATATAAATGTGTAGTTTCTTTTTCAATAAATTCTTCAAATCCATTTAACCAATGCAGAATCATTAGTGTACTTACAGTATTGGAATAATTATCAGTATTGTGTGACTTGTGTTTAAGAAGCTTCCATTAAGAACATATATGCTGTTTGTTTATTGTAAACTTGGCAGTTCTCTACACTGGAATTTAATCACCAAAGGATGAATCCTAAAAGACAAAAATTCTGGTTTGCTTTAGTACCTGAGACATTGAGATGGTCCTGTTTGGGCTGATATGATACACTAAGGGCTAACAACTATATAAAAATCCAACCTTTATAACAGAAGAATAAATATCTAATTTTAGTTGGGAAAGTTACAGTCAGCTGTAAATGACATCCTAGTGCTGCAGGCTGGTCAGTTCAGCAGGCTGATCAAGGAGGGGAAGTTCACTTCTCAGCTCATACATCTAAAGTTTAAGGTCTAACCTTCTTGCAGAAATTTGAGTTCAAATCTCAAATTTTAGGGAAGGCTGTGGGAGGTGACAGCATTCATTATCTATCAAGAGATGAAGACAACCACAAATTCTTTCTAAATGCTCCATTTCCTAGCTTTCTGTCTCTTTTTAACCTTTGGAGACTTGTTATATAAGTCAACAAGCAAATTCAGGGATAGATGTTATTCTGCTCAACATTACTGGAAGGCACGACATTTTTGCAGCCACAAATAAGCAGAAGTCTATATTGCAGACATTGTAAGTGACTACAGGTTCTGCATTCATTACCTGTTTATTTGCTAGCCTAGAAAATATTCTTGTCATGGCATGGGCATCAGAAAAGGCTGAAAAATTAAATTCTAAAGCATGTAACTCCTTCAGCATTAATTAATGTGAAGTTCCATCTCTAACACTAGACTGATGAACAGCAGATCACCACAGCATACTCTGTAAATTAACATATTTATTCAAACATGTCTGTATGAATGGTTTGTATAGCCACTATTCAAATGAAAGACAAGGCTGATTGTCCTTTTTGTGGCAAACAGTCTTATATCTTTACACCCATGTCATACAGAAAGGCAACAGACTACTGTAGTAGAAAAATTAGTATAAAATATATAGAGAGAGATGCTGTGCAATCAATTAGAAGAAATGCCAAACATCTCATTCACTGAAAAAGTGAGACAGATTATGCATCTAGGACTTGCACTGCTACAGCCTGCATTTTTTTGCAGAAGCTGCAGTATTTAATTGTTTTATTAAAATCAACCTGTGTCACAAAGCTGTGATTCACAGTTTTGGGTTATTAAATGCAGGTGTCCTCTTGACCATGACAGCAAAAATGAGAATTTGTAGTTAAACAATAAGCTTTTTTAGACTTCATTTCATCTCTATCCTTTTCCTGATTCTGAGGGGAATGTTATGGCAATCCAGAACAGCTGAAGATGTGTGTGTGGTACATTCCTACACCCTTTAGCATGCTTAAATCATCAGGTCATTTTATAGAGCACACTAACCCGTCAGGTAGCTGTAAGGGTTTTCTAACTGACCTTTCTGGACTGAAGAAAGCAGCAAAATACACCATTTTCAATGGAGGAGATGAGACTGAGAAATTTAAGATGAAATATTGTTTTTAAGACAGAAGGCTTCACAGAATCATAGAATATGCTGAGTTGGAAAGGACCCACAAGGATCATCAAGTCCACCTCCCAGTCCTTCACAGAACATCCCCAAGAGTCACACCATATGCCTGAGAGCATCGTCCAAATGCTTCTTGAACTCCATCAGGTTTGGTGCTGTGACCACTTTGCTAGGGAGCCTGTTTTGACTTCTTCAAAGTAATTCCCATTTCAACCAAACCCATTACAAAACCCAAAAACATCCAGGTAAAGACAAGTTCTCCAAACAGTTTTGGAAAAAAATATATTCTAGAGTGCACAGTGACCAGGTAGGTGCTATTTCACTCTGAGCAAAATTAGTCAATGAATTTGTTGTTATTGGTTTGTTTAAATTTACTCTAACATGACCAATTCTTTTTACAACTTAATCATTTGAAAACGTAGAAAAAGGGAGGAATTCTATAAGGCTTAAGTCAGCTGAGAGTAGGTAATGAATCTTTGACTGTCTTCTTACTGCTGAGGAACTCAGGAGAAGAGGTACCATTATAGATATGTACCCTCATAAGCTGGCTATGGAGTGCAGTTGCAAAAAACAAAGAATTTACATCCCATTTGCAGGACTGAAGCTAGCACTTGTCAACATACAGTTGGAAAAAGGTGTGGGTGGACACTTTGATTCTGTATATGCATGTTTGATGATTCTTCTTGCAATTCTTCCAGATCTTTTGATGAGTTCTACTATCCAAAATGAAAAGGATACCCTAACTGTAAATCTTTCCAGTGTGGAGAAATGCTGCAAGATGTCTTAATGAGTTTTACACTTCATATCCCTGTGTATTGCCCCACTATATAATCTTTTTTTACCATTGCATGGCATGGTTGAACCACATGCAACATGTAATCTGCAAAGCTGCTGTGTAGGCAGCTGGTTGCTAACTTCTGTTCGTAGTCTTGATAACTCCTGCCTAAGTCAAGAACCTTGCAAGTGTCCCATGGATTGAAGCTTTGTTTATTTTTCAGACTACTTCTGACTAATTGTTTTCATTCTGAAACCTAAAAACTCACAGAAGGGTCCATATTCATAAACTGATTGTCACTTTGAAGACCTGAAGCTGAACAATGCAAGAAATTCCCTTCTCTCACAGCAATGGATTCTTTTCCTTCTCCATCTCTCTCCATCTGTGTTTTCTTTCTTCTCTGTGGGATGTTGTGAGTGATTCCTAAATCCTCATTTTAATCACTGTAATCTAGAACAGAATTGCAACCTACACGACCTGAAAATGGCCACATGCTTGAACTCTATTCTTTGCTTTATTGAAAGGATAATCCCTTAGGCCACTTAAATGATTAATGTATGTGAACTAACTAAATGTCAGAAAGAAGGAAAGGCCGAGTATTAAGACTCCCCTTATTATGTCAAATATCGCAGTATTATTTTGATGCGTTGTACAGACTCCCCTTCAATACCTTTTTATTGGGATTACCTTTAGCACTCCAATTACAGCTGGTGGGTAGCTCAAGCCGACCATGTTTGAAGTACGCCTGTACATTCTACCAAGATGAAATACATAAAGCAACAGATAAATAGAATTAAATGAAACAAAACAAACAATCAACAAAACTCATAAAGCAACAGACTATTACAGCAGATCTTATTTGGCCCAGAAAACCCTAAGTGAAATATAGACCTTTTTTCTTCCATTTTGTTCCTAACTTCCCAATATTCTTGGTGCTGTTCTTACTGTATAGCTTAATTTGAGACTGTACACTCCCCACTATCTCATAGCTTGGTTACCCAGCTGAACATGACAAAGAATTTGCCAGTACCAGGTCTTCATCAGATGGAAAGGCTACACTCAACTAAACAAAATGTTCCCCATTTTCCTCTGCACATAACTGTACCGGCCTTTCAGTCCCTTAGTCCTGGCTGGCCTTCATGCAAGCTAATTCTGAATGTACTTCAGAAACAATTTGTATGCAATGAATCAACTCCAGTGTGATACAGCTGTTACTTTTGTCTGCATGTTTTCAAGATTAGTATAAAACCTTTTGGGTGTTTGCCATATGTGTGTGTTTCAGGGAGTGTGAGAAAAACAACAAGGCAATAATCAACATCTGTAACCATATTAAACAAAGTATGTATGTACCAGATTTTAAACTTGATTATAAGGTATATTTTAAACAGATTATAAATTATGTACAAGTTTTTAAACTTGTTTTCAGGACACATTGTGTTTAATAGGATTTGATGAATGCAGAAATACTGTCATATCTAGAATGCCTTTCTATAGGTCACCCTTTTTCTGCCCTAAAGAATTGTAGGATTAAAAGAAGATGATGAAAAGCTCTCTTCTCCCATCTGAAATGATCCTTTGCAAAGTCTTCCTTCACTGCCATTTTTCTTTGTCATCTTCTGCACTCAGACCTGAAAAAAGTCATTCCCCTTTGGAGACTTATATTCACCCATTCGCCAAATCACAAAATTTCTTATCCCTCCCTTTCTCCAGTCAGAAGTTCCATAGCATTCTCTTAAGAAACAATTGAGGCAGAGCCCCTTTCCCTTAGCTCAGGAGAGCTGCAACCCTCCTTCAGTGCCATATTATATCTGAACACTTCCTTCTTTGTATCACAATGATCCAGGTCAGCTGGAAAACAGTCTACTGAGCCAGCTTTCTGCATTTACTTCCTTGTTGAGCAAGTGTCCCACTGAGAGTGAGGGTTAATTCACAAGTAGCCTGTCAAACCTTGGAGAAACCTGTCCCAAGGAGAAATGAGAGGTTTAGTCTTACTATAGTTTGCTGCCACTCTTAATACATGTACAGTAACTTTGGTGCACAGATAAAAATATTGGTGGTAGTCATGACAAAGGAGGCTTCTGTGTGTCTGTATGGCTTGTGGTCCACTGTCTGATATGCACAACCTACTGCAGAGAGGGCTGTTAGGCTGTCACTGCAATTCTGATTAACAGTGAAAGGTGCTCTGTGCTTCCATTCCTTTCTTGAATTTTGCTGTTACAAAATTACCCCAGAGATCTGAGCTGCTGTCTTTCAGGCTGTCTAAAGAATGCTGACAGTTTCACATGTGCCAGCCCTCCTGGTTTGAACAAATAAGGTCAGTGGAGAGTGGTTACTTGATAAGAAATGTAAGATTGGAAGTGAGTCCAAATTGAAATGAATAAATGTTTTAAAAGGTTCAAAAAGTTAAATCATTTTTAGCAACAGGTTGTGATGTAAATCATAAGAGGGAAGGTCGAGAGGACTCAATGGCTTTTTTGAAATCCTCCCTGAGCTCCAATATTTTCACATCAGTTTTGCTCTATAGTTCATTCCAGTATTAGTATGGTAAAGGACTTTGTTCTGTATCTTAGCACTTCTTCATAAGAAATACTAGACCACAGAGGTAAACAGAAGCAAGGGAGAGTTTGATCGGTCCAAATTTTAAATGCTGTCAGTCCTGACCTAGGATTATGCAGAAGTCCATATTGTCCCTCAAAATTATACCAACTGTGCTATTACATCTGTACTATAGTAAGAACAGAGGAGTAGGTATTGTTTCAGTTTGCAATCTTTTACTAAATTCCAGGTTTTTAGGTGTTACCCAGATCTCTGCAGAAACATTTACAGAAGCACATTAAAGTGTTCTTCATTCAGTAGTCTTCTACTAGTCTTCTGAGGTCTTCTGGCCTAACGTACTCTCCCCCACCTCCTGTCATTGTGCCATCACATACTACAGGTACAATCTGCAGTACCTGGGCAGTTACTAGAACAAAGTAATTACATGACACTTTACCTTTCCACAAATATCCCAGCTTGCACTGCATGGACGATACTCCTGAACCGAGGTTTTTCCTCAGTCCTTTTGAGCATCATCCCCATTTGCCGTGTGAAGGTAGAAGCCAACCAGTCACGGACCTCTGAGGGCACAGAGTCAGACTGGATATCACTGAGTTCATCTTCCGTGTCCAGTAAACGCCTAGAAGGATGAGGAAACATAAAGGTAAACAGACTTCCTTAGACAGCACTACAACATTATTAACAAAAAAGAAACTCATATATATTCTAATTAAAGCAACCGTTAAAAGGTTTTGATTCATCAGCCCTAATAAAACACAATAGTACAAGTCTTCAGCTGTTTGTTTATTCTCTTACATACTTACATTTCAGATTGTAAAACTCACTACTAGGCTGAGAAACAAGTATCAGCCTTCTGCAGCACAACTATATAATCATCTACTGACTTCACATCTTCAGTTCACCAATATTTCTGAACTTTCTGCCTTTCAAAAGTAATTTATGGTCATTTCTAGGGATTTCTAACTTCTGAGTTAGTAACATACAGTCCTCTCCCCTTCTGGTTGTCTGTGGTGACTCTACAAGTGCATTTATCACTGGGTAAATAGCATGTAACCAAGAAGGGGAACTACTCTGCCATGTCTTACCAGTCTACTTCTGACATGAGTATTTTTTTTTAAATTTCAAAGACATCATACAAGTGAAAAATTTAACATTATTCAGAAGAAATAGATGAGTAGAAATTTAGAAACTGACAGAAAAAGTCTGACACAATTACTATGAAAACATTTCTCCAAGAAAAAGTGTATTACATTTATGATTGGTTTTGATCTCCTTCTCTGTCCCAGGAAACTTAAAGAAGCTTTTAAATGAAGGATTGAAGATCTGTTCTACACAGAATACAATATTCTAATGATTAAAACCATATTGTCTTTGAGTAATAAATCTTGGCTTAAACAACTTTCACAATTGACATGTAAATTACAACTTGTGCTAGATATAAGAGTGCTGATGTCTGTATTTAGCTTACCTAGTTTCATCAATGTATACTGACTCAAGAACAGTTGCCGCATATTCCAAATTCTTCTTTAGATCTACAGCTGAAGCTTCCCCTCTCTCTAATTGCTTTACCAAAGACCGCAATCTAAAGAAAAGGAAAACAAAAATCTGATTAGTATAAAGCAAAATCGGTTGACAGTGAGTGTCAGTTCCCAGCATAAGACCTAGCATACACCTTGACAGGTGAAAACTTTTGGAAGTCTACAAGTTTTTTTGAAGCTACACACAGGCAATCAACAAAAATTACTTTTCAAAGATCAGTTACAATGATGCCAGATAAGTATATGTAAGTCCATGAGTTATCACAGAATCATACAATCACAGAATGATAGAATATGGTGAGTTGGAAGGGACCCATCAGTATCATTGAATCCAACTCCTGACCCTACACAAGACACCCTGAGAATCACACCATATGCCTGAGAGCATTGCCCAAAGGCTTCTGAACCCAGACTCCTTGTGTTCAGTCACTAGTCATGAGAGTGAAGAGATCAGTTCTGTCCCTCCACTTCCTCTCGTGAGATGGTTGAAAGCTGCAATGAGGTCTCCTCTTAGTCTCCTCTTCTCCAGTCTGAACAGATCACATGGTCTCAGTCACTCCTTTTAAGGCTTCCCCTCCAGACCATTCACCATACTTATGGACCTCCTATGGACGCTTTCTAATAGTTTAATATTTTTCTTATATTGTGGTGCGCAAAACTGCACACAGTACTCAAGGTGAGGCCATACCAGAGCAGAGCAGGACAATCACTTCCATTAATCAGCTATCTCTCCCCTACTCATAACTGCAATAAGTGGAAGTAGAAATCACTTGAAATTTAACACAGGAACTAAGAGAGGATTTCAATCCAGCCATAAGAAGAAACTTTTTGAATAGTATCTGGTAACAAATGATTGTTATTCCTAATGATTGATGTACATATATGCAAAACTGTATTAGCGTATATTTAGAAACACTATTGTAGAAATATTGTACAAGTTTAGGAAATGCTATGATTTTCATTAGATCAAGCAGCCACCCTTAGACTATCCCATCTGTATTAAACAGAGCTCACTACTTTTGCATCCAATCAGTAAGTATTGCTTCGTATGCCTCCTCATTTCTTCATTCCATGTATGGGGAGTCTGCAGATACGACCCCTTAACTAGCTACCAGAAATATTGTACGCAAGCCACAGGAGTTAATATTACAGAAAGAACATGACCTTTGCCTCTTCCTGACTTTTATTTAATTGATATAATTATCTGTCAGCTTTATGCTGCAACTCATTCAAAAGTCATGTTCAATAACAACACAGTGAGTAATGGTTGCTTCATGGCACCATCATTAGTCATCAAAGAAGATTATGCAAAGTACTATGTATATCAATCATCTAGAAAAACAGAAGTACAGTTGTTTCTCACACCATCAGCCATTCTCATGTGAAAAAATTTACACTGCCTTTGTCTTACCATCCATTATCTCTAACTATTGCTGATTCATTGAGTCACAGCAGCTGCTCCCAATCAATTATACTAAATAAGAGCCTGGTGGTAGTTCACCTTTGATGTATTCCATGTATCTGGTTTTCTTAAATAATCCTAAGTGGACTGAAGGGAATCCAGGCAAATTTATTAGCTGAAAAATTCTGTTTCAAGGTGGCTGAAATAATTTTGAAATTCAATCAAATTCACCTGTAGCACTTAGGAATATGGTTTAGCAAGAGCGTGTCAGTGCTGGGTTAACAGTTGGACTCAATGATCTTAGCGGTCAACTCTAAGATCAACTCATTTGTGATAACATTTGTTTGATAGCCAGCTCAAATAGCTTTAAAAAAAAAAAAAAGTAAAATCAACCACACACTTTAGGAATTAAGAAAATAGTAATCAGAAGCAGACCTGACTGCATAAAAGCCAGCTTCAGTATAAACACACAAAAAGACCAAGAGTTGCTCCTAAAGTTTTGAAGATAAACATCTGCTGAACTAAAAGACAAAACCCTGCCTTCTGATCTTCATCATGTTCTTCACTCTTCTCTGGACAACCACCCAAATTACTCGTAAGAAATTCTTACTAATTTTGAGAAATAGATGTTCATTGTGCAGTGAACTGTATTAAAAGAATTCCTACACAGAAATAGGAGTGCATCTGCCATCTCACTGTAATGTACAAACTTAATAAATCTGATAATCTGGAGTCATATTAGAGTTAGAGAGCATATGCAGATTATCTAAGCATGAGCACATAGAAGGTCTGACAGATGCCCCACAACAGCATCTGCCTGCCTGTTGAGGTGTAAAAAAAATGTAAAGCAAATACACAGGATACTTAACACTGTCCAAAAGTATCCAGAGCAGACTACATGTTGTTGTGTGTGTAATGCACATGTGCAGTAGTTTCAGTCACTTGGCTGGACAGATGTCGCCACAGTTTGCATGGCAAACCCCTGAAACCCATTCCAACAAAGGATTGGTGGGAGAGGTACAGTATACACAGGAAGTAACCCAGAAGCTCACCATCTCTTTTTACAACAGTCAGCAGGTATTATTGATTCCACAGTCTGCCACATATTAATCTAAGGCTCTGCATATATATAGAATGTATGTACCACTGAGGAAGAGACACAACCTAGAAAGCCAGCTCAAGCAGTAATCGTCAAAATGAAACTGTAAATAGAGCAACTGGTAGCCTGCAACCCAATGGATTTGTATTAGACTAGATAGCTATCTTCTGTCACTACTTTTGTATACAAAAAATGCAAGTCACAATATTCAGAGGAAATAAAAATGTGTTTGCAAAGAGCAAACATACAGTACTGCTACACTGGCATTTTTCATCAAAAAAATTAATGTGCAATTTCCCACGTAATTGCTTTGCCTTCTTCATGTTTCCTGAAATATCCTTCTTCCTTTGAATAAAAACACAAACATTAAAAATTTTAAGTAATCAATTATTTTTTTTATTATTAGAAGCATGAAAATGCAACAATAAGTTCAGTGGCCTTAGCAGGATGGTAAAAAGCTTGTTTCAACTCACCTTGAGTCAGATAAACTTTTGACAACATTAGTCAACTGTAAGTGAAATTAAATAATTTAGGTTTTCATTTCATATTCATAAATTCCTTCATGCCTATTAAAGGAAGTCCTGCACCGGAAACTTTAGCAAACTTTGGCTTACTGAATGATTTTCAATAAAACAACAGCCTAAGCACTTCCTCAGCACCAGGTCCTGTAAATTATCATCTCCCTCTCCTGCTACTGAAAATTCTAAAGGATGTGCACTCCTCCAATATGCAAACACCTCCTCCATTCTCAGGTTCTGAACTTTGAGAACTGAATCAGAAAATAGAAGAGGTTAAAAGGATTGGTCATGTTTTGCAGGTTTTTTTATTCAAGTCAACTGCTTCACCTAGCACAAACCTTTTATAGAAATCAGGTACACAGATGGTCATGGAAGTCACTGGAGATGGATATCAATGATAAACCACCTGCCAGTCATGTACTTCCTCAGGAAAGGGTGCACTGCCTCTTTGATGTGCCTGCTTTTCCCCACTAGTGACAGAAACAAGCCAGAAGATTATCTTAGGTGGTCATCGTGGTTTCAGACAGCTGAGGTGAGATGACTCATTCCACTGAATAAATGTGAGAGCTGAACAAGGATAAATTTCGGATGTGGGAGAGAAAGAAAGGCTGCTATATCCTTTTTTCACAACCAGCAATCTTCTCATTGGTATTTCCCAAAGAAAACCTTCCTTTTGGCAGACTACTTCTTTTTTAGATGTTACTGTGAATTAGATTTTTGGGGAAATTGTTCAAACGCAATACAGTCACTGAATTTGCAGACAATGACATCCAAAGACAACAAAGGAAATCTTCCAGAATTAAGCCTTTTCAAACCACTGTTGCCTTTTATTAAAAAAAACCCTCCATTATAATACATCAGACACAAATCTAACAATTTTTAAGTTGCAACTTTAAAAATAGATACTTGAAATAAACTGTCAATAAATATATTTCATATACAATATATAGATAATATATGATGCATATAATAAAACCGTATGCAATAAGGTCATCTGCCCTGGACTTCAGAAGAGCAGACTTTGGCGTCTTTGGAGACCTGTATGGTAGAGTCCCCTGTGCTAGAGCCCTGGAGAGCAGAGAGTCTCAAGAATATGGGCTAATATTCAAGGATCACTTCCTCCGAGCTGAGGAACGATGCATCTCAACAAGAGGACATGGGGCAAAAATGCCAGGAGGCATCCATAGATGGATAAGGGGCAGCTGAGCACCACAGAGATTAAAAAAAAAGTTTACAGAAGGTAGAAGCAAAGACAAGCTAACGCCCAGTTAGAACTGAGTCTGGCTAGAGATGTCAAAGACAATAGAAAGAGCTTCTATAAGTATGTTGCTAACAAAAAGAAGACTAGGAATAATGTGGGCCCCCTCCAGAAGGAAGTGGGAGACCTGGGTAGCTGGATAAGCCTGGAATATGGAGAAGACTGACGTTCTCAATGAATTCTATGTCTCAGTCTTCAACAGCAAGTGCCCCAGCCACACTGCCCAAGTCATGAAAGGAAAATGCAAGGACTGGGAGAATGAAGACCTAAGTCCACTGTATGAGAGAATCAAATTCAAGACCATCTAAGGAACCAGACTGTGCACAAGTCTATGAGATCTGATGAGACTCATCCGTGGGTCCTAAGGGAACTGGTAGATGAAGTTGCTAAGCTACTATCCACCATATTTGAAAAATTGTGGCAGTCAGGTGAAGTTCTTGATGACTGTGTGTTGATTTGGCATGGACTGTTTCTTTGGGAGTCGGGGCGGGTGGGAACAGAGGTAGTTTCTGTGAGAAGCTGCTAGAAGCTTCCACCATGTCTGACAGAGCCAATCTCTGATGGCTCTGAAGATGGTCATGCTGCTGGCCCAATTGGAGAGGTTGTTAATGCCTTTCTGATAACATATTTGAGAAAAAAAAAAAATCAAAACAGTGCATGGACAGTTTTTGTTTCCAGGGGTGGAGAAGCACCACTGCCAGGGTCCATCCTGGCACAGCCAGCAGTGATGTGCTGCCGCGGCCACTGCCACCTCGGCGTGGCCTGCAGTGAGCCTTCTCTGCCTGGCTGCCCCTAGCCAGCCACACCACTGGAAGAAGGGCAGGGGTGGCGACGTCTCCTTCCCAGCATCCTGCATGAAGAAAGGCGTTAAATAGCGCCAGGGCTGCAGCAGCTGCCACTGCCGACACAATGGCGACGGGGCCACCTAGCCAGCAGCAGAAACATGACAAGCAACTCCCTAACGCAGAACCTAGATGAGACTGACTTCTCAGCGCTGCAGGATCTTGCAAGAATCTTTGAATTAGTAGATCTTGTTCACAATGAAAAGCAGTTTTTCTGCTAGTCAGAGAAGAGGAGGAAGGGAGGACATGTGAGAGAAAACAACATGGTGACACCAAGGTCAGTGAAATTAAAAGGAGGGGGAGGAGGTCCTTCAAGCGTTGGAGCCAAAATTACTCTGCAGGCTGTGGTGAAGGTTATGGTGAAACAAACTGTCCCCTTGTAATGCATGATGTCCACAGGGGTGAACACAGAGATACATTTGCAGCCCAAGGGAAAAATGCTTACACCAGAGCAAGTGGAGGCCAGAGAAAGCTGTAATCCAGTGGGAGACCCGAATACAAAGAGAGGGCCTCTGCTTCCAGAGATAGAGAGAGAGGGGCCTTGCTTCCAAACTAGAGCAGCCTATCCTCAGAAGACTGCACCCCGTGGATGAGTGATCCACGCCACAACAGTTTTGGGAAGACTGTTTGCCCGTAGGAGGGACCTCACAGCATAGCAGAGGATAGACTCCTCTCTCTGAGCGAACAGAAGCTCTCAAGTGACCAACTGACCAAAACCCCACGCCCTGTCTCCCTGTGCTGTCGGTGGGAAAGAGGAGGGGCTGGCGGGGAAAAAAGGTGTTTTAAAGGCTTATTTTACTTCTCATTATCTTCCTCTGACTCTGTTAATAATAAATTTACCTCATACCTTTAAATTTGAGCCTATTTTGCCCTTAGAGTGTTTTTCTCCCAATCCTTAACTCACGAACCCTTCATTAACTTTTTTTTTCCTGCTCCTCTGCCCAATTATAGCAGAAGAGAGTGAGTGAGCAACTTTCGTGGGTGCCTGGCATTTGGCCAGTAACAAACCGTGATAGACTGAAAAATGGGAAATATAGCCTCCATTTTTTAAAAAGGGAAAGTGGAAGACCCAAGCAACTACAGACAATTCAGTCTCACCTCTGTGCCAGGCAAGAGCAAGGAGCATATTCTCCTGAAAACTATGTTGGTAAACAAAGAGAAAGACTGGTGATAACCAACATGGCTTCACTAAGGGGAAATCATGCCTGACAAGTTTGATGGCTTTCTATGACAGGACTACACAGTTGGTGGGTAGGGGCAAAAAACCTGATATTGTCTACCTGGACTTGTGCAAAGCATTCAACACTGTCCTGCATTACTTCCCTGTCTCTAAACTGGAGAGATATGGATATGATGGATGGACCACTCAGTGGATAAAGACTTAGGTGGATGGCTGCACCCAAACAGTGGTATGGTAAAGGCTCATTGTCCACATGGAAACCAGTGACAAATGGTGTCCCTCAGGAATCGGTGTTGGGGCTGACACTGTTCAACATCTTTGTTGGCAACATACACAGTGGGGTTGGTGCACCCTCAGCAAGTTCACTGATGACACCAAGCTCTGTGGCAGTGCAGTCAGTATGATGGAGGGAAGGAATAATGCCATCCAGAAGGATCTCAACAGACTTGAGAGGTAGGCCAGTGCAAACCTTGTGAAGTTCAACAAAGCAAAGTGTAAGGACCTACATCAGATTTGGGGCAATCACAGGAGCACCTATAGGCTGGGCAGAGAAGTGACTGAGAGCAGTCCTGTGAAGAAGGACTTGGGGGTGACAGGTAATAAAAAACTCCACATGAGCCAGCAATGTGTGTTCACAGCCTAGAAAGCCAATCGAATCCTGGGCTGCATCAAAAGGAGCACAGCCAGCAGGTCAAGAGAAGTGATTCCCCTCATACTCTGCTTTTGTGAAATACCACCTGGAATTCTACTGCCCCCAACATAAGAAGGACATGGACTGTTGGAACAAGTGCAGAGGAGGGCCACAAAGTTGATAAGGGGACTAGAGTCCTTCCTCTATGAAGATAGGATGAGAAAGTCAGGACTGTTCAGCCTGGAGAAGACTGCATGGAGACCTCATAGAAACCTTCCATTATCTGAAGGGGACCTACAGAAAAGTCGGACAGGGACTCTTCATCATGAACTCTAGAGATAGAACAAGGAGTAATGGGCTCAAAGGGGGGAAATTTGGATTAGATACACAGAAGAAATTCTTTACTGCGAGGGTGATGAGGTACTGAAACAGGTTGCCCAGAGAAGTTGTGCATGCCCCATCCTTGAAAGCATTAAAAGTGTGGTTGAATGGGGCTCTGAGCAACATGATCTAGGGGAAGAAGTCCATGCTCATGGAAGGGGACTTGAAACTTGTCCTGGTTCCAGCAAGGACAGGGATGATTTTTGCAGTAACCAAGAGGGAAAATGGCTAGAACCTGGAGGTTATTCTGTGTCACATCATTGCCAGGGGAAAAGAGAGTCTCTTACAGGGTTAGGAGGTCTTTTCTGGTCAGGGTGTGTGGCTGCAGTTTGGTCTGGCTCTGGTCTGCATATGAATCACTCTCTTTTGTACACTTCTGGTTTTAGTATTGTTGCTGTTACGTTTTTCTTTTCTTATCTAACTGCAGTTTCCAGTAAATTGTTCTTATCTTAACGCATGACCTTTACCTTTTGTACCTCCAACTCTCCTGTCCAGCCTGCCACAGAGGGCAGAGGGAGGGCGAGGTGGGGAAGTAAAGGAGCAGCAGCGTGGTTTGCAGGGTCTCAGTAGACACTTAATTGGGGACTACCATTCCACCTCCTCTCAAGAGACAGTACACACCACAAGGTGACCTCTGCATGACCCAGAGAGGACATGAGGAAGTAGGATGGAAAACCCACCTCTGCCCTAGTAGCACAGGTGTGTGAGCTGAGAGGAAGAACAATCACTTCAGGAAATTCTTCAAGGACAAATGCCACTCCAGTTTCCAGTGAGCAAGTTGTCAGACACAATGAAAGGACTGAATATTATTTCTGATCCTCTTGAAGGAACCTCAAGTTCAGATTTACAAGACATGAACAATGACTACTATGACTAGAACTAGAGGAGCCCTGCCTCCAGCAGGAGGAAAGGGAGAACCGGATCTATTGGACTGTGTGGATCTGATAGCTTGGTGCATCAGACCTTCAAGAGTATAAGGCTTTAGTTGATACTGGCACAAAATGTACCCTGATGCCATCAAGATCTATAGGGGCGGAATCTATCTCTATTTCTGGGGTGACAGCTGACAGCCAGCACAGGAGCTGAAGCAAGCCTGACTGAGAATGAATGGCAAAACACCTCAACCCTGATTGGCCAAGAGGCCCTGTCTGTCCTTGGCATAGGTTAACTCAGGAGAGGGTATTTCAAGAACCCAAGAGGGCATCATTGGGCTTTTGGGATAACTGCTGTGGAGCCAGAAGAAATTAGACAGCTGAATACTTTGCCTGGTCTCTCAGAGGACCCTTCTGCTGTGGGACTGGTGAGGGTCAAAGAACAACATGTACTGATCACTACCACAACAGTACATCATCAACAATACTGCACAAACCAGGACTCCTTGACCCACATCCATGAGATAATTCATGAACTGGCGAGCCACCCTTTAATATCTCTATATGGACAGTGCATAAGTCCAATGGAGAGAGGAGGCTGACAGTAGACTAACCATGGCCTGAACAAAGTCACACCACCTCTCAGTGCTGCTGTGGACATGCTGGGACTTCAGTACAAACTGGAGTCCAATGCAGCAAAGTATGCTGCCACTATTGATATTTTGCTAATGCATTTTTCTCCATTCCTTTATCAAGAAAGTGCAGGCAACTGTTTGCTTTCACCTGAAGGGTTGTTGAATACACCTGGATTCAGCTGTCCAAAGGGTGGAAACACAGCCACACTATTTGCCATGGAGTGATCCAGACTGCACTGGAAAAGGGTGAGGCTCCAGAGTATTGCAGTATGTTGATGATATCATCATGTGGGGTAAAACAGCAGACGAAGTTTTCAAGAAAGGGGAGAAGAGAGGCTGGTTTTGCCATAAAGCAAAGAAAAGTCAAGGGACTGGCCCAGGAATACCAGTTTTTAGGGGTAAAATGGCAAGATGGATATCATCAGATTCCAATGGACATGGTCAAGAAAATTACAGCTATGTCCCCACCAACCAGCTAAAAGTAAAGACAAGCTTTCCTCAGCGCTATGGGTTTTTGGAGAATGCATATTCCAGATTAGAGTCAGATCATAAGTCAAGTGACTGGGAAGAAGAATGGTTTCAAATGGGTTCCTTAACAACAGCAACCTTTTGAACAAATTAAATAGGAGACTATTCATGCAATAGCCACGGAGTCGGGAATACAAAAGAGGCTAAGCCTACTACACTCCTGCCAAAAAAGAGATTCTGGCAGCTTATGAAGGGGTTCAAGCTGCTTCAGAAGTGATTGGCACCAAAGCACTGCTCCTCTTGGCACCCTGACAGCCACTGCTGTACTGGATGTTTAAAAGGTAAGTCCCTTCCAACACATCAAGCCACTGTTGCTATGTGGAGTAAATGGATCATGCTGATCACACAGCAAGCTCAAATAGGAAACCCTAGTCACCCAGAGATCTTGGAAATCATCACAAATTGGCTTGAGGGCGAAAATTTTGGGCTATCTGCAAAGGATGAGAAGGAGAAGGTGTCATATGCTAAGGGTGTTGCACCATATAATCAACTACTTGAAAAAGAAAAGTGATACATCCTCTTAACTGATGGTTCCCATTGTATTGTAGGGATACATCAAAAATTAAAAGCTGTATAGAGTCCTACGCAGTAAGTCACAGAAGCTATTAAGGGACAAGGTGGATCAAGTTAGGTTGCAGAGCTGAAAGCCATCCAGCTGGGTTTTACTGATATGACTGAAAGAGAGAAATGGCCAGCACTCTACCCCTACACTGACTTGTTTACAGTAGCAAATTCTCTGTGTGGGGATAGTTAGACCTATGGAAAGAAAGACAGATTGGCAGCACAGAGGAAAACTCATCTGGGCTGCTGAAATGTGGCAAGATATCACTGCAGAGGTAGAGAACTTGGCTGTGTGTAGATGCACATGTACCCAACAGTCAGGCTACTGAAGAACACCACAAAAATGGATAGGTGGATCAAGCTGCCAAGATTAAAGCGTCTCAAGTGGATCTGAATTGATAGCGTAAGTGTGAATTTATCTGGCTTGGTGGGCCCATGACACCTTAGGTCATCAAGTAAGAGATGCAACATACAGGCGGGCTCATGGTCAAGGGGTGGACAATAACATGGACACTATCTCCCAGGTTATCTTCAACTGTAAAACATACACCACAATCAAGCAGGCTGTGAGAAACTGGAAAGATTGATGTCTCGAGACATTTTGGGATGCATGTGGAGGGGGAAGGGGCAGGTTGGGCCTTGTCTTGGCAAGGCAGTGTACTGCCCCACAAACCGCCACCCTAGAGCCTGTATCCCAGCCTGGCAGAGCCTGCCAATCCCTGGCATAATGGAGGCAATGCTCCACACCCACCCCTGGAGCCCTTAACCAAGTTTCTGAGTGGCCAAATGACCAGAAGTTCCACGTGGGGGAAGGGCCCATGAACCCAAGGAGTATTTAAGGCTGAACAAGAGGCCATCTAATTGTCTAGACCCTACTTTATTCATAGAAGTTCTGTCTGAACACTGTTGGAACCCAGGAGCTGGTAGCTATATGTGTGCTTTTCTATATTTTCTCTGTCTTTCCTTCCCTTTCTTCTTTGTCTTCTAATTTCCTCTTCTTGGAATATTGTAACTTAACATCAAAAGTGTTAAGTTTGCTGAACTGAATGGACCAAGTTAATGCTTTGAGAAATGTTTTATATTGACTGGATGCCAAAGTTCCCTGATTTTCTAAAGTTTGCTAGTAAAGTCTTTTGTGTTGTTTTGATCTCTTAAGAATATCTTGTCAGTATTCCTCCCGTGCATCCAGAGTACATGAACCACTGTAAGCCCCTTCAAAAGTATCATCTAAAAAATTGATTGGGGCCTTACACAGCCCAAGCAGGTAAAACCTCTGTGGTACAGGGGACAATGGTTGAAATATAAATATGGGGAGATGGATTGCATCAAACTCCTGCAAACCCACCAAGGTGGGCACTACAAGGCCATTGTGCTCACAATGGTGGAAGCGACCACTGGATCTGGATGGCTGGAGCTGTACCCTGTGCCTCACATCACTGCCCAGTCCATCATCTTGAGCCTTGAAAAAGAAGTCCTGTAGCAACATGGCACCCCAGAAAGAATTGAGTCAGATGAAGGGACTCATTTTAAAAATCACCTCATAGACATCTGGCCCAAAGAGCATGATATGGAGTGGGTATATCATATTCTCTATCACAAACCAGGCTCTGTAAAAATTGAATGGTACAATGGAATGTTGAAAACCACATTGAAATCAGTGGGTGGTGGGATCTTCAAATATAAAGTCAGCTCTGGATACAGAGGAACTATATTAGACAATATAGTAAACAAAACTCCATTGCAGACACAGCTGCAACAAAACATGAAACTCTAAAATAAAATACATTAAGTGGTTTATCTTTTTGTATTTTCACAACAGTGTCCCAAATATGGCAGCAGGGTTGTTTGCTCCTGGATTGTCCATCATCCTAACAGGACCTTGTACCTAATACTGATAGTAATACCGAGTATGGCTTCAAATGCTAGAGGGGTAAGTGAGCAAGAACAAAAAGAAAGTGGTGTTCTTTTTCCTAAAGGATCACTCTGATATCACCCACATAGAACAAATACTACATTAATAGTTGGCTTATGGACTTGAGTCCAAATTTGCAAAATAGGATGTAACAGAATATGTAGATCCATCAAAAACCATTTTGTCTAAAAGGGAAAAGATCTCAAAAGGGTGGCTGGCTACTTCAACTCAAGTTTGCCTACATGGTGCTAAGAATCCTCATTAGTATTGTTAAAGTACTAGATGATTTAAGTAAGCTTTACTGAATAAGTTTTATTAGTGATGGTTGCATTTTTGATGTCTTCTAAGTTTCTTTTCACAGACTGTTTTTGTTAGTTTGATTAAAGGTTTAATGAAACTTTCTATGGCAAAGAACACAAAAGAATACCAAGTGGATAGTTCCTCCTTTTGAAGTAGGTCCAAGTGGGACTGAGTTTTCTCCTTCTAGAAGTGTTCTATGAGAGCATAACATGGTAACAGGACAGAGGAGTTCCTGTTCTTCGCTGCATCAAATGTTTGCACATTTTTATCTCGATAAGTTTTAAGATATTTATGTTCATCCAAGTTTGTTGCCAGCAATATTTTAAGACATTTAAGACGTATTTTTTTCTCTAGTTGCCACAGTGGATGGGAAAGATTCCTCTTACAATTTAGTTTTGGGAGCTTACATAGGATTTCATATAATTATGGAATCAAATTTTTGTACCTCTTCCTATCTCCTCAGAGTAAAGTATAAAATTACTATACCAAGGGAAGCACATGTAGCAACAGTAAGAGATGTGTAAAGCCTGGTTGTGCTGAAGAAAGGGATGCTGAACAATTGGTGGCCCCTGTAAGGAGGGAGAAAAGGGGCTGACAGATGAGCTGAAGTGTCAGCTGTAAAGCTCCAGCTGTAGGTGAAGAACACATAACTGGTTAAGAGAAGAAGAAAGATTTTGGGGTTGAGAACCATTGAAGGGTTTGATAAAGATGAAAATGCATTTGGTCTGATCCCGGGATCCTGACTGAAATGATATGCTGAAGGCGTTGGAATTACTCGAGTGCTGTTATATTTTGACTCTCACCCTTGAGGTAATCCAGGCTATTATGTAGTAGAATATTTATGGAATGTAATTTTCCCATGGTGCCCACTGACCTTTTCCTCTTTCCACGGGTACAGGTTCTGAGATTCCTCTGAAATCTGGTTGATGGGAGGAGTAAGGTGGTAATCTGGAACATGTATATTTGTTTGGTTTGTGGTGATACCTGGACCTGTAAGATCACAGGCACCAAAAGGCAAGGCAGCCTAACTACTGATCCTTAGAATTTGTACAAGAAGTGCAATGCATTGCACTATCAATAAGCAATAAAGAATCTTAAACTGAATTTGCCATGCTATTTTGGATCTCAGTTTACTAGTCCAGCAAGTATCAAAAATAGTTTTATAAAATTGTCTAACATTCAAGAATACTAAACCTCACTGAAGAAGAGTGCTGTTTCAAGAAACACAAAGGAAATCACAGACCATGTGATTTGGACCATGATGTGTCCAAATGCTGGACTCTGGTCACTGCAGCTGAAAGATCGGTTCATGAACTCTTCCTCCGGATCCTGGTTTGCATTGCACCTTGCCTGCAATGTTAGAGACTCACTGGGCGGGCGGCAATGACTTGTATAGAGGGAAATCTTTATTTTTATAAAGATTTATGCTTTGATTATTGGAATAACAATTGGCCTTTACATGAGTTCCTGTATACTTTCATCTTCTTTTCTTTTTGTTCTGTCTGCTAGATTAGGCCATGAGAGGAAAGGTACCATTACTGTGGTCCCTGTCAATGTCTCAAGCCACAGGATGGTTGTCAGAGACTAGAGGAGATTGTTGGCTCAAAAAATTTCATGTTTGTGTGAGGGAAGGGGTAGCTTGGGCCTTGCCCTGGCAAGGCAGTGCACTGCCCTGTACACCCCACTCTTAGAGCTTGTATCCCAGCCTGTCAGCGGCTGCCAATCCCTGGAGCACTGGAGGCAATGCCCCACACTCCACCTCTGGAGCCCCTAACCCATATCCTGAGTGGACAGATGACCAGAAGTTCCACATGGGGGAAGAGCCCAGGAAGGCCAAGGGGTATTTAAGGCCAAACATGAGGCAATTGCTGTAGCAGGGCATCTCCTCCACCACAAGGTCTTGCTAAGTGACTAATTAACTCACTAAAGACACATTGTCTCATAGAAGTGACACTTCTAGCTGACAATAAACATGTTGCTGTGGAAGCAACATTGTGGAGATTAGCTGGAATTTCTGACTGACGAACAATCCACTTTACAAACTATAAAAGGTACCAAACTTTTGCAAAGCAGAAGTCTTCTGCACATTCCCTGGAAATATGTGGGGCTTTTCCCCAAAGTCAGCATGCTGATTTGGTGGTTACTCTCTTGGAGGGTTGAGTGTATACTATTGTGAATTTGGTCATAAGTTACAGTGATCTAAGTAATCTATACTATTTCTTTGCTAGCTTTAATATAGGTACCTTAATGTCATGCACTGTTTTATGTAATCTACTAGTGCTTCTTTTGTTTTATAATGTGTAGTAAGTAACTCTGTTCAAGACCTTTTGTCTGTTATTTCTTATCTATTCAATAAAAAATTCATTTTATAAAAGACCTGATCTGCCATTCTTAGAATTTGAAAGCCAGAGAGGTTTAAGTGCAGGCCAAAAGCTACTGCCAAAATCTTAGCCTAAGGCAGAGCTTGTCTGAAGTTCCCACTCTATCCATAAAAATCACATTGTCTGGACCCTACATCTTCTTGAAGTTTCTCTCATCGTTGGAACCCAGGAGTTAGTAGCTATATGTGTGCTTTTCTATATCTTTTCTCTCTCTTTCTTCTTTTTCTAATTCCCTCTTATTGGAATTCTTGAGTAACTTGAAATCAAACTGACTTAAAGTTTGCGAAGTTGAATGGGCCAATGTAATGCTTTGAGAAGTGTTTATGTTGATTGAATGTTGCACTCAACCTTTTGCCAAAATTTCTCTGATTTTCTAAAGTTGCCAGGAAAGTATTTTTTGTTATTTTGACTTCTTCAGAATATCCAGTCAATATTTCTCCCATGCATCTAACTCAGAGTACATGAACAAACATAAGCCCCATTAAAAACTCACACAAGTTGTTTGGGGCCTTACGCACACATAAATGAAGGAGGTATGAGGTGGTACAGTGGAGTATATCCCTTTTACAGAGAACATTCATGAACCGAAACAGTTCAGTAGATTGAAAAAAGTACTGAAAATATAATGTCTCCTGCAATGTATCCCATTTTTGCCTCGCTATACACATACTATTTTCTTAACTAGAGGAGAGTGAAGGTTGAAGAATAAGTATGCTTGCACAGAACTCGTAAGGCTTAAATTATTACAGCTGCTCCAAAGGCTTGAGAAGATGTATCAACAATCAACCAATGGAAGTATTTTCAGTGATGCAATAGCACCATGGTTATTTCCAAAACCAGTCAACCATTTCTGATTGTTAAATATGTGTAGTTCTTAGATTCTTTGTATCTATTTATCTAGATCAAATAATTTAAACTGAATCTTTACACAATGTTCATACACCTGACGTAATTAAATAAAAAACTACAAGAAAACTCTAGGAATTATCTAAGAGGTCTTGAAGACAGATATGGTCTCAAAGTTAAGATTGTCTCAACCAAAAAATCTCACAAAAGGTTAGATTTAAAGGAAGTTGTCTTCCCCACATTTACTCCTTCCCCAAATGAAATCCATCTCATTAAGAACAAAACACAGACTAAATGCCTGACCCACCTCAGAGTTCTGGAACTTACGGATTAAGCTGTACAAATGTCCTAAAAGCAGACAGCCACATCTGTGGGATGGTGGGATGAGAAGAGGAAGCGTCACAACTGAATGTGTCTTCTGTTTGAAGAGAGACTAGTACAATGAGTACATCTAATCATTTAGGTTGGAAAAGACCTTTAAGATCATTGATTCTATTAGCTTCAGTGGAAGGTCACAGGCAATACTAGCTCCTTAATAAATATTAATGAAAAGGAGGAGTACACTCCATTTTACTTTATCAACATAATGAGACACAATCATTTCTGCTCTTTACATGAGCTTTCAGCTTGGGCTTTTTTAACAATAGACTAGTTCAGTTGGAAAGGACCTACAACAACCGTCTAGTCCACCTGCCTGACCACTTCAGGGCAATCACTTTTCATCTTTAGATTGCAAAGTGTCATTTGTGAAGGAAAAATCACTAAGAGGCACACCACAGCTTTGATCAGCCAGACTCTGGCAGTGCAGAGGCAAATTTCAACTATTATTTTCATAGGACAAAAATTATTTCTGCATTATAGAAACAGACAGCATCATTTTCTCTGCTTCCAGAGCCTAAATATAAGCAACAATTCTCTTAAAACACACACCCTGAAAACTGTTTCTTTTTTTTTTCCCTGGAAAAGTTGAGAAAAATCTGACATGTTCTTTGAGAATAGGTATCTTTTCCAGGATTTTCCCTATCCTTCTTTACAGTGCTGTGATGAATGATAATGTGAAATTCAGATAAGTTCACATCAATCCTCCTTGCACAAGACCTTTCTGAATAGGATGGGCTCTTACTACACTGAGTCTTCCAACAGAGTTGGCATACAGTACCTAGAACATGCAGTGCTCGTGGGCATAGAGTTTGACTCAAAAACTATTATAGTTGAAATGCCTTTTCCCCTTCCCTCTCCTTTCCTGTAACTCTAATTTAAGATGAATAGAGGTTGGAAAAAAAGACAGGATTTGATGCTGATCTCCCAAATCAAGACAACTTTTAGTACACATTAATTTAAGGGAAATGACAGTATTTTGCAGCACTAGGTACCACTGGACAATTCACACATGAAATTCAAGTTCTTACTAACACTAATTCCCTGTGATCCCATGTCTCCAAACCTGGAAACCTAATATTTCCTGGGGGCCTGTACAGTGATGAAAGGTTTAAACTCAGTTCCCTGCCAGGCAAGTGGCTTAACTGGAATGCCACAATCAAGATTTAGCTACTCGCTTTCCATCGTGCTTCCAGGACAATGAAACATGATACTTCATCAGCAGTGAGTTACGTTATTCTGTAAGAAGATCCAATTCCCACTTAGATCCTCAAATTCCTGCTTTTATGTGTCTCTGAAACTAGACATGATCTTTTGACTCACAACTTTAGAATGCAGATTAAAAAAATGAAGTGCAGAACTATTTTTTGATTGACACATCTGCAAAAGACAAGTTTTGCCCGGCCTTGTTGTAAAAGATTACCATTTTCCTAAAGGAGAAGAGCAAAATGTATAAACCAAGTATGAAGCTGGGACTTAGCATCCAGAAATCCTTCTTTCAACACTAACCATTAGGAGATTAGCTCAGTTAGAGCATGGTGCTAATAACAACAAGGTTGTGGGTTCAGTCCCTGTATGGGCTATTCACTAAAGAGTTGGACTTGCAGATCTCTTTCAATGCAGAATATTCTGTGATTTCTTCGTACTTTCTTTCCATATGGCCCCACAAATCTGACGTTTCTTTGGGTTGGAGATCTCCCAACTGTGTCACTTGATGTAAATTGTCTTTTGAGATGGAGGGCCTTGAGTCAAATTCTTGGCATTGTCAATGACAGTGCCCTAAATACTAGGCCACAAAATAAATAGTAACCAATTTAATTATTATTTTAAAAGTAGAGTACTGAGTTCTTTGGATGTTACAGTACCTTACGCTCTAAAAAGCCCCAGGAGTAATGACACACCATGAATTACCTCTATGTGCTAGTCTCCAGCTAGGAGCTAAGGTTCCAGCAGCTGGGCACTATGGTGCCTGACTTGCTGGTTCCTATAGCCTTAATAAATACACTGTGTGGTGAAATTTGTTTGCTGCACATAAGAAAACAGAACAGCTGCCTCAGCTATAGGAGTTTTGAACTAATTTATTTCTAATAATAAGATAATTTCTAATAAACCTTCTGTAAAAATGCCTTGAGGTTAATTTTGCAGAGCAGAAGGAGCTATTAAGATTCCTAAAAATAACTTGTCAGCATCTAAAAATACCATTGTATCATAGTCAAATAACTCAAGCCCTTTGGGGGTTGGTAATTAACAGAAGCACCAATAAAATTACCATTTCTTCTTCCCAATGAGTAAAAAAAGTCACAGAAGTATGTAGTTTTAGTACTTTTTTTTCCATGAAGGATGCTGTTTATTCTTCCTCTGCTTGATGACTGATAACTTTGGAGAGGAAAATCTTGAAAGAGTCAAAACAGATTCCTGGGCAATGCTTATACAAAAATTTATAAATGTGGACCCATCTGTATTCATTGTTTCACTGTGGGAGACTGTTACTTCATTCTCAGCTTTGTGGTTTAAATTTCCATACATTAATACATTTCTATGAAGTTACTTTTTTAATCTTTTACATACTTGAAACATAAGAACTTGGGTTCCACACTGTTGAGTTAGAACTGCAAGAAATAGTGAATGGCACAATTTACCACACTGACAATAGTTGACTCAGCAACTTTTATGGCTTTTAAGCTCTCCAGTTATAATTTTCAGCAATGTAAGTAATCTTGACATTAAATATGTCTTCAGCCTGATAAACCACTTTTGTATAGCTCAAAGACACAAAAGAACTGAAAAAGACAGCCTCCTGCCCCATTTCATACTCAAAAGTGTACAATTTTATAAAATTATTTTAAGGAAATGCATTTTTTTTAACAGAAATGTTATATTTGTTGGCAGTAGATCTTAAAGAAATGGGTGGATACTATACAGCTACATCGTTTTGGAAAAGAAAATCTCTTTTAAAATTTATATTGTTCAGGTAAAACTGGAGTCAACAGAATAAAGGGAAAGGCCAAAGGCTATATTTATACACAGTTGAAAGTATTAGTATTTCTCTGTATATACAAAAACCTTTCTGGTTACTTTTCATGGACAAGTAATACAGTCAAATAGCCACCAACAAAACCAATAAAGCTTTGGTGTGAATGTGCTTCATTAAGCTAAAATTATTAACATTGCATAAACTCTGTTTATAGCTCCTTCAGATAACAGAGACCATTTTCAGAAATCATGTGGGTCACCCTAGACAATGAGAAATTTTATCTCAAATATGCAGTGTTGTTAAACTTTCACTGTCTCAGATTCAGTTCTAAGAATTAACAACCCCTGGTAACTTTAATTTTGTCTGCATTTCACTCAACTTCTTTTATCTTTGAGTTAGTAACTAGTAATCTAACCAATAGCTCATGCTCCTTCTCACTATAATCTCTGAGATAACAAGAGACTTATATGTTTTTCTGAAATATCTATGCTCATTACCACAGCATCCTGTTTTCCCTGGGGTTGCAAAAGAGGAAATGAAGCAACCATAACTCTTTTGTCAGTAAGAGTTTATGAGCAGAGTGGGATACTGAAAGCTGGAAACAGATTGAAAGCACAGGAGAACTAAAGGACAATTCAGCTAAGGAATGGTAAAGCAAATGTAGTTAGTGAAAGTAGTAAGTGGTTAAGACCCAGAACTCCTCTAAAGTAGCATTTGATAAGTAATAAAAAGTTGATTTGGACTGTTCTTTAAAGGTGATAGAAAGGATAATACTAAAGATTCCTACAGGACTGTTTTAAAAGTTTCTTTGCTTCATTAGTTTTCACAGACCTCAGTATGCATAGGCTCTTTCAGTATGTGCCAGGAACAGTGTGTTTCCTTAAAAACATACACAAATATGGACTTACTACCATGACAATTAAAACACAGGTCTGATAGCTAGAAGCAAGGGATTTGAGCATTTATCCTGGATAATCAATATGATTCTGAAGCATGTACTGTCCCATCTAAACCTAATGCACACCTGGAAGGCCCCTCTGTATTAAATATGCTGTATGAACATCCAGAAGGAACCTGCACTATTTTGATTTGACAGCTTCAGCACGTCAGTCTATCAGCAAACTGTAAAAAAAACCCTTTCATATGTCTTTAGCAAATCCCCGACCCTGCTTTGTTCACTGAACATTTTTCAACCATGCTAATAACATTTTATAAGCAGGGCAATATAGGAATATTCATGTGAAAAATTAATCAATCATACAGTTACATTAGATAGTGTTATAGTGTTGTGGTGAAGGAACCAACCAGGAGGCCACAGGGCCCAGAAACAGAGGTTTGGTGGGCTGGTACCAAGGAGTGAAACCCCCAGTCTGTGAAGATGGCTTCTGCCTTTGAATTCCTAGGATTCCTGAGGGGTGGTTCTGTCTACAGTTGACAGACACCTCTTGTGTCCCCTAAGGGAAGGTGTCCTGACCTGTCCCACCCTTCTCCTCTTCCTATGGGTCCCTGTGGTGTCACCCCGCCCCCTTCCCTGTATCCTTATAAAGCCCTGATTACTGTGCCTTGCTCTCTTCGGCATCCGGACCATTTGAGGGTGCTTCTACAATAAACCCTTGGATCACCGGCCGAGAGCCACCTCTGCTCATTCATTTCTGGCCGCGCCTGGGCTATCCAAAAGCCCCAGGCACGCTAGGCTCCGTGCCCTCCACCGCACGGGCTGGAAGGCTGGCAAGCGAGGCACCGAGGTGCCCAGGGGCGTCCTTCCTTTGTGTGGGACACGCCTGGACCAAGCTGCTGCCATCTCAGCCCAGCCAGCGTGCCGGAGGCGCATATAATATTAATATATTATGGTTCACTAAAACATTTTAAGATTTCAGCTAAACCGCTAATTGCCTTGTATAGAATAAAATATTATTTGTTTCAGGAAGGAGAAAGTAAATTTTTTGAACTGGTAAAGATGCAAAAGCACTCTGCCCTCTGCCTCTTGCTCAGCAAACCTGAGTAGCAGCAACTATATGACAGCCTGAGTTTTACTTCTGACTTACCCAAAAAGGGAAAAAGATTTTACCATGCTCAGAGATAGCTTAATTCTGCCACCAGGGAAGACAAAGAATTTTTCTTAATTTAGAAAATCATAATATATTAAAGACTATCCCATCACCTTAGTGTAAAAGCCATGATACGCCTGACCCCTACTCTCTGACTTCAGCTACTAGTGTTGACACAGGTAGAAACACAGAATCATAAAACATCTTGAGCTGGAAGGGACCCATCAAGATCATCAAAGTCCAACTCCTGGTTATACACTGGACAGTCCCAAGTATCACATCATGTGCCTGAGAACATTGTCCAAATGCTTTGTGAACTCTGGCAGGCTTTGTGCTGTGACCACTTCCCTGGGGAACCTGCTCCAGTGCCCAACCACCCTCTAGGTGAAAAACCTTTTCCTGATATCTAAACTAAACCTCACCAGACACAGTTTCATACCAATCCCTTAGTTCCTGTCACTGATCACCACAGAGAATAGATCAGTGCCTGTGCCTCCACTTCTCTTTGTGATGAAGTTCTATGAGGTTTCCCCTCTGTTTCCTCTTCTCCAAACTGAACAAACCAAATTACCTCAGCCACTCCTTGTATGCCTTCCCCTCTAGACCCTTCACCATCTTCATAGCCCTCCTTTGGACACTGTCTAATAGCTTTATACCTTTCTTATACTGTGGCACCCAAAACTGCGCACAGGACTCAAGGCAAGGCCTCCCCAGTGCAGAGCAGAGCAGGACGATCCCCTCCCTTGACCAGGGATGCTGCTGTGTCTGATGCACCCCAGGCAGTTGTTGACCCTCCTGGCTGCCATGGCACTGCTGACTCATATTCAACTTGCCATTGACCAGGACCCCCGGGTCTCTTTCTGTGGAGCTGCTCTCCAGCATCTCATACCTGTCTGTCTGTACATCCAGGGTTGTCGGGTCCAAGGTGCAGAATCCAGTACTTGTCTTTGTTAAACTTCGTTAACAATCATGGTGATTGTCCAGCCCTCTAATTTGTCCAAGTCTCTCTGTGGGGCCTCTCTGCCTTCCAGGGAGTCAACAGCTTCTCCCAGTTTAGTAATATCTGCAAACTTACATAATACACCTTCAAGTCTTGTCAATCAATGATCTCCTTGAGTATTCTCAGATGAATGCCATCAGGCACCATAGAGTTATAGTGATCCAGCTGCAGCAGGAGATTCCACACAATTTCAGTCAACAGGGAGTTATCATTGCATATAGGTAAAACCTTATGAAATAAGGGCCTTGTTACTCCTGTAAAATCATGGCTCAGGCCTGTTACATTGGCTAAGTAGAAAAGGAGTATGAGAAATTGACTCAGCTGAATTAGAGGTAGCAAAACAAGTTATATAACCATTATATGTTCACATCATGGTTTATGGTGGTTGGTTGAATTATATTTGTTGTGCTTAAATGGAACGTAACTGATAACAGCCTAACTGCTTTAAAAAGGCCTGGTTTTTGCAATAAAGGGCTCTCTCTTGCACCTGCTGGGGGACTCTGTGTCACTCTGCTTTGTAACAAGTTATCATTCTCACAGCCATGGTCCTCCAGCTCAGGGCACTGGAATCATCATAGTCTATCTTCAGTGCTAAGACAGGCAGAGAAAGTATTAAAAACCTCTGCCTATATCCCTGCTTGTGAGGTGACCATCCTCATTCTGTAGCAGGACAATGTTATTTCTGCAGTTAGTATTTTAAAAAGTATTTTTATTGTCCTCAATGGCACTGGTCACTCCAATTGAGCTTTGGCCACACAAATTTTCTCCCTACAGTGGTGAGCAGCATCTCTCTATTCCTCCCTAACCACCTGACTTTGCTTGCACTTTCCTTTTTTGCATTATCTCCAAAAGACAATCCTGGCTCAGCAAAGTGAGCATTCTCCCTTATTTGCTTGACTTCTAACATTTTGGAATTTCCTGCTCCAATGACCTTAGGAGGTAATGCTTAAAAGATGACAAGTACTGATGGATGCCAGCATCTTCAAAAGTATTTTCCCAGGGGACCTTACTCACTAGTTGCCTGAGAAAATTGAAGTCTGCTCTCCTTATGTCCAGGGTTGAAGATCTGGTGGTACATTTTCTCCTGCCACCAGAGACTTTAAACTTTTTTACTTCGTGGTTGCTGTGGCTAAGATGACCACCAATCTCTACTCCATTCATGAGAACCTTCTGTTAATAGAATCACAAAATCACAGAATGAACTAGGTTGGAAAGGACCTTTAAGATCATCTAGTCCAACCTATGACCTAACATCTCCTTATCAACCAAACCATGGCACTGAGTGCCACTTCCAGTCTTTTTTTAAATACCTCCAGGGACAGTGACTCCACCACCTCCCTAGGCAGACAATTCCAGTGCACAATCATTCTTTCAGTGAAGAATTTCTTTCTAACATCCAACCTAAACTTCCCTTGGCGCAGCTTAAGACTGTCTCCTCTTCCTCTGTTAGTTGTTGCCTGGGAGAAGAGACCAACCCCTACCCGACTACAACCACCTTTCAGGTAGTTGTAGAGAGTCAAAAAGTCACCCCTGAGTCTCCTTTTTTCCAAGCTAAACAACTCCAGCTCCCTCAGCTGTTTTTCATAGGGCTTGTGTTCCAAGCCCTTCACCAGCCTTGTTGCCTTTCTCTGGACGTGCTCCAGCATCTCAACATCCTTCCTAAATTGAGGGGCCCAGAACTGGACACCGTACTCAAAGTGGGGCCTCACCAGTGCCGAGTACAGGGGAAGAATGACTTCCCTGGTCCTGCTGGCCACACTATTCCTGATACAGGCCAGGATGCCATTGGAGTTCTTGGCGACCTGGGCGCACTGCTGACTCATGTTCAATCTGCTGTGGACCAGTACCCCCAGGTCCCTTTCTGCCTGGCCACTGTCCAGCCACACTGTCCCCAGCTTGTAGCACTGCAGGGGGTTGTTGTGGCCAAAGTGCAGAACTCAGCACTTGGACTTGTTAAACTTCATGTTGGACTCGGCCCATCTATCCACCCTGTCCAGATCCCTCTGCAGAGCCCTGCTATCCTCCAACAGATCTACAGATACTCCCAGCTTGGTGTCATCTTTAAATTTACTGATGGTGGACTCAATTCCCTCATCCAGATCATCAATGAAGATATTAAACAGGACTGGCCCCAGCACTGACCCTTGGAGGACCCCACTAGTGACTGGCCACCAACTGGATGCAGCACCATTCACCACCACTCTCTGGGCCTGGACATCCAGCCAGTTCTTAACCTAGCAAAGAGTGCACCTATCCAAGCCATGGGCTGCCAGCTTTTCCAGGAGTATTCTATGGGAGATGGTATCAAAGACTTTGCTGAAGTCCAGATAGACAATATCCACAGTCTTCCCTTAATCCACTAGGCGAGTCACCTGGTCATAAAAGGAGATCAGGTTGGTCAAGCATGACCTGCCCCTCCTAAACCCATGCTGGCTGGGTCTGATACCCTGGCCATCCTGTAGCTGCCGTGTGATGGCACTTAAGATGATCTGCTCCATAACCCTGACAGGTAATGACGTCAGGCAGACTGGCCTGTAGTTTCCCGGATCCTCCTTTTGGCCTCTGTTATGGATGGGCGTCACATTGGCCAGTTTCCAGTCATCTTGGACCTCCCCACTGAGCCAGGACTGATGGTAAATGATGGAGGGCAGCTTGGCAAGCTCATCTGCCAGCTCTCTCATCACCCTAGGATGGATCCCACCTGGTCCCATAGATTCGTGAGCATCTAAGTAACTCAACAGGTCTTTGAGTGCTTCCCCATGGATAACAGAGGGGCTATTTTGCTCCCTGACACCACCTATCAGCCCAGGAGGACAGCTGTCCTGAGGATAACCTGTCTTTTTGTTGAAAACTGGGGCAAAGAAGGTGTTCAATACCTCCGCCTTTTCCTCATCTTCAGTTACTGAATTCCCTCCCGCATCTAATAGAGAATGGAGGTTGTCCTTACCCTTCCTTTTGCCATTTATAAAAATATTTTTTATTGCCCTTCACAGAAGTTGCCAGTTTGAGTTCCAACTGGGCTTTTGCCTCTGATTTTTTCTTACATGCCCTAGCAATGCCCTTAAACATTTCCTGAGATACCTGACCCTCCTTTCAAAGGGTTAGGCAGCAAATAATGGAGGGCATCTTTCCTAGTTGGCTCTCTTAGTACTTTTACCGTCAAGATATTATCTAGCAATTTTAGAAATCTTCTGGACCTATTTTTTCCAGTTGTGTGATGTTCTCAGTTAGTTTCTGGCAGATTGAATTCCCCTGTAAGGACAAGGGCAGTTGATTAGGAGGTGTCTTTTAGTTTCTCAAAAAATAATCCATTGGCGTTATTGTCCTGGCTAGGTAATTTAGAGTAGACTCCCATGATGACATTGGCATTATTTGTTTGCCCCTTGATCCTTACTGAGAAGCTCTCAACTATGCCATCACCAATTGTAAACCAGTCCCTCCATTATATACAACACCATCCACTCTGCCTCGCCTGCCCTGCCTATCCCTTCTGAAGAGCTTGTAACTATCCAACATGGCATTCCAGGACTTACCTCACCAGGTTTCGCTTATGCTATTCATGTCAAATGGGACTGGGCCAAAGCTTTGAGCTCATCTCGTTTATTACTCATGCTGTATGCATTGGTATAGAAACATTTCAGATGTGCTTCATTGCGGCTGATACCTCATGGAGCAGACTGAGGGAGACCACTAGGGCTCACTTCCTCAAGTTTTGGCACACCGTCCCATTACTCATCACTGGCAAGCCTGGTTTTGTCCCTTTGCCCCTTCCAAGTAAGTTTGAAGCTCTATCAATGAGCCCCTTCTGAGAATGGTGCATTCCACCTGGTGTCAGTAGACCAGGGGTTTTATAGATCATCCTATGGCAAAAAAACCCCAAATTTTTCCAATAATACCAGCCTTGAAACCATATGTTGATCTGACAGATCTGCCTACTCCTTTTGATATTATTTCTTGCCAGAGGAAGGATCAAGGAAAACATGACCTGTGCTCCTGATCTTTCAGTCAATCATTCCAAGGCCCTGAAACGCCTTTTGATTGCCCTTGGACTTCTCTGTCATCTTGTTACTGCCGATTTGAAGAACCAGTACAGATAATAATCAGAGGGCTCTACTAAACTGTGGAATTGTCTAGCTATGTCTTACCCGAGCCCCTAAGAGGCAGCAGAATTCCCCATGGTTTGGATGTGGTCTGCATACTGGACCCTCTCTTCCCCTTAGAAGGGAGTCACCTATGACAACTATTCATCATTTCCTCTTAACAGAAGAGGTCATGATGTGGGGGGTAGATTTTTTTGACCTATGTGGCCCCTCTATCCCAGAAGGACCTTTGTCCATCTCATCAGTTGACTGTCCTTCTAGTTCCAGGGCCTGTTGTAAAAGTGCCAAGCCTACTTGTCATCATCTAATTTTCAGGAGAAGGAGCCTTCCCCCTAGTATGGGCAGTGACCAGCTTCCAGCCTTCAAGTTAAATAGGTCCTTGACCTTTGACTAACTACTTGACCAAAGTTGGACTTAATTTTGTAAAACAAATCAAAAAGGGTCAAGTTCAAACTGAGACAAAGGTAGGGCTGGATTGATTCTTGCTTGCCAATACTTCCCTTTCTTTCAAATTGTCCATGAGGATGCCAGACGATTGGAGAAGAAGAAAGCCCTTGAGCAAAAATAAGGTGCTTTAGAAAAAAACTATCATGTTTGTCAAGGACATTTAGCAATGGCTCAATTTGTCAATAAGATTCCCCATTGTCCTTTATACAGGCAAAGCTTTTGAGCCTTACTAATTAAGCCTACAGCCACAAGATTATACTAAAAGGTGTGCTTTCAAAAGGAGTGAATCTATCCAAACCGTTTAAAATGCATCTACACAAATTAGTCCTTCAAATAATAATGGAAGTAGAAAAGAATAAGCATATACTGCATACACTGACAAATTGCCCAGTTCTCTGCCTAAAGGAATGAATATACACTCTAGATCACCAATGCAAGTGAAGAGACATCTGACACCACTGTAACTTTCTCAGCTTCAGTGTAGAATAAATGCTAAAGAGAGTCTATGAAATAGCTGTATGATTGAGAGCTCAGTCTTTTAACGGTCAGTTTTGGGGAAGAACATCCTTTTGATATTTGGCTTTCTATTCCAGCACCAGGAGCACAAGCCTCTTTCACTATCAAGATGGGTTATCATATGGTCTAAGAACATAACAGCATTAACATCAGTGAGGAGAAATTACTCTGCTTATGAAACCCAACACAAGCAAAAGGCAGGATACTTCTGTGAAGGATAGTAGTAGCAAAACTCTCTGGTCCCCTCTCAGGTTTGACATTTTACACTCAGTGATGCCAATTTCTACTGGAAGTCAACACTGAATTTCCTCTCAGAAGAGTAAGGATTTTTACTAAATACTATTGATACTTTAGGGTATTATATACTGAAAAAGTTATCATAAAAGAAATCTTACAAAATCTTTAGAAGTCAGCATGGACAAAACATTAAGTTACTGCTAGAGTAATCAAGAAGGATGAATGCAAGAGACAAAAATAATCAGCTACATGTGTACAGAGTGTATGTATAACTTTAAACATGTTCCTAACTTTATAACATACAGTCGAGGAATCTGAAGGTCAATGTTGACAGAAACTGTCCTTATAGAGAGCTATGAGCTTTAATCACCAAAAATTATACAAATTTTGTGTAGAGGAATCAGCATGAGAAAGATCAAGGAAGAAGGTAAGCAAGAATAATAGCTTGGAGAGGCAGACCAAAGAAATGTACCTATTGTGGGGGTATATTTCTTAGCCACACAGGGTATGCTTCACATATGAGTTAGCCAAGCAATTATGTGACAATAAGGCTTCTGTGAGCAAAGGAAAGGACACAGGTTATTAACAATTTTACTCCTTTTTGTCCTGGAAAATGGTATTGTGTTAATTACTCATTTTCCTACACCAATCAGAGTGCAATCACTGCTGCTGCAGACATGAGGTTTTAAGGCTACAAACCACAAAGCTCATTGTGAGAGGAAGCATATTTTATTGGATCACCTAAAAGAGCTGAAAGGAAAAAAAGTATGCTATTAACTTAAAAACCTCAGTTCTCAAATATTTTGCCTTTTCTCCAAATAGTCTGTTAAAGACACTATCCTTTTCCTTTTAAAACCAGGGTGCATATACGCAAGTGATGTGATCATCCTCTTGAATAAATGGTTAGAGACTTTCAAAGTTTTGAGTAGTAGCTGTATACAGAAACAGACTGAGAGGGGTATCAGTACTAGCACAACCTTTACTAAACCTCAGGGCTTCCAAGTAGCAGTGATACTGTGAATGCTTTAAAGACATAAAAAAGCTTGCAGTGCTTTTGGATGCCGTATCTGTCTAATAATAGCCCACAAAGCCACATGAAACCAGTCTTTCTAGGGTGTAATATTTACCACCATACCTGCTTACTACTGGAAAGTCAACAGCGGTAATCTGCTGCAATAAACTGCACTAGCAAAAAGGGATAAAAGCTTCCCAATCTGGTTGTATTCTTTACATCACCTCCTTCTATTGATATTTTTACCCATTTTCCTTCACAGGTTTTAAAAATTATGTTCACTTCTTTACTGTGCTGCTAAGACTAGGTATTCAGTGGTTGTTGTTGTACTCCCAAACATGAGGTCTTTATCACTGCATCTTCCCAGTGTTGTTCTTAACACTACACCTGTTCTTTTATCCCACAAGCAGATTCTTTTCTTTCAGTTATTTTAACACTCTGTTTTATGATTTGAGAAATCAAATAGTAGAGTTGGCCAAAACAAGGATAAACTCCTATTGAAAAGATAAAATAAAAAATCCAAATGACAGATGAAAATCCAAATGTCAAACACTAGTATTAAAATGAGCCTAAGAGCTATGGAAGTTCTCTTTAACACCTTGTTTCTTCTAAATCCTTGGGGCTACATTTATAGAACAGATACCAGGACTAACAAAGACAAGAATGACAGGCAGTTGTTACCATGCTTTTTATGCCTTCCTAACATTTGAAACCCAAGGTTAATGATTAATTGTCACTAAACTGTCATTAAAGAGAAGCAGAGTTAGAGCCATTACTCATTCAACACAACTTATTATGAGATATTTACAGTTGCCATCCGTCTCCAGCCTCCCTTCTTGATGGCAAAGCCTGCAAGTTAAAACAATAATACATTCATAGCTAATAATTAACCTTCTTGGTACTAAAATTTGACTTTTTCCAGGGGACATAAATTTTCTTTTATATTACATTGTCTTGGGGTGATTCTATGACAATACTGTACTCCCCATTGCCTGTTTGACCTCTAGAATGCAGTATGTACCCTTAAAATGCAAAGGGAGAGAGAAGCCAGGAGAACTCTTCAGAGCAGCTTGCTTGATCTTGCAGTTAGATGTTTACATAATTTTCTTCTCTGGGATGGCAGTTTCTGCCAGTTAGGAGGGGAGAGGAGAGAGTTTTCCCTCTCTAGCTCTTCGGCTTTCAGCAGAAAGTGACTGCAATCTGCCTCAGCAGCTTCCATTCCTTTTTGGACTGTTTTCGGCTTGCTTCTTCATCCAAGAGCAGCTTATCATCTCCGGGACACTCAGCAGGACTCTCCAGGGGGGCCACCAGACCCTGCCCAGCTTAGGACTGCAGGAGCAACTAAGTTTTACAGACAGAAGGGACTATATAAAATTCACCAGCCTCCTCCACAGACAGGAGGGGGTTTCAATATCCTTTTCTGCCCCATGCCTGCGGGGCATTATGTTTGTTAAATAAACAGGTTTTTTTCACTTTCATTCGAGAAATTATTTCCTGAACCCATGGTGGGAGGGGCTGCTGGGACCCACTTGCCTTGCAGGCAAGAGAGAGAGACACCCTTTCGGGGTTGTTTCCTCCTAAATTTGTGTCCAAACCAGCATGTACATATAGAAAAACTGATGTCTCTTAGCTGGAAAAGATCCGTTTTGTATAGGTTGAAGAAAACTCTATTTCAAGATGTATTTCTTTATAACTAACTGAGAAAAAGATTTATTGTTTCCTTGAACAGAAAAGACAAGACCAAAATAAAAGGGTATTTGAAAAGTGTTTTTCACTGTAAACTGAACAAGTAATCTTTCCTTTATTTTCTCTATCATATTTCCAAATATTCAGAATAAAACAATATATTTTCCTAGCCTGCCATGTCAGACTTACTTGTCATTAAACTCTCCAGGTGAACAACTTGGTTGAGCGCACTTCTGCAGGTTAATAAGTGCTTTAAAGTCCATTAAACTCCCCACATTAATCCTGCCCCAAATGTAATCACTGCTGACTATGATGGTGCATTGTTGTCTTTCCATTATGTAAAATAGAACAGAGGTTATTATTAAGGGCAAAAGGATTCTAGCCCATGAGTTGGGAGGACTGATTGAGAGGGTTTTGAACTAGGTTTGAAGGGGGAAGGGGATTAAACCAGGGTCTCCAGAGAGGAGCCTAAGGGTGGTAAGCCAGAGTTAGGGTTGAAATCAGCAGCCCAGCTGAAGTGCATGTACACTAATGCATGTAACATGGGTAACAAACAAGAGGAGATGGAAGTCATTGTAGAGCAGGAAAGCTATGATGTAGTTGCCATCACGGAAATGTGGTGGCACGACTTGCATGACTGGAGTGCTGCAATGGATGGCTACATGCTCCTCAGAAGAGACTTTGGCCTATTCAGGATGCTGATTCAGAGAGTATCTTGGGAAATAGCCCTTAAAAACAAGAGGATCCAGGAAGAATGGACATACTTCAAGAAAGAAATCTTCAAGGCACAGGAGCAGGTTCTTCCTACATGCTGAAAGATGAGCCAACAGAGAAAACAACCAGCCTGGATGGGAAGGGAGCTTTTGAAGACACTCAGGGGAAAAAAGAGGGCGTGTCACGTTTGGAAAAAGGGGCAGGCAACTCAGGAAGTGTGTTGTCAGTTATGCAGAAAGAAAATTAGAGGCAAAAGCTCAATTAGAACTTAACATGGCCACCTCTATAAAGGATAATAAAAAATGGTTTTAGAAACACATTAATAGCAAAAGGAGGGACAAGGAGAACCTTGATTCTTTATTGAACATGGCAGGGAATATAGTTATCAAAGATGAGGAAAAGGTTGAGGTCCTTAAAACCTTTTCCTACATTTTCAACAATAAGACAGGTGTTCCTCAGGACAACTGCCCTCCTGAGCTAGTAGACAGGGACACAGAGCAGAATAGATCCCCTGTAATCCAGGAGGAAGCTGTTAACGACCAACTGAGCCACTTCGATGCTCACAAGTCTATGGGACCTGATTGGATCCATCCTGAGTGATGAAGAAGCTGGCTTACCAAGCTGCTCTCCATCATTTATCGTCAGTCTTGGCTCAGTGAGGAAGTCACAGATGACTGGAAGCTAGCCAGTGTGATGCCCATCCATAACAGAGGCCAAAAGGAGGACTGAGAAAACTACAGGCCTGTCAGCCTGACCTCAGTGCCCAGCAACATTATGGAACAGTTCATCTTAAGTGTGATCACATGGCACCTACAGGATGGCCAGGGTATCAGACCCAGCCAGCATGGGTTTAGGAGGGGCCAGCTGCGACTAACCAACCTGATCTCCTTTTATGACCAGGTGACTCACCTGGTGGATTAAGAGAAGACTGTGGATATTGTCTATCTGGACTTCAGCAAAGTCTTTGACACCATCTCCCATAGAATACTCCTGGAAAAGCTGGCAGCCCATGGCTTGGATAGGTGCACTCTTTGCTAGGTTAAGAACTGGCTGGATGGCTGAGTAAGTGGTGGTGAATGGTGTTGCATCCAGTTGGTGGCCAGTCACTAGTGATGTCCCCCAGGGACCAATCCTGTTTAATATCTTCATTGATGATCTGGAAGAAGGGATCAAGTCTACCATTAGCAAATTTGAAGATGACACCAAGTTGGGTGCAAGTGTTGATCAGTTGGAGGGTAGCACGGCTCTGTAGAGGGACCTGGACAAAACATATAGATGGACTGAATCCAAAAATATGAAGTTTAATAAGACTAAATGCTGGGTCCTGCACTTCGGTCACAACAACCCCCTGCAGCGCTACAGGCTGGGGACAGTGTGGCTGGACAGTGGCCAGGCAGAAAGGGACCTGAGGGTACTGATTGGCAGCAGACTGAGCAGGAGCCACCAGTGTGCCCACCATGGCCAAAAAGGCCAATGGCATCCTGGCCTGTATCAGGAATAGTGTGGCCAGCAGGACCAGGGAAGTCATTCTTCCCCTGTACTTGGCACTGGTGAGGCCCCACCTTGAGTACGGTGTCCAGTTCTGGGCCCCTCAGTTCAGGAAGGATGTTGAGATGCCTGGAGCATGTCCAGAGAAAGGCAACAAGGATGCTGAAGAGTCTGGAACACAAGTCCTATGAGGAGTAGCTGAGAGAGCTGTGGTTCTTTAGCCTGGGGAGAAGGAGGCTCAAGGGAGACCTTTTGACTCTCTACAACTACCTGAAAGGTGGTTGTAGTCGGGTAGGGGTTGGTCTCTTCTCCCAGGCAACCAGTGACAGGACAAGAGGACACAGCCTTAAGCTGCACCTGGGGAAGTTTAGCTTGGGCATTAGGAAGAAGTTCTTCACAGAAAGAGTGATTGGGCATTATAATGGGCTGCCAAGGGAGCTGTCGGAGTTACCATCCCTGGAGGAGTTTAAGACTGAGTATGGCACTTAGTGCCATGGTCTAGTTGGCAAGGTGGTGTTAGGTCATAGGTTGGACTAGATGATCTCAAAGGTCTTTTCCATAGTTGATTCTATGACTCTGTAAATCATTTTGATATAGCTATTCCTGCAACTTTTAGTTCTAATTTTTAAGACATTTAATCTTTCTTGCTTCCCAACTTCTTACACAACCAAATAAACCAGTTTTTTTGGTAAAATGTATTCTCAAATACACTATTCTGTAGCATAGATTGAGTAAAAGCATATTTACTACATATCACACAATTTTAAACCTTGTTTTTAAGGAATATTTTATAGCAGTGTATCCCTACTATAAACAGCTCATAACTTTATTCAAAGATATGTGTCTCCTAGAAGCCAATAACCTATTTAGAAAGGGAATTGATGGCAATCAATTTTTCTGTAAGGAAAAATACTCCAATGTATTAAATTTAAATGATATGCAGTCCAATTACGATATTTAATCATTATATTTAATATTTAAAATAGTTTGGTTTAATGGCAATACACATTACTAAAAGTTGCAGAACAGCTCATTAGATAGACCTTTCCATTTCCCACAATATTAGCAAATTATCCTTTCCCTCTAACAACTCTATTTAAAATATAATGCATGTATAATCATGACAGAGAAAATACAAATTTCTGCTTCATACGAGATTAGTATTTCTCCTAAGTTCATTAAGTTGTTACATATTACTCAAAGCTTAAAGCAATAGTTCACCGTCATCCATTAGAAGAATTGTTCTTTGAGTAAAGGGTGATTTTATACCATGTGTACACACATGTGTAATTGCAAATCTAGACACTCTGAAAAAGGTACAGACTCGAGCAAGGTACCACAGTAGTACAGACTGAAGGCAGTGTTGTGAGAGACTGGAAAGATTGATGTCTCAAGACGTTTTGGGATGCATGTGTGGAGGAGGAATGGGCAGGTCAGGCCTTGCTCTGGCAAGGCAGTGCACTGGCCTGTATACTCCCACCCCTAGCACCCAGCAGTAACTGCCAATCCCTGGCATACCAGAGGCAATGCTCCACATCTGCCTCTGGAGCCCCTAACCCAGCTCCTGAGTGGGCAAATGACCAGAAGTCCTACCCGGGGGAAGGGCCCAGGAAAGCCAAGGGGTATTTAAGGCTGAACATGAGGCAATCAAATGCCTTGACCATACCTCCTCTTGGAATTTCTATCTGAACACCACTGGAACCCAGGAGTTGGTAGCTATATGTATGCTTTTCTATATATTTTCTATCTTTCTCTCTTTCTTCTTCTAATTCCTCTTCTTGGAATTCTTGAGTAACTGAAAATCAAACAGGCATAAATTTTGCTGAGTTGAATGAGCCAAGCTAATGCTTTAAGAAGTGTTTCTTTAAGAATGTTGCACTAAACCTTTTGCCAAAGTTCTCTGATTTTCTAAAGTTGCCAGTAAACTCTTTTTGTTGTTTTGACCTCTTGAAAATACTGTGTTGGTATTAGTCCCATGTGTGTAACTCAGAGTACATGAACAACTGTAAGGCCTTTTAAAATCTCATTGAGCGAGGTTGTTTAGGGCACTACAGATGCTAATTCAGGGCCTGCTGCTTTTTCCACTCTGTTTCTCTCCCACAGGTAAACATGTGCATAAATTCACACAATTTCTCAAGTTTCAAACAATGGGGAGGGGGCTTTTCTGAGATGAAATTTGGCATGTTGCTAAAACATTGCTTATTTTGAGATATGTCAGCTTCCAACCACATAACATCCAAACTTTGATAGAATCAGACCAAATTTCTGTACAAGCTTACCACAAAGGCTGTTTGACTGATAAGACCAGTCCAGCTCTGCAACAATAAGACAACTAAGCATATATACTCCTGGTCAAAATACAGCATGGAACAAAACATCTCTAGTGTCTCGCTTTTCCAAAGCTATTGTTTGTGGCCCGCCCTCATTTATCCACAACTTTGGCTGAGCACTTTAGTCTTCAGCTGCAAAATAAACCTGTTGGAACAGTTTATGGGTTTCTCTCTGTGCATTTTAGCCTAGCACGAATTATTTTTCTGGATCTTAAGGAAAAGCATCCTGTAGATGCAAAGTGACAGTCAGCCAAACAGATTTAAAAAGACATCACTAATAAGTAGAACTTCCTTGCAATTATTGTATGGGATAAGTGCATGCCTCAGCTAGAGAACTTATTAAAGATACACCACCACTGAAGAAAATTTAAAATTATGCTTCAGAGAAAGAATGCATTTAATAGTTCAGATCAATAGAATAAGGATTCAAATACCATATCTAAAGGCCTAATAGCAACACTTTAAAAATAATCACCACTATTTCTTGAAATCAAAGAGTTTTTTAAAAAAGACAACAACCAGTGCAGGATCCATTAGAGCTGTCTTGATTGTTTAATGTAAATGAGCATATTATAAAAGTGAACATATTTCTTTTCTCCTAACCCTGACATACTTGTGTAAATACTCATCCAAAACAATTTGGTGAAAAGAATTTTTACTTAGTATAAACTCATTATTTTTTAGACCAAGAAAGTACTTGAACTTGTTTGGTTGCTAATTTTTTGAATGGGATTTGTGAGGAATAATAAATCTGCCTGTCATCAGTAATAACAGTTCAGACCAAGAGTTGGTTTTAGACCAAGAGATGATAAAACAGGTTTTCTCTCAGTCCAGTTTTGGGTGAACAGACCATGAATTGTGAGTTTTCATTTACTGTTTGAGGTGGCCTTCAACATCAGAAATAAGCTTACATTAAAATGTTATAAACTGGTCCAATGATGGGGGTGAGTATTTTTGTTTCTGGTAGAGACAAGGTTCAATCACACAACAGTCTAGACTCAGTGTCTTGGCAGTGTTTGTAGAAACTGGCAATAATTCTTAACTTGATCTAACAATAAAGGAATTTTATTTTCCGGAGTAGAAGAGAAGATGACTTAAAGAAAGTCTACACATTACTTTTGGCAGACAAAACATTGTTACAATTCTAATTAATTTCTAGTTACTTTATTTTATGAACGCATAGGAAATTTCAAGTATCTTAGTTTCAGTGTATCTGCAAAACTTCACCTTTCCAAAGAGGTTCCATAAGCCCTGTACACCTTGCTGTTCACTTTGTTTCTCACTGACATGTCTCAAGCTAGTGTTCTATAGCACCACACAACCTTCAAACTTAAAAGGCATTTCCTTTTATTAAGCTTAAAACACTCTCAGATAGCTTTAGAATTATCTCACACCTAACAAAGCTAAAGACCAAGTAATTAGAATCACAGATTCTTTTAAGATTGGAGAAGACCTCTAAAATCATTGTATCCAACCAATAAGCCAACACTGCCCGGTCCATCATTAACCGTGTCCCTAAGAATACATCTACACATCTTTTAAATAGCTTCTGTGCTATTTCTTTTTACTTTGGAGAAGAGACCGATCCCTACCTTGCTACAACTTCCTTTCAGGTAATTGTAGAGGGTTATGAGGTCTCCCACGAGACTCCTTTTTTCCAGATTAAACAACTCTCAGTTGTTCCTCATAGAACCTGTGCTCTAGATCTTTAGATTTGATAGCACTATTTTTTGAGATACTTTCCAGAGAAAAGCAGCTTGCTGAGATCACCTAGCAAATCAATAGCAAAACTGATGTCAAGCTCTTGATATTTTCTCTTCTAGTCTCCTCTTCTAAAAAACTCCATTGTCACGATCACATTTCAAGAAATAATCTGACGCAAATAATTTTGATTTTTGGTTAAAAATGAAGAAAAGCTCTGTTATAATGAGTGAATGGTCTTTAATTGACTTTCTGTCCAGATTGAGACTGTTTGGACAAACAAGAACATGAATTCCTACAAATTTTGATTGAATTAGTAATTAAAGCAAGCTTTGCTAATAATTAAATTTAACAGAGCACATTATTTAATATCTTATTATCATAGCCTAATGAAACAACCATTAAAGTACTATCAAATCCCATCAACAGCACTGCCAGTGTAAAAAAAAAGATGGAAACATTAAGGTCTCAAAGAAGTAAGGAAAAACTCTCACACAAAAGTAGAAGATGGAATGAGAGTGGGAAAGAGGAGGTATTTGTAATTATCCAGTGGGCCCTAAGTTAATTAAGCCTACTGCATTTGATGGTCTAGATGCCACTTCCCTAATCTCTATGGGACATATTCCTCCTACCTAACTCTAGCAACTCTGCAGAGTCTACTGAATTGAGTGTCTAATTACTTTAACACTCCCTCTGTAAACTATGGAGAAAAATTTTAAGCCATTGGAGCATTTTGTTCAGCTAAAATCGGACTGAGAAGGCAACTCTACACATGCCTATCTTCATTAGCTGTCAAACCATCCTTGGGATTGTAAGCTAGAATAATTAAAAGGCCAGGCAATTTGAAAGGAAGCAAACAGAAAGCTTAAATAGAGGCTATAACAGTGAAATCAATTTAAGAAAGTTGTCAAAAAACAGGCTGTGCAATTTTGTTTGCCATCACGATTAATAAAATAGTGAAAAGATAAATTTTGAGAAGGAAGATGGGCTCATCTTAGCAATGTGAAGAGTGAATTAAAAATACTATTTTATATTGTGTTCACCTATGTGTCTGACTTCTGACGTGATGTCTGTAAGCCTGTCTGGATGGTCTGAGAATGACATACTGCTGTTTGATAAAACAAATCAAAGGGCTCTCACTTTTTAGCTTTTCGCTAGACTGAAAATAAAATATAATGACCAACTAAGGGGTTTGAATATATTGGTGAGAAGATCAAAGTCCTTTTTCATTAACCAGGAGAATAATATACATGCAGGGAAAAATCTTTATTATACATGTTCATATATTCTTGCATTTTCCATTTATGTACTCTTAAAAAGAATGCTTATTTATTCTTATGCTCATTGTCATTTTCTGTTTCTAAATATATATTAGTTATACATGTGTTAAATGAAGAACATGATAGACGATGCTATAAACATTTTCTGTCCAGCATCTGCTAGACAATCCTAACAACCTGATTAGCACTCCAGACTAAATATCACAGGAGTTCACATCTTTAAAGCACTCCATAAGGAAAAAGCTCCTCTTCTAGTCTCTGAGCAGCTCACAGGATTAGATGTACTTTAGGTTTTTAACAACTTGCTTTCCAGATGTTAAATGGCTCTAAGGATTAGATGCATTTTATTAAAACCAACATATCCCAGCTTTGAGCTGGAGTTATCTACAACGTAAAACACTGTGTATTCCACAAATCATCAGAGAACAGAAGGGCACCACTGAAATCACCAGATTAAGGCACGCATAAGCACAGATTTAACCTAACATTTTTATTTCTCTAAATTTCATAGAAATACCTCTTTTAGAGATACCTGTTTTCATATTTCCATTCAGTTTTGCAGTGTTGGACAAAAATAAACAACTCATTTAAAAACAAATAAAAAATAAGTACAAGTGAAAAAAATTTTTCACTATATACACTGCTGTTAGCTGTGTTTGATGTCAAGCCAATCACTTAGTACTTCTGATTATGCAGTAGATAGTGTACAGACTTACCACTATCTGGCTCCCAAGTGCTTCCTGTTGCAATTCCTTCAGCTCATGAACAAATCCTTCCACCTTCCAGGACTGTTTGGTACCAGCTGACCCTGAACCAGGTGCATCAGCATAGAAACAAGAGGCAGCACTGATCTCCATGAGATAGTCCTGGTGAGTAAATCTTCCTCAGAGAGGAGAGTAAGCAAATTACTTTTCTGGGTCAAGGAGCAGGTCCCAGGATTAAAAATAAATCTCAAAATAAATCTTTAGACTTCTTTATTTTTTGAAAAAACTATGAAGCTCCTGTACTTTAAAAGAAAACCTCTGCACCTCCCTAAGCATGGAAGATGAAAGAAAAATGCAGTACAAAGATGATTTTTAATTATCTTAGAAATATGGAATGGGGATCCAGGTCCTCATCCCCTCAGCTGCAGAGAGACCCGAATTTATGAGTATTACTAAGGAATTAGCTGTCTCATAGTGATGTTATTGATTTCTTGGCATGTTTGAAGTTTGTGTTCAGTTTTTGTGGCTACATTTTTTAATTAAAAGGTGCCTAAGCAGAAGCTGAGTCATAACCTAACCTGTGACGGCAACAGAAACTTGTAAGTGTGAACCATTATTTATACAACTGATAATACCTAACTCTTACTACGCACTCAGGTAACCTATGCTTTCTTGAGAACTACTGGACTTGAATTTCATGTCAAGTAAGCAGCAGGATGTGTGTGCATCAAACTGTAATTCCCAGTGACAAGACAGTTGTAACACAAAAGCCATTATCACTGATGACATGTTAGTTAGCTATCAGAAGAATGAATTCTCTGCACTGCGATACTGAACACTGACTGCGTTTGTTACTCTAGTTTGAAAAATATATATTACAAAGATGACTGCAACAAGATGTAAAACACCGGTATTAGTAAACTGAGGGTTCCTTGTCTTGAACTTTTTGAGCTGTACAGAATAAAGCTGGTCAGTTACTGAGAGTTGAAACTGCTCCAATACTTGTAGCATCAGTCAGTCAATGGTCTAGTCCATGGACAAGTCAGCATGTATGCTGCTGACAGATACCTTAGAGGATGATACCTAATTGATCAACCTGACAGTGCAGAGGGAACAGTCCTGTCTGAAATCTTTGAAAAAGCAGCCAAAATGAGACCCTTTGGGCTCTCTTGGACCTCAGTAGGCTGGGACCAGCAATTTCCCTCTGAGTGGGACACTTGTCAGAGCTAGTGAATTCTCAAGTTTTTTGTACTCAGAGGATCAACAAACAACGATGAGCTCTAGGCCAATATCTTCACTCCTCAATGCTCAACCCTTCACCCACTGGGAAGATGCAAAGGCATCCAAGGTGAGTATTTCACTTACCTTCAAGGGGAATTTTTCATAGGCACCTTGCTTTTACTGACCTGTTATGTCTGTATGCATGCACATGCACATATGCTATAGCAAAGTTGGGAGAAATTGTTTTCTTAGATTTTTAAGTACCTTCGATATCTAAGTAAGTTAGACCTGTAAGTAAGGCTAAGTCATAAATTATAAGTTAAGTGGAATGCTTCTAAGTGTTGTTCTTTGCTAAGTTGCTAAGTTTAACTTACAAGTTAGGTTAAATGCTGTTAAGTGTTATTCTTCTGTTAAATTGTTACAGTCAAGCTATACGTTAAGTTATAAGTTAAGTTACGTATAAGCTGTGTTGTTTCTTTGTTTAAATTGTTAAGGTTAAGGTATAAGTTAAGGTTAAGTACTGTTAAGTTTGAGTACTATTACGTTTTAGGCCGTATTTTTTATCCTTGCCCTCACTGTCCTTTTGTCACACATACAGACTGGATTTAGTTTGTTGTTGGTTTTTTTTCCTTGGTGCGCCACTGTCTAGTAAGTAGTAGCTTGAATCTTGTCGACAAATATTGGCATGCTGTCACTTAATATTCAATCAGCTTTTACTTATACCATTACCAGTGATTTTTTAAGCAATCTCACTTGTTCATAACACATGCCGTTGCAACTCACTGGCTACTGGTGCATAAAATACCACCCTGCCAAAATCTCTCTTCCTCATAGTCAACTGACTCTTCACAAAAAAAACCTCATTCAAAGGAATTCAAAGCTCTCACACACCACTGAAGAGTGAAATAGGGCACAGAAGGGCTAATAGAGTTTTTATTTCAGTTTCAGTCTCTGCCTAATTTTGCCTTTTTCCCTGAAAGCATCAGGAGATGCCTTTGGAATCTCTGGTCCTAAGGACACAAGACTGTCATTCCCACCACAAGTGGGGAGGAAGAGTGAGACATCAGGAGCTGTTTAGACCTGTGTTGCTTCCCTCAGCTACTCCTTGTCCTGATCCCCCAGCTAGCTGAGACCCCAGAGACTGAGGAAAAGCTTTCCTCTAGTGGCATGAAAGTTGACAAGAGAAATGTTTCACTTAAGCCTCCCCCTTACACAAAATAAAAAATACTGTTTTGAGTGACATTTGCTAGATTAAAGCTGCAGCCAAAAACAGGTTTTGGATTTGCAGTTTGCCCTGTTTTTAAAAGAAAGGAAATTTTATCATTTTCATTCCAGCAGCCTCCTTCCAAATCACTTTCCAAATCACTGACATACTAGAGCTTACACTGTGCTGAATCCTTCTAGATACCTCATCATTCAGAAACCAAAGACTCAAGTTCAGCTGTTGCCTGCTGAAACAGAAAATAAATTCTTCCAGAGTCTGGAAGAAATGAAAGGCATATTTCACTTGCTGGGGTAAATGACTCATTTCTGCTTCTCAGCAGACCTCATTCCCTATGAGGCCACTGGAAGCCAGGAAAGGAGGGGGAGATAGAAGCAGGATGTGAAAAATAAAACTGCAAAAGCAAAGCTTTTAGCATTTTCAGAACATCCCCTGGTCAATTGCAGCTTGCAGAGATAAGTTCTACTTGAAATAAAACAGCTTCATTTTCAAAGCTCAATAGCATGATGACCGGCATTTCATGAAACAGACATGTGCTCATGAATAGTCAGCAATACTATTGCATATTGATCAGTGCCTTCTGACTTTACAGCAAAGCAATTGCTTATGCTTTTTTATTTACATATTCAGTGAAACAAAATCACCAACTAAAATCAAATTATAATCCCATAGGTCCATTCCTCATGATACTCTTCCAATTGATCTGTTATTGTGTACCACCAATCATGAAGGATAGCCTAAAGAGAAATCCCCAGGAATGCTCAACAAAAGGGCAATCATTAAAATTCCCTGACCAATGGCACAGTGAGAAGTGATGCATTGATAACCTGTGAGTAGTGGCCTGATAGAAGTGGATAGGAGGATAAGTGGACATGAGTATATTTCAATGAGAAACACAAAGGAGTCCCTTTTCCACAGTTGATAAGCTGTTTCTGATGCACTATTTTCAATGTTAACCCACTCTTCCAATGTTAAATGAAAATGAGCCAGGGGGAAGAAGGCACAGTGTTTCTTATAAAACATTATTTAGAAATTAATGTAACTGTTCTAGACTAGTGTTTGTCTTCGCCTTGAAATGAAAGCTACAACCCATTTGATTAAAATATAAAAATAGCCTCCCATCCTCCATTCCCAGAAGAGCTATTTACTCCTTGCATAAAATGCTGTGCAGTAGTAACTTACTAACACAAGGTGAGCACTGAAAAACCAAGTAAGTTTGGGTTTATTTTTAAAAAAATCATGAACTATTGTTGAAAAAGGTAATATTCCTGAACCCTTTTCAGTACTGATGCATGTCTGAGGAAAAAAGTGCATATTCACTAGGATATTTGGAGAAAAACCAAGGGAATAAATGGCATGATGGCATGTGCACATGAGTACTTAAATATCAGGTGACGAGGAAAGAAAAGCACCATCTGAAAAAATGTGAAAGTCCTCCAATCCAGAAATAAAGAACTACTTTATGCTTTTGGTGAGCCAGAAGAAATAGAAAATTAACAGTGAACTTCTCTTCAAGACCTAATTTCAGTGAGTCATTGAGAAGCAAACCCAGAGACTGATATCCTCACACCCATATCCTCATAATCATTCAACTAATTATTATAAATAATGAAAAAATGGGCACAAATCACATTCTGTTCACTAATCATTCAAGAACCAGTAAAAAAATGGTCAAAGTCATCTAATAAAGTATCTCATAAGAACTGTTTTCCTCTGTTTTATTTCCACCTCTCTGTGGCCTCTCTGTTGCATTTAAGGCCTTGACTTAAGAGCTCTTAAAAGGGAAGGGAGATGATTCCCCCAAGTCCACACACCTTAGTCTACCTGTTATACAGCAGTGTAAGGAAGGCGAGAACATTTTGTCCAACAGAGTATTTTTCCCACCTAATCCAATCACTAGAAACATCACTAGAACCTTCAAAAAAACAGACTAGAGAGGATGACTATATTCAGATGAATAAGCTGTACATCACTCCCAAGCCCTACAGCCAGTCTTACAGATATTCATCATCTCAGAAGCCAGACATGTAGGTGAACACAATATAAAATAGTATTTTTAATTCACTCTTCACATTGCTAAGATGAGCCCATCTTCTTTCTCAAAATTTATCTTTCCACTATTAATCGCAATAGCCAACAAAATTGTACATGTTTTTTGACAACTTTCTTCAGTTGTTCTCACTGTTATAGCCTCTACACAAGCTTTCTGTTTTCTTCCTTTCAACTTGCTTGGCCTTTTAATTATTTTAGTTTACAATCCAAAATTAGCCCCTAAAACCACTCACAAAGTGGTTTTGTAATTCAATTCTTTATTGAATTATTTATAAATTCTGTAATTCAATAATTTGGAAGATAGTGTACATATTATTCCATTCTTATTTTATTTAGGAATCACAATGTCTTGTAAATGCACATGCCTTTTCACAGGCTAGAGATTGGATCTTTGACATCATTCTCAGTTCATTGACACAACACTTAATCTTGGCATGACCTTGTATTGATAAGCAAGAGACAGCATAAATGTAGCTTAAAACTTCATTCAGCAATGAAAAGAAAAATTCTCTTCCTGTGAGCATTTTTGAGTTGTAGTAGTACTTTGCTTTTTCTGTATTTTTCATTACAATTGTCCAGTTTTGTGGAAAACCTAGCTCATTCTTTCAAAAGTAGCTGTGCTGTGCTCAACAGTGGATATGCTGGTACTTGCATAAGATACCATTTCTGAGAGGTCTACAGTAGACCAGCCTTGAATTTTACTGAAAGGTACAATGAAACCACTCAAAAAATTCTAGCCTGATTCTAGTTTTCTTGTTTTAAATAGAGGAAATATCTCTGGACATATAATCTCTCAAAAGCTAGAGTAAATGTAATTGCATTGACTGTAAGGAAACTATACAAGGTTAATTACAGTAATAAAATAGGAAAATACAATAGAAGCACGACAGATTTTTACAAGCAGGCCCTTTCTCCTATTGCCCTAGAACCTGATTCAAGTCAGGAGCACAAGGAGCAAGCAGACAGCTTCTTCTATGGGAATAAGAACAAGACCAGATAAAATACCACTGACACAAAGCAGAGATCAGGCAAACTACATGAACTATTTAAATTTTGATCTATTTTCTGTATCACTGCAGGCTAGAATTTTAAGGTCATTTAAATTTTTTTTTTGCAGCTTCTGCCACCTAAATTGCTTTATCCTCAGCAACTTTATATAAAATAGGAATGAAAACACCTACCTCCTAGCAATAACACCTACTTCTCTGGAATATCACTCAGAATCACAGAATATTCTAAGCTGGAAGGCACCCCCAATGATCATCATGTACAACTCTTACATGAATCAAAAAGAGGAAAAAAACTCTTACAGAGACCAAAAATCTGAAATGGAAACAATTTCCATTATTTATCTCTTTCATCCCTGTTAGAAAGAAATAAACACAAAAGGCATGTAAGTATTCAGATCTGAAGGGATCTGGTTTGAGAAAAGGTTTTCCTAAGTAGGTATCTATGGGGCAAGTCAAGTCTTCAGGTATTTGTCACATTAATGGGCTATAAGGATTAATCTTCAATTCATTTAATTCCAGTACATAAGTGCTCTTTTTTTAGAACTGGCGTAAATTGTAGTCTCCACTGTATAGTCACATCATGGGTATTAGGCCCTGAAAGCATCAAATTCTTTTGTTATTATGAATAAAGCTGAGCAGAAGCTTGAAATCTTATGTACTCAATATAATTGCACTAAATAAATAGGATAAAGAGAAGGCATCTGTGTTATTAAATATCATAAAAGTGATAAGCATTTTTTGGCTTATTCATTTTCATTAAATTTTGTGATGCTTTTTCATTAAACTTGATGAATGCTGATGCTTTTTTCTGACTGACATTGAAATCTCCAGAGAAACAGAAACTGATGGGAGAAATACTGTTTTCTATTCAATATTTCACTAATAAAAATAAATTAGACAGTATAACGATACAGATGAATATCAAGTAAAATATTTTGATAAACATCGAAAATACCAGAAACTGCAGAATTCATCTTGTAATATCACTAACATCAAATTTACCAGCTAGTATTTCATCAACATTATGTAGATAAGTTATCTTGATTTGATTGCAGAAAATACACTATTTCCCTTTATTATCAGAATCCTTCATTAGTAAGCAGCATCTTTTTTTAAAAAATAGGTAATTAAAATTATTTTTACGATTGGCTAACAATTGGAAACACTGGAGAGGAAAAAGTGTGGAGTGGAAAGTTGAGAGAGGCCTGAGAAAAGGGGAAAAGGTCCAGATAGGAATACCTGGCAGCCACAAATACTGCTTATTTCCTGTCAGAACAAATCTCCTCATTATGTATAAATGAACTGAAGAAAGGGACATAGAGGTTTATTTTCTTTAGTATTTTACTTGTGGTCTCACAATAGATGAAGATAACATTTACTTCCTGTGCTGGTTTCAGCTGGGGTAGAGTTAATGTTCTTCATACTAGCTAGTACAGGACCATGTTTTGCATTTTTGTGCTGAAAACAGTGTGGATAATATTGAGATGTTTTTGTTATTGCTGACTAGTGCTTGCACAGCATCAAGGCCTTTTTTGCTTCTTGCACTGCCTTACCAGCAAGGCAGCTAGGGGTGCATAAGAAGCTGGAAGAGGACATAGCCAGGACAGCTGACCCTGGCTGACAAGGGGATATTCCAAACTACATGGTGTCATGCTCAGCATATAAAGCTGGGGGAAGAAGAAAGAAGATGGAGATGTTTGGAGTGATGACATTTGTCTTCTCATGTAACCATTAGGCATGATGGATTCCAGCTGTCCTGGAGGTGGCTGAACACCTGCCTATCCATGGGAAGCAATGAATTAATTTCTTATTTTGCTTTGCTTGTGTATGTGGCTTTTGGTTTGCCTATTGAAGTGTCTTATGCCAACACACGAGTTTTCTCTCTTTTACTCTTCCAATTCTGCATGCCACTGGCAGGGAAATAAGCAAGCAGCTGTGTGCGGCTGAGTTGCCAGCTGGGGTTATACCTCAGCACTTGGATAGCTGCTCTCTTCACACAGACAGTGCATTCTGAATTGATTCAAGTATTGATTACACAAAGTAGTTGAAATAAAGCTGAAATCACAAAACTTCCCTCCCACTAAAAAAATACCCATGTGCATGACCAAAATACATTCAGAAAATGAAAAAAAGAAAAGAAAACAAAATGTGCAATTGATTTTGATTGCCTTTTTACTCCTGAGTTGCCCAAATAATGAGGTCCTTCTATAAGGACTGGAAATTTCAAATTTTTGTTTCTTTCTTAAAAATAGAAAAAGAAACAAATGGAAAAAATGTGCAGCTGGCAACAGCACCTGTTCTTTGGAGAATAAAAGTCACTTAGCAAAGAGAGTACATATAAAGGGACTGCAGAAAGTAAGGTCAAAATATTCCTTGGAGAAAGCTAAATAGCGAAAGAATCTCTTTCTGGCAAGTCAGGTGTGAATGGGTCAAAAGACAAGATCAAATCAATGCACTGAGAAGATCATATCAAGTTCCTCTTGCATATTTTAGGCTGAGGAATGATCATGGAGGTTATGATTTCCTTTCACACTTAAGGATAAAGGAAAGAGAAGTGTTCACGAAATTAAAGGTTTAGAGAAGACATGTCAAATATAATTTAACTAAACAACATGCAAAGTGAAATTCAACTCTTCTTTTTCATGGTATTTGGCAATTAAAGAAATAACTCAGAAAACAATCTTCATTTACTCATGGTAAACAATGAGTGAAAAGTGTCTGGCACCTGTACCTGCAGTATGTGCAGACACTTACTGTCAGTGGGGTGTATCAATCTAGAATTATTATATCCTGGAAAACAAAGCTCTGAAAAGTTTCTTAGCTAAAGATAGAATATTTCTATAATTTTACAGTGCCTGTCCCACCAGTCACTAGTTCTTACTTATTCCCTTGACATACACAGTCTCTATCTCAGTCTCGGATATACCCAGTATCCCTCAGGGAAATCCCACAGCAGACCAACTTCTTCCAGCAAAAACTGAAAGTTTCCTTTCAGACGTTTTCTTCTGGCCTGCCATTTTCTACAAAAAGTAACTCCATTTCTCCAGTGTAATAGAATTCCACACCCGTATAATCTAAGATACCTTTTCCACTACCTTTTTTTTGCAAGTCTTCCCCTTTTGCTTCAGTATAAAGTCCACAGATTTCAGTGGTTTCCCCAGAAATAAGAGGTTGAAAATTATCTGTCCTTTCTTTTTGTCCATCTCCCTTCCCACCAACTCTTTCGTCTTTCTTCCCCACCACAAAAGCTGACAGTTGACTTCTACTCTCTTCTTCTGCCTTCTCCACTTGCCCAATCTACTGTTGTCCAACGGCCTTTTTCATCACCAGACTAAGCTCATTCTTCTTGATCTTCCATGGATTTTTGTCAAATTATACCAATGGTGGGCAGGAAGTACTGGGGAGAAAATTTCCTTTTCACTTTCTCAGAATGAAATTACTAATTGTAACAAAATGTTTATTGAGGAAATAAAAAATAAACAATAAACAAAGCATTCATTTTTTTCATGGGAAAAGAAATTTTGCCTGCGCAGCACCAATTCAAATTGCATTTAAAAAGAATGATGACATGTTCTTCTGTTGAAGTTCTCTTAAATTTGTGATTAATTTCTAACTTTGATGCTTCAGAGATTATTGGAATAGCCCTATTCCATTGTCTTCTGAAGTTTTACATTTCCAGAGAAGAGTAACTACAGAAAAGAATTAGAATCTTATAATGCTCTTATACAGAAACATTAAGGTTAAACAGAAATGGCACTTCTTTCAGAAGGTGGGAACACATGCTAGAAGCAATAGCATCCACTTCCAGAGGGCAAAAGCCTATATGAAACAGAAATGGATAAGATAGATATGATTTCAAAACCATCTCTGCCCACATAGATTCCAGCAGGTGTAATGATTCATTTATCTCCAATGACTGAAAATTTTTTGGCCATAATGAAGAATGTCATATTTTCTTTCTTGTTCGTAATTACTATTGTATTCCCAGTAAGGTGAGGTTAGAGTACACAAAACCACTCTGGCTCTACTTCATCCCTCCACTGGAGAATTACAAATTATTAGGTTGAGAAAATATTTTTACAGCAGTGAAGTAGCATCAGTGTATACAACAGTGCTCTTCCAGTTCCTAACTGCTTTCTAAATCGGATACATCAGGGTAAACACAAAATGGAAAGAAATCACTGAGCTGAAATTGTTCATCCACTGGCATAAACAACCATATTATTTTTCAAATACCTTATCAGATACAAGATTGTCTCTCTCAAATATGTTAAGTCCATCTGACAACTACTGTGTCTGACCCTCCATTACCTTCTGAGAAATCATTTCCTGAACCTCCTTGCTGTGATGGTTAACACCATTCTTTTTCTAGTCAGGAAAAACCCTTTATTTCACCCCTTGGCCAGGAAAAACCCTTTATTTCACCAACATTGTTCATCAGCTCAAATGGCTCATCTCCCTCTCTTGCATTTACTTCTCTGATGTACTTAGTGGCATCAATCACATTCACTCTAAGCTTTTATCTTAGAGCCTGGATCTATTAGTCCCCAAACAACCTACCTGTTCTTCTCTGTGTTTGTTCAAAATTTCCTGAATATGAATGGTGCAGAACTCTATATGGGGACTTGAGCAATGGCTTCTTCAAATTCCTGCCTTCAAAATAACTTGCCTGACACTTCCTAGGATGGCAATTGCACTTCTACACTACTATTCATACTGTGCTAAGGAACAGTAGGCCTATCTTTTTCTTTCACTGCCACATTATAAAATTATGAAATATTTTCTTGTTACTAAATATAAAGATGTCCAACCTCACACTTCCATCGCTAAATTTCATCCTTGTGTAGTTACTCCATCTCTCAGTCATTAAGTGTTTTTCTATTTTATCCTTGGGTCCTCTTCACTGACGGGGATTTCTGAATGTTTGTATTTCTTTGTTCTTCCTATTCTGTCATCCTAATTTGCTAATATTATCAGCCTCAAGGTCATGAGGAATTTCTGTAGATATCCCCTGTAACTCACCCTCTGTCACAACCTGTTGTTACCTCTCCATCAGCAAGTTCCCTATGCCACCTTCCTTTTCTAATTTTGATCCTCATTTCCTTCAGGTTAAAAAAACACATAGCACCCTAATTTCAAAAAGTCTAACTGGACTGAAACTTCCATTCCTCATTTTTCTAGAATATATATTATGTAACAAAGAAAGCCATGACACAGACTGATCTAGACCACCACTGGAATATCGACTGGCAAATGCATACTGAATTCCATTCATTTCCGCCATTTACTTCTGTGCCTTTAATTATTCATTCTTTCAAAAGTCATTCTAAAAAATATAAATATAAACCACCCAATCAAAAAATTTTGCCCTAACACAGCAGCCTGATTATAAATCTGCCACTGAGTTTGGAGTTTCAGATTTCTGAAAACAGAGTTAGAATTTCAGTTCTCTAATTATTTTGATATGGAAAGTATCCAATCACTTGTAAAACAAGTATATTAAGTTCAAACTGAGCAAGTTAAATCAATTTTGTTATCTTTCTGGTAGCATTAATTTTCCACTTCCTACCTTCTTTTCTTACAGCAGTTCCACTCCTCTTTTTTTATACAGATAAAGAACAGTTTTGTATTTGTTTTTAATTCCTTAGTAGAGTCTAACTCTGCTGGGCCTTAGGTTCTGCTGCTGCTTAGATGAAAGCATTAAAATTCTGTTCAGTTGAGCACTAATTTCTTGTTCTTCTGCCACAGCTAAATGAAGGAGTTAATTTTGGTAGCTCAGAGGGTTCAAGAGCAAAAGTCAATAAAACAAAGTTACTTGTCATCGTTGTGTGTAAGATGCAGGCTATCTCCACAGCCTGTAAATGGTATAACATTGTACAAATATCCTTATGCTGACATAACGATAATTTCGCAGTACGTATCAATGGAGTTCACCTCACTTTGAATTAACAGAATCAGGTTAAACTTTTGGAATTAAAACTATGACAAGCTAGACCAGGAAAAACAAGTATAACTCAAAAACTATTGTCTGTGGCTTTAGCTTTTGCCAAGAGTCAAAAGTTTAGAGGAAAGGGTGCACAGATACTAGAGCTGGCATATATGAATGTACAGCACCAGTGCAGAGGGATCAGAAGAGAAGGGCAATGCTCCTACTTCAGCAAACAGCACTAGAATGAGATTCCTAATGAGCAAACAATGTGTCTTGCAGGTGAGCAAAACTATGGTCACATTTGTGTGTTTGGACCACTGGCACTCATCAGTGATAGTGCCAACAGTGTGGTGACAAGAAAAGCATTAGCATGCAGTTATGATTCCATAAAGAGTCTTGAATGTTTAGGTTCAGATTTATGTAAAACGTTTCTAAGTAACATATTTTATTCATTTGCTTTTCTCTACATGTTCCCAGGACTGGGGTAAAAACACTGTGATTCGAAAACACTTTGAGTAGAGGTTCCTTGAGACTCAGCTTTCTTTATATACAGTACCAAAAAAAGTTATTTTTAATTGCAGCACAGACAAAGGTTCTTCCCTCCTTCATCTGATCAGTCATGATTTCAGCTCTGCCTCATGCTGTAGATGCAGTTAAAATATGTTTTCCCAAGCACCTACTCTCTGGCAGGAGTGACAAATTAACACACAAAAGTATGCCATTGTCGAGTAATGACAGAATACTAAGTGATCAATATTGGTGCCTGGGACTTCAAGGTAACTGTAATGTGTATTGCAATGCCAGACATTTCACATAATGGTCCTATCAAGATTATTAATGACTACAGGATTTTTTAAATGATGGCTGCTTAACAACAGATCACAAAAGGTGCTGAATAATATTTTCTGTTACAGCCAACAAACTTATTAATGGCTTCGCTGACATTGCTCTAGAAATGCAGAAAGAAAACAAAGATATTTAAAAATCCACCCACTTAATTATATGAGTTTATGCTTTCACAAAATAGACTTGTAGATTTAACAGCACAACCAACTGCCACGATTCTTTCTCAGAAAAGTATGTTTTTCTTTTATATTTTTCATTTCTAAAAAACCAGAACAGCATTCCTAAAGAAAACGCATACTCCTTTTGGGGAAATGAATGTACCCTGAGTGCACTGGTTTGGACACAAATCTAGGAGGAAACAACCCAAGAGAGGCATCTCTCTCTCTCTGTCTCTCCTGCCTGCCAGGCAAGCAGGCCCCGGCAGCACCTCCCCAACGGGTTCGGGAAAATAACTTCTCGAGTGAAAGTGAAAAAAACTATTTATTTAACAAACAGAGTCCCCTGCTGTCACAGGGCAAAAAGGATATAGAAACCACCTCCCCTGTCCCCTAAAAGACGACTATGGATTTTAGAGTTCTTTCTGTAAGTAAAACCTGCAGTCCTACACTAGGCCGGGCTGGGCCAGGCAGGGTCCGACAATCCCCGTTGGAGGGTCCCACCGAGCAGGTCCGGAGATGGTAGCTGGTCTCAGATGAAAAGCAAGCCAAAAACAGTCCAAAAAGGAACGGAAGCCGCTGAGGCAGATCACAGTCCCTTCTCTGCTGAAAGCCGAAGAGACTAGAGAGCAAAAGTCCTCTAACCAACAAATGTTGTCAGAATCGGGCGAGAAAAGAATGCAAAACATTCTAGTTACAAGGTCAAGCTAGCCGCTGTGAAGAGTTCTCTCAGCTTCTCTCTCCCTCCTTTGCAATTTAAAGGTTCACTAGAGATCAAGCAGGCAATGGGGAATACAGTATGGTCACAGAATCACCCCAAGACACCTGAGGAACTCTCAATATTCAGAAAGGGCTGACAGAGTCCTCCTCAGTAACAGCAGCTGAAACATGCAAACTCTGGGGCAAGAACCCCAAGGAACAACACACATCAAGAACCAGGATATATCATTCCACAGACTGTAATGGGTTGACAGAGTTATGTCTGACTTGAGCACAGCATACAGACAAATGATGCACAAAACAGCCCTACTAGTCTGGAACTATACAGGTGTTTAGCATGCAGCCAAGCCAGAAATAATGGTATAGTCTACCATCAATATGCACGCATAGGTAACTGCCCATAGGCTCCGGACTATTTTAAGATATGAAGTTTCTATTTCAGAGTTGATTCATGTCATGTTGATGATAAACGGCAAGCATGAAGCTGTTAACATGCCCTGCTGGTCTGCTGTGGTGGAGAGGAGTCTGGATTTCTTCTCCAAGTTGGGTCCTACAAGCACAAAGACGTTCACTCTGTTCAGTTGCATAGCTAGAGATCCTACCCTTTTAGACAAACACAAGGCTAAACCATCTGTCTGATCAAAATAATGGGTTTAGACTTTTATTGCTGTTTTTTACCTTTTGGTGAGTACTTTAAATGCAGAAACACTTGAATGAAGACAGAGAATTTAACAAAATAAGATAATTCCCATCTCCAGCAATACACCTAATAATATTCTGCAATGACAGTATCACTTTTTTTCTATGCAGTGGATTGACCCTGGCTGGATTCCAGACACCCAACAAAGTCACTGTCTCACTCCCCTCCACATCTGGAGAGAGGAGAGAAAATATAACAAAGGCTTCATGAGTTAAGGATCAGGAGAGATCACTCATAGAAGAAATGCAAAAACACTTTTTACATTTTTAGAATTATGCAGCAACTTGTAGTTCAGAAGTAATGTGTTTGTCACTTTATTTATGAATAATGGGTAAGCTGAAATATAGTGACGTTAAACCTACCTCAGCCTTATCTGTGCTATAAGAAAAAAAGCAGTAACACATAAGAAAGTTGAGTAGAGATACACTTTTTGACACCAATCAAGCAGAGATTTTGCCATTCCCTGGGATCATTATTCAGTTGCCCATCTTTCCCCAACTCCCGCAGAGCTTTCAGAAATCCTGCAAGAAACATATAACTTCAAATCTGCAGTTCCCACTTACGATTCTGGGGCAGAGGGTTTATTACACCAGTAATAAACTCCTAGAAACCAGAGAGCTCCTGGTGAAAAAAATTAATGTGAACAGCAAGTCAGTACGTCATTTCTTGTAGGCAGTTTAGCACCAACAACACACTCCTAAATGAAGAAACTGAGAAGAGTCTGAGAAGCCAAATGTGGTTTTGTGGATTTACAGGTTCCTCTAAAGGACACAGGAGCACCTACAGAGTATGGCAAGTCTTTAGCAGGCACCCTGAACTGTTCCCCATTCCATCACATGCATAATAAACATCTCTCTCAGCTGTTCACCTTTCTAAAGACTCTCCCTTTTTACAGCATGATATTTAAGGAAACGGACTTTAACAGAATTGTCATGGTTCTGTTTCTAATCTTTCCTGAAGAAGAGATTCCATAAACACTTCATTAGACATACAGTAGTGTAATATTACAAATAATAATCACAAAGGGAGTAGGAGAGCTGAGATAACTTTCCGTGTCTCCATAAGGACACAACAGGTTTTTTGTGTAAGGAATTCAGTACACTCTGCCAGAAATACTGGCAATAATGTTTTTTCCTTTTATATTTACAACAGACCTTTACCAAATTAGACATGTTGAGCTTAACTCATTTTCTCTTCCACTTCTAGCCTTCGGATATCTTTTACTTGAAAATTTAAGAGAAATACTTGAAGAGGTACAACCACTTCATTTCTTCCCTTACTCTCTCCACACATCCATCCGAACATATAAATATTTGAGAATATTCCAGCATCAGATATGTGCCATTTTTGCTAACTACATTTAGAAGTGGTAGGTAAAACAAATTTGAAGCGATACCTACCATCTTTGTGGTTTAGGTAAGACCACATATTTATGAGAAGGTTGTACTTATATCAGGTGCAGAAGGGCAGAATAACCAGTCACTGAGCATACCTATCACGGAACCAGGGCGGTACTTTCATCAGAACGAGAGTGAGATGTGTAGTCACATGAAACAACTCCCATAAAAGTTTCATAGGTAGGCCGAATGCCCTCAAAAGTCAGACAAATATGTTACAAAGGCTGGCCATTGTAGGGGTTTGGGTTCT
>VWPU01012714.1:0-199315 GCA_013398955.1 Callaeas wilsoni
GCCGCGGGGACACGCGGGCCCCGCGTGCTGCCCGCGTTCTCCCGGCCCGCCCATTGGCTGCCGGGCGCGCGGCGAGCGTGACAGCGGCTCCGCCCCCCCGCGAGCCTCGTGCACCAGCGGCAGTTGGAACGGGCGGCCGGGCGGGAAGGGCGTGTGGGCTGCCGGTGCTCGGCCGGGCTCGCGGTGCCACTTCCCAGCAGCGCGCCCAGAGCCGCGGCTCCCCCGCTGCCATCCCGCGCCGCGTCAGCCGGGGGGCGCGGGGGGAGCTCCGCCAGCCTCTGGGCAGCCTCTGGGCAGCCTTTGGGCAGCCTTTGTCTGTGTCCCAGCGCTGCGCGGGGCGGCCGGCATCACCCCACAGCCTCACCTCCGGGCCCAGCCAATCGGCGCGTCGCTCGGCCGCCCCCCACCAATCAGCGAGCCCCGGCAGCAGCCAATCGGACACAAGAGCGGCCCCCCCCACACGCCCCCGCCCTGGTAACAGGCGGGTTGGCCGCGAGCGCCGCGCGGGTCACGTGGGGCCGAGCGGCGGGGGATGGGGGGGGCGGTTGCCGTGGCAACGGCTCGAGCATCACCCGGCGGCGCCGGGGCCCGGGGACGCGCACAGGAGGAGCCCGGCCTCAGAGGGGCCCAGCTCCCTGCCCGCCGCCGCCGCTCGGCCTCCCGACCTGCTCCCCGCAGCCCGTGCGGTCCCCGGCTGCCGCCAGGCCCCGTCCCGAAGGCAGGAGGCCGGTTCCCTGGGTCACAAACCGTCTGCGTGAGGGATGGGACCGCGGGCAGCTCGTGCGCTGCAGATATTTGCGGTTAGGCAGTAGCCAGAGATACGGTCTGTTATAAAATTATGAGTTGTTTGCAGATAATTCACTACGGGGAAAAGAAGAAATTATCTCACCGGGCCAGAAAATTGGCCACGACTCTATTTGCGTCTTTATATAGATGCAGTATGTCGTTAATAGACCATTAACTGTTTTGCTGCCTTTAATTGAAATACCGCCTGCACTGAACATTCAATAAATTGGAAAAAGCAATAAATCTTTAGAAACAAGGGGAATTGGTTTATTGTCCAACTTTCCAAATTAAAACAATTAAACATTTGAACAAATTAAAACTGAAGTCTTTACCTGAGGTTACAACATACGGGCTGGGGAGGAGGAAGAGTTGTCAGAAACAACCCAGCTTGGAGCTTCAAAGGGGGGAAGTACCTGAGTCTTCAATGTGATGATATTATACGAATTAGGGCCTGAGCATGAAATAATTTTCATCCGCACCTATCTTCTTTGTTTCCCAAAAGGTATAGCCACACGTTCTGCTTCCAGCCTGGCTGTAAATGTTTCCTTATTTTAGTGAGGCGTGTGCCTCACTGGTTAGGCTGAGACAGATCATATTCAAGTCAAACTTAGCAGCATAAGGGAATTGGCTCCTTCTTGTTCTTTTTTTTTTAAACTTCCTTATGTTCTGATCGATTTTGATATGCGACATAAATGTCCCTGGTACGTATAATGTGTATGATGAACACAAGCCTGGGTAGGTTTGATTGCTCTTTGGTTAGAACAAAATAAAGGAGCACATATTCCTTACTCCTGTGGTATGTAATTGTCATGGCTGTACACATGAAAGAAAAAGAGATGGTGCTTTTTCCACTTCTCTTAAGAAAAGATGATCCCATTTAAGGCAAAAACTTTCACATGCAAGTGGCATTTGTTTGAAATGTGACCTTTTCAGAGTGATCCGGTTATCGTGGCCATGCAGGCCCTGGAAGGGGAATCAGCTGGAAACCCCTTATCGTTTCCTGAGCAATGAGGAAGTTTGCATGTTCACTATCTGGCAGTCCAAGAAGGTGTAAATGTGTACCTTTGCCCAGCACAGGCTCCTGCATAGGGAGACTAACATGCCAACATGCAGCAGCAGTCTTTATCCAGCACCTCAGCTGAATGGAGCTCGCCTGATGTACAAGCCCAGCAATGTGGGGGTGAAAACACCTTTCTGCTCAAATAAACTTGGTTCTGCTATTCAGAAAAGCAAGAGTCACATAAAAGTTACTATATTAGCTAAAAAACTTTGATTTTCTCTAAAATGAGTGAGGGCTGGTGGTGTTCAGCCCTTTCTGGACAAGAGCCTTCTTTCTTTCTTCTTCCTGAAGAAGACCAGGGATGAACTATAGCTGTTACTATTTAGCTGTTCCTGTTTCTGAGCTATTAATGGCATTAACTGTTTGACTTAGCTGTAAACCAGTCTTTAGCCCCGGGAACACTGAGGTTAGTGCTACAGAGGTTAGCTATAGAAACAGAGCTGCTACTGGCGTGTCTCCTTTTGGCAACATTAGCAGCTGTGCAGTGTTTTTCAAGTAAAGACAGATGATTCTGTCAACTTGCGTAGGTTTTCATACCATTTGTGAGGCCTATCTAATTTCTCTGTTCAGTGGCAACAGGATAACAAACCGTCTTTGTTCACAGTTTTCCCAAGACACGTGCTGGCACGAAAGAGGTGCCACTGGCACGCTGCAGACCAGAAATGGCTACACTTTGGTGGCTATGAAGTTGTTCTGCTGCACAGTGTTTGCAAAATAAGATGAGATCTTGTGCGGGCAAGAAGTGATAAATATGTGCAAATATTTAGTGTTGCATTCTTCAGGCTGGGAACGCCATTTGGGCCAGCCTTGTAAGGGCAACATCTCTTGGGAATTTCACTTCCTCTCATAATCTGCTGTCAATGTGACATGGCAGATTAGAGTTCAGCCTTGGAAACTGCGAGTTGTTTCCTTCTATTCCTATTTGACATACATTTTTGCTCAAACTTGTGAACTGCTCCCATCATTTTGGGAAGCAGTACAGATGCACGCATTTAACACTTCTTTCTCTTTCTGAAAGCGAGTCCAGTTGTACCAAACACTGAACCGGGGAAACCCATCATTTCTCATCCAGAAGGAATGTATGTAAATTTATCATCTTAATTGATGCCTCTCCATGAGGTTCATATAATCAGCCCTTGTAGCTTAACGTGCTAATGAACAGGGTAAGTAGAAATCTAATATATTAAAGGAACGCAGACCAATTTGTCTGAGCCCTGCTGAGACCTGCAGTGTAAGTTTTGCAAAGATTTACTCATCTCTCTCCTATCTTTCACTTAGCTTCCTTTTACTCCTCTTTCTGTTGATCCTCTACAAGTGGAGTGATTCTCCAAAGTGCACAGAAGCCTCTGCGAGGGTGTGCAGAGGGGTCAGGAGGATGTTTGCAGAAGGCAGTGGTGATGGTAAGTCCCCTTTCCCTCTGGAACACGCACAGATCTGCACGAGACTGCACACTGCCAGGAGCAGCACAAGGGCTCTGCGTCCTCACGTCCTGGCACAGAGCAGCAGTGCTTCATGTGCACGGTGGAAGGTGTGGGATCCAGCAGGAGCTTTGCTGGCAGTGGGATCAAGGAGCAGTGCTGGGCAGGTAGGCAGCTGTCTCAGGCAGCTGAGCTCCCATGAAGCCCCTCTAGTTTGCTGCAGTTTGCACCCAAGTCTCTCCAGACCTGTCAAGTCCTTGCTTCCTCAGCTTTCCTGGAAATCATTACATGCACAGCTTCAATCTGTTTGCCAGTTACTGTGTATTTTCAGGGCCTGGAATCAGCTAGCTAGTGCTTTGAGGTCGAAACAGGCTGAATCCTCTTCCTGCTTAAAGGAGCCTGTAGGATAAATGCTGCCACGGATTGTTTGCATGGCGTGTGCGTAGCATCCCTCTCCCCCATCTCTTGCCAGCCTCATCCATCTTCCCTGGAAGCTGGTCTGAGCAGGCACTGCAGTGTGCAGTGCCCAGGACAGCAGCGGCCCTTTTCAAATGGCTCCTTAGTGCTGCCATAATAAGCCTGATAAATAAAACATGGCTTGCAGACACGGATTTACTGGAGAGGGCTAAGGGGGCTGTAGCTCCCTCATTAGTATCTCCCGGTGCAGCATGTGTGCTCCTCATTATGTGGCACAGTGGCGGTTGTCTAGTCATCCATGATGAGGCTGCAGCCACCCCAAGGATGCACCAGGGATCCCAGGGATTCTTTATTTTTTTTTTTCTCCTGTGTTAGTAATAGGAATTTAGAAGAAAAAAAATAGTGCTTGAATATGAAGAGGATGAAGGAGAAAAGATTGCAACTGGGTCTGATTTTTTTCTCCCTTGCGTCTCTGTAAGTCAGCAGCAAACGCAGAGAAATCTGTATAGCTGTGCTAATACAGAATTGGCATGAGCAGGATCGAGACCTCTGTACTGCACAAACTCTTATTTTGGGGAGCTTTGTTTCTGTTCATTCTAAAAGGCCGCTCATAAACTTGTGGCCCAAGTATAAACTTTATCATCTCCCTCACATTTTTTGTCTTCTGTTCAAGGGAAAGGAAGCAATTTGGCTGATTTCAAGTCCCTCAAAGCTGGGGACTCAGGAATCTGGGTTAATCTGGGCAGGGTTTGTGGAGGTTTGATCCAGCTTTTCTTTCTGGCCATCACTTAAATCCCTCCTACCTCCCACATACAAGTTACAACTGCATCTTCTTAGTAACCCTGTGACCAAGAGGCATGAGAGTCTCCTCTGAGACCGTAATCTCACTCTAAACAGCTCTCTGGCGGGTGCTGGTGAGCGGCGATACATCATGCAATTTTCTCCTTTCGAGGCTTGCAGTGTCATCTCCAGCGTGATCCCTGCCCTGCCTGGCCAGTGCTGGCGAGCCAGAGACCAGGGCCAGCCTGGGAGCGTGTTCCTGGCACAGCTCTGCATGGCTGGGGCGTGGCTGGGGTCACGAACAGTGTTAGCAAAATCTGCCCCTTCCTCTTTGCCTCTCGACCATGCTCTGGCAGGAAAGAAACCTGTTTAGGATGGCAGGAGACTTTACTGGTGTAGCAAAGTAATCCTCAATAAGCTCAGGACTTTTCTGTAATGGTATTTAATATGCAGATAGTCAAACGAATGCCACCGTGATATATTTTTATGGACAAATATTATATATTAAGCCCTGATTTATACATTTGAGCGTAATACCTGGGGCTCTGAGGAGAGCCTTTAATCTCTGTCAGCGAGGCAGCACGCATGCTAAAGTGCCGAGTAAATCTGCACAGGAGCGCTGAACTGAGCGCAGCATATATCAGAGTTCTTCCGCCTGATAAAATTAAATACACGAGACCACCTCTCTGTGACATTACCCGGTTGATACGCAAGGGCTGACACCAGGAAATACCGATCTGTGCTTCCCACTCTGACCCAAACCCGCACCGTTCCTGCTGCTTCTGCCGTCCCCATCCCAAGGGTGCCATCTCAAGCTCCCAGAAGACGTTCCTGGGTGGAGGAAGGTCTCTGTCCGCGACTTCCCCCTGTCCTTCCATCACCTTGCTCCCGTGTGACCGCCGGGGTGCAGCTGGGAGGGTGCCGGTGCCCTATTTCCCCTTCACCAGCACGCGCAGTAAGGCGAGCATCGTCTCAGCATGGGGTTCTGCATTTAATAATCTCACCAGCTCAACTGTTTTTATCTGACTCTCCCTCCTGAACTGATAAATCTAAATTGCACATTTTCTAACCCGCTTTAGCGGAGGGGGAGAGCTCGCAGGTATCCTCAGGTGACGCGCGGGCTCTGCCGCGCCTCTCCGGCTCCATCTACTGCGCTTTCCTGGGACTGCCGCCGCTTCCCGTCCGCGGGCTCCCGCAGGAGCTGCCCCTGCTCCCGCCGAGCTGGTGGAAAAACGCGAGCTCTGGTTCTCTTTGAAAGGCCCAGAGCTGTCCAGGTGGTGAAGCAAATAAAATACGCGTTCATACTGTCCTATAAGTTGTGATTCCTCGTCACTGATTTTCAGCGCCTGGCTTGCTGGATGAATTCTTCACTGCCCAGCGCTCAGCAGGAGAAGGAGCAGAACAAAGGTGGCCACTGTCACTGAAGCTTTCCGTGCTGGCCGGTGGAGCAAGAACTGGGGATACGGCAGGACGAGGGGCTGGAGGAGAGCTCTGGGCGGGGGGAGGGGACCTGCATAGGAACAAATCTTCTGCTTGCTGCCAGAAGATGCCAAGGGGAAAATACCAGCTTGGCTTTCTGCCATCTGATGGGGACTTACAGGGTGGGACTCGAAGCAGCAGAATTTTCCTGTGAAAGTCCCATCTTACATTCAGTATTAAGAGAGAAGCTGCTCTGAAAGCGTATCCTACTTTTCCTGGCTCTGTAGTTCAGAGCTGACATGGAGGCGTTATGAGTCCTTATTATAAGCACTCCTATTATAGTGTGGTTTTGGCTGGAGGATGCTGTATGGTTAAAGACGACTATTACAACCAAAAATAGTACCAGAGCTTCCCGAATGCCGTGACTATTATAAATTTGTATGATTAATATTTAGTTGCTCTACAAAAAGCACCAAAACCTGGAAGTCAAAATCAGAACAAAGTTGTGCTAAGGACTGCTTATAACTTTTTTTTTTTTAAAATATATCTATTAATAGAACATATTTCTGTAGGTGATAGATTAACATAAAAATACTGCTAGTCTTTTTCAGGGTTGTAAAACACAAGGTACATCATATATTATTTTTTAATTGAAACTCAAATAGTCTGTTTGAAATGAATTTGTTTCAATGGCAAGTAACATATTTTTCTGCAGTCCTTGTGAAAACTGGAAATAAGGTAGATTTGGCAGCTTAGCCTATGAAGTTCTGGGGCAAATCTCTAAACCGAAAGACCATAGGGTTTTGTCCTGGCTTTGATGAAGTTCTGAAAAGAGCTGAATTAAATCCATGGTGTAGCCATATGTGTAGTTTTGTTCTACTGGAATAGCTTATAGCTGTCAGTGAATTTCTCCATACTCCCAGCATTGTGTAAGGGATGACACAAGAGCCTGAAGATTACTCTCTCCAGTAGTAACATGCATTTGCAGCCTTAAAATTATTACAACAGCGTTTTTTCATTTACATGGCTGGAGAGAATCTGGTTTTGCAGTAAATTTGTATTTCGAAGCAGATTTTTGTGTCCATCATTATTGGTGGTTTACAAGATTTCTCTTCCCCCCCCCCCCCCCATTTGGGGATGTGGGAACAAATGAAATAAACCCGTCATAAAAAATAATTTTGTCCAGGTGGAACATAAATCAGCCAAAAAAATATTATTCTACATGGCAAATAAAAAGCATATGCTGTATTATTTAAAGCACAGCCTCCATATTCACATACAAAATTAATGCTACAGTGGGAGGTAAAACTGATGGAGGCAGACAATGAAAATATTAGGAGTAAAACATCATGCCAGGAACAATTCAAGCAGAGCCACTTGCAGGGTCATGGTCGTATTCCATTTCAAATGGGCATGGAAATACACTGTGGGTTATTCTTCTCCAGAGATGCACACATAATAAGCACCTGCTCCCCATGTCTACTCTTCCCTTTTAACTGTTGATTTATTGGATGTTTCTGAAAGCTGTGGTCAGGCTTGTGAGGGATATATAACGTGGTGCCTGCAGGAAGGAATGGGAGTGGGCAGACGAGCTGCCACGCTTCCCGTCCCTGCTGCGGGGCGAAGGGCTGAGCGGGATTCACAACAAAAGCTGGCTGCTCCTCAGCTTCCAAGGGAAGGGACACCACTGGAAAGTAAATCATAGTCGTTGTGCCTGGCTCGCACCTAGGAAGGTCGGTAAGAAATTATAAACTGTGTTCCTTGCCTCAAGCTGGAGGAAATGGTGGGTTGAGAGGAGAAACATAACAGCGTTCAGCAGTCTAAGGCACCAGCAGGGACCTTTGCCATCACTAGGTATCTGTCTTCCACAGCATCGAGGAAATGATGTATGAATATAAAACACAACATTGCATGTGTTTTAAGGTAATTTTCAGATGATTATGAATCTACCCTTCTTACACGTGTGAGAGGTACATACCACATACTACCGCTCCCCACTACACTGGAGGCAGTATCACCAGCAAATATTTTATTCTCATCCTGGTTCTCCCAGAGTTGGGGAGGGGGTTCACGCCATTCCTCTTCTGAAGTGCAGCCTCACTCAATAAGGAATGAACATAATCTTCAGACAATGTTGAAGAGAGGTCACTACAAAGAGACTTTGAATTAATATGATGTTTATTCATGTAATTTAACAAAAAAAAACCCAAAAAAACAAACAAAAAAGGCACACAGAGAATGTTCTTGCTCTCTGCCCTTCTATTTCACTATTCTCTGGTATTTTCTTCTCTGCAACAAGAGTGGAGCTTTGCAGCCGTGAGGTCTTGAGATACTCTCATCTTGGTGGTCCTTGAGATAGAACAACACAGAGTGCCCATTTAGAAACAAAAGAAAGAAAATTCTGTTTAATTAAAAATGTGAATCAGAAAATGTAGGGCTATTGAGAATCATCCTGAACTGCACATTCTATGTACATGGCTAAAAAAGAAGATGCACTGTAGCAACTGGAGTAATCCATGGTTCAGTTCCCCTATGATGGTAAGCAGTTTATTGACCTAGAACTACAAAATCATTCAAAATGACATTTGGCAATGCTGAACTTGTGACACAAATCCCCTAATGTGAGGAAAGGGAGAGGGCAGCCACACAAACTTTCACTGAGCCCTGCTGTGTCTTTAAATAGCAGCAGAAGAGGTGCATTTAATTGAGAAAAGTAGAAGAGCAACACTGGAGCAAGAAACTCCTGCATTTTAGCCCTGGCTCTTTCAATGGTCCTGAGTCAGTCACCTTGGGCCAGACATTCAGGTGTTAATCAGACAGAGTGCAGGCCAGGCTTTACACAGAGCTCCCTGCGCTCATTCCTGAGCCCCTTGCACATCACTTACGCACCCAAAGAGCATCAGGTGTTTAAAAGCCAAGTCCTAGTGGTGCCTGCTGAGAGCTTTTGAAGAAGGCTTATCTTGCAAGTTCACGATGGAGATGTGAGTCCACCCCAGTTACAGCTCTACCTGTGACACCTCTCAGTCAAGGCAAGGCCCGGCTCCTTATGTGTTGTCACCTGCAAGGACACACAGCCTTAGCCACAGAATTTGCTTCAAGGACCTGTTGGGGCTTTCCTATAGGATGAGTTCATGGGCAGAAAGGAAAATCAGCAGACCTTATCACTTGCCTGGCAGGTTGGTTCCTGGCCAGCAGAGGATTTTTGACTCGGTGTGAATCCTTTTCTTTTTTTCAGGCTTGTTGCAAGGAAAACATGTTTCCCAGCCTGACCTGCACACATGGATCATCTCTGCTCTACCATGTAACTGGAAGGGAGATTTGGGCACAGCGTTGGCAGAAAGCACAGCCAAACTTAGAAAGCAAGCACACCTCCCAAAATGGGGAGATGTGAATTTACTCTCTGGTGTCTTTCCGCTCTAGTAATCTCAAGTGGGCCAGTAATCTCAACTGCTATAAATAACACTGCAAATGTTCTCCTGCAGAAGCTTTATCTTTTGGCTGATGCCATCCCTTTAAGTGTTAAGACACTGTTGTGCCCAGTTTTTGCTGTAGCCAAATGGGACTAGATGGAAATCAATAGCCCCATTTTGCCTGTCACTTACTTAAGCTTGATTTGAACCCATGTTTGTAAAGCTGAAAGCTTTTGTAATCCACTGTTGTTGTGCCTCCCACAGCCAGCTCACCTCTGAGAATTTCATATTCCTACATTTTAAGAAGAAATGTATTGGACAATGAAAATACATGTTTGTTTAGTTTTAATATGTTTAAATCAACACTTTTTCTGATATTAAGGCTGTGCTAAAAAGAGACTGCTTTGAAAGGAGACACATCTGCTCAGAGCAAAGGCTTCCATAACTCATTCAGAGTTATCGGTCATACCCACAATATTAGTGATAAAAATTGATTATCCATCCCCACTTGCTTCACGATCCATGGCTTTTTTTTCATTCATATTGTAAGCTGGTTTATACAGAGTGAGACAGTGTTATTTAAATAGCCAAGGATGAGCATGATGCATCTTACTAAAAGCCCACACCAGCAGAAAGCAGGATTTTTTTCATGTTAGTCTTGTCCTGTCCTGAAGGTAGAAATAATCTAGATTTGGCAAGTATCTTGACTTCTTTCAACCCTGAAGAACAAATATTCTTCTGTCAGTGTGTGTGCACTGCCCACTTAGGCTCTGTCCCTTTTATCCCCAAATGCAAAGTTTGAGACTTGGTAGAGAACTGTCATTTAAAGCAGAGTTTTCTGAGATTCCTAGCTTGTTTTGGGACTGTCTCCAGCAGCTCGTAGAAGGCAAGGGAGAAGGGGAAGGACTGAATGCTGCAAGGATGGAGAGAAAAATTAAAGGGAGGGAGAAAGCTCAAAGCTTCTGCAAAACTTTCTGAGTGAAAGCTCTGTTTTGAACATCGTGTTTCAGCAGCACGGGCTCAGCTGCTCCCAAGAAGGGGACCATGCGTAAGACACCTCCAACAGGGTGACATCCTGACCCTTAGCATCCAGAGCCTTATACACTCTCCTGCAGCTGTAGGGGAGAGGAGGAGCATTCCTGCCATCAGTCCTGTGTTCACAGGCATTGAAAGGGCAGAGAAGTTTGGATATCCCCTTCTGATGAAACTGTAAATGTTGCAATCTCCAATTTAAGTTGATCCTTGGAGTCTAACAAGTAGATATGGTTGGGGAACAGAGGTTACCCTTAAACTGGTATAATCTGTAGTATTGCAGTTGTGAGGAAGAGTTTATTGGCATGACCATAACCCTGACTCCCTGTAAAGAGAGTGATTAAACCATGACACTCCCTTACAAAAAATAGGGAGGGATTTACAGGCCTGCCCAGAGATATTTTTTCTTTGACTTAGACCTAAAAGGTTTTTGTTATTTGATCCAAAACTGGATCCTGAAGATTCTACCTTTCCCACTGTAACTCCTTTTAGCATAAACAGGTATTATCTGCACACAAGGGAGAAAGGAGAACAGACTCCTAATAAAAATACTTCACACCTTAAGTGCATAGGTGGTAGCTTTCCTCGCACAGTAAAACACCCAAAGCACAGACTGACATGAGATTGAAAGAAATGTTTCCACTTGGGACTATTAAATGTAAATCTCTTTTTGTTCAATAAGGGAATGAGACAAGTTTTGCCACTCAGTTGCTGCGTAGTCTCTTTTGGAGCGAGGACTGCTTGTCTCGCACGGGATCTCGAGCTCCTGAGGCCAGCTGCAGCGCAAGCCACTAATGCCAGCACGAGCAATAAGAAAACCAGCCACGTCTACGTCCTACAGTCCCCTCACCCACGGTGTTTATGAGCTGCATCCGATCTTTAGGGCGCGGATCTCCGCGGTTCGCCGTGGTTTGAAGGAGGGAGGCAGGGCATGCGGAAGGGCAGGGCAGGGATGGGCAGCCCCTCCTCCGCGAGGTGCCCGTGGGGACCGGACCCACGGCCGCGGCTGCCGGGGCCGGGGCTGGGGGAGGCGCAGCCCGGGCTGCGCTGCCAAACCTGGCGCTGCTTTGCCATCTAGTGCCGCGCGTCCGGATTGCAGGAGCCCGTGGCCAGCAGCGCACGGAAACCCAGCTTTATGGCCCAGCTGGAATTACCGGAACTTCAGCTGGGTTTTGATTTTTTTTTTTTTTTTTTAAAAACATGAATTCGCATCAATATTTTATGTGCCGCAATGGCTGCGTAACCGCATCTGGAAGAAGCAGTGGGTGTTTCGTGCGGTCGATAGCAGTGGGAAGGGAATAAATCACCGGTGGCCACGCGAGCTGCCTGTGGCTCACCGGGAAACCCTTCCCTCACTGATTTGCAGTCGCCCAAAGAGAATAAGAAAGTTGGCTCATGTACCAGTCCAAACGTGGAAAGGATGGGAATGGGACATGTTTCCGTGGTTACCTGATGGACTATGGGTTAAATGAATGCTTTTTTCCTCTTAAGTGCTGTAGCAACTGTCATCTTTTTACCATGCATGACACCTTGCTGAGAGCAGCTTATTCAACAGGTGATCAAGGGGATGCAGGTAGTAGCCATGCCCACTGATCCAGAAACGGCTACAAAAGGACAGAAAATGATGTCACTGCAAACTAAAAGTGGGTATTTAGTGTCACTCGGCTCTCCTAGTTTAGGGTTGAAACTGTGACGGAACCGAAGCTGCCGCAGCACTGCTGCCACCACTCAACTTGTTTGGCAAATGAGGCTTCTTTGGGTTGTGAGGGACAGGATTTAGAAGGGAAGGCTTGGGAGTAGAGCCTGGTAAATCCCATTCAGCGACACTGAGTAATGGATCTGATCGTTTTGTGGACTGTCTCTCTCACCTGGAAATTGCCTACGAGTAGGTCACAATTTTCTCCCATTAACTCATTCTTCTAAATTATTGGGTCAAAAATTTCAGTGAACATAGGACATCCCTAAAGGATGTGCAGGCAGTTTATTGCCAGGAGTCACAGTAATTATAGCTGGTTGGCTGGAAGCACAGGAACACTGTACCAAGCCTTTTGGTCCAGACACACGGGGCTTACTCACGTGTACGAATTCCTGATTTACTCTCTGAAATAATTCCCCACTGTTCATTTAGAGAGTGCTGTGTCTACAAACTTTGGGGCCGTGACATTTTTAAGACTATAACTAGATTTGAAAAAATGCCTGAGATGCAAATTCAACCTAATTTCCCATAAAGTACAAATTAATATTTGCTGAACCTTTTCGTTTTAGGTTTAATTTCAACAAATTCTAGTCACCTTTGAAATAGAGAGGGCATAGATAAGTGAGTTTGGCTGCCTCACAATAAGTTCCCAGCATGTAGAACTAAAAGGTCTCATGCTTCATGAACTGAAGTTAACAGGGACAGGTCTGGACTTTGAACACCATTTCCTTAAAGAAGGAAAAAAAACCAATCTTTTTGTTGGCAACCAGTTTCCAGAAGAGCTTTAGAAATAATTTCTGGTTTTGTTATGTAAAACTTCCTTCAGCAGTTGGATCCACACAAACATCTTTAGAGGCTCAGGAACTTGTCGTAGGGAGGAGTTGGCATTGCTTGGGTAAAGGACAAGCACATAAACCGTGTGCCAGGCAGCTTAAAAAGTAGATGATGATGAGGCAAAGCAAAAGGAGATTGAGTTAAGCTGGAGACTGAGATAGTCCGAAAGGGTGAAGGCAACAATAATAAACTAATGAGCTGTTTTCAAAATGCCTCTCCTGCTGCACGGCAAAACAGGGCAACAGTTGTGCCACCACAAAGAAAACTTGGCAGCTTTCAGGTAAAGCCATACCACACCCTGTAGGCTTGGTGAGCTATGAATAATACCAAAGTTTCATTTTACATGCTAGCACAGGCTATATTGTCATCTACAATTCAAATCTTTACTTAGGAGGTTATTGGGTTTGCTATCAAGAGAGAATAACAAAGAAGTGTTTGAAGACAAGATCCAGAGAGACCTGGTTTTCTACAGATTCATGGCTCAAGGCTGAGCACCTAAGAGGAATTTGTACTGTGTAATAGCAGTTATGCCCACACTGTACCCTTTCCCTCAGCAGGGAATATTAATAAGGTCTTTTCCATCCACCTTCCTGCTTTCATGCAACCCACAGGAAATGTCTGTCTTAGACATCTTTGGCCCTCTGTCACATTTGGTTAAATTGGGTGGTAAGTTTAAAAACTGTTGAGGTTACCTGGACTCAAAATCAACAAATGTCTTGAATTAGTCTTTTTTCCTTAGCAAACTCAAGTTATTCAGCACAGAGTTGGAGGGATAAAGGCTTCAGCCTTCAAAAAGAGATTGTATTTCAGCAGAAAGGATGACCTTTTCTAAGCCTGGCAAGCGTTTCCATCATTATCAAAAATAATGACTAATAAAGTAATAAAAATAACAGCTGAGTTTTTACATAATAGCTTACATCTCGAAGTGCTTTTCAGCTTCTTTTCTCCACTTTCAGAGTAATTCTCTCAAAATTCATTACATTTTTTTGCAGTGTTGCCATAGCCCAGTCCCTTCTTGGATAGGACAAAGACAATCACACAGATTGCAACACACTGCACATCAGTGGAAGGAGAGGAAATTTGAGACGAAGACATTCAGATAGATTCCTGCTCGGTCATAAAATGTCAGGGTTTCTTTCATATTGAAGCAGGGAAGACAGGACTTAAACAGTAGATGTCTTATTCAGTGTATTTTTTGGCTAGACTAGGCAAACTGTGAGCATCATTGTAGGTGAGACAACCCAACGCCAATCTCCTGTCAATACAAGGAGCTGAGTTTGGATCAGAGTTGTGCTGTGAGTACAGAAGCACAGCAATGTTGATTTTATGAGATGTGCAGTGATGTGCAATTGCACAGATCCTAAAACATCCAGAGCACACACCGGATAATACCTCAGATCCAAACTAGTAAATGCCTCTCTTCCGAGGACTTGAATGCCAAAGATACGTTCAAAGGCAGAGAACAGGCCATTGAAAAACCTTTGAAAGGATTGCTGCTGAGCTGTGGTTCAGTTTAACTTTTGAGGCAGGATATTTGCTTGTATTCTTACAAAAATGTGAGCTGTGGAGTCTCTGCATGTATTAGGATATGCATACAAAGAGACAGAGAGGAAAAATTACTGAATACTTTATACTTTACAGATTCTAAAATTGATGGTAGTTACTCATTGAGGGGAGGCTGAACTCACCTGCCATCAGCACAGAGACAATGATTCTGCCATTTAGAAAACATGCAGAAAGGGTACCATGACACTTATTAATTAGTTTCTCTTTACAGTATTTCATTAAGGTATTATTATTATTGTTACTGTTGTTGTTATTTTTCTCCCAGTGAGTGTGCACAGAGAATGACTAAATAATTTGGACAAAAAAAGCATGATTGGGAAAGAAAAGGGTTTCTGAGCACTTCATTTCCCTCCATCTTGTTCCCTCCAGAAAGGAGAGTAAAATCCCATGGCTTTTGCAAAGAACTTTGGGCAGGAGACAGGCAGCAAGTAATTAAGCATTCTTTTCTGACAGCCCAGCTTAGGCCTTCCCCGTGTGCCAGCGAGGGTAAAGGGGGCTGCAGGCAGCCAGTGCTCGCTCACTGACCCAAATTGTGCCAGAGGGCCAATGCCAAGCACGGCTGAAGCCCAGCAGATAGGCATGAACAGCAAAGGGGAGGGGGGTTGTAGAAGGGTCAGCACCTCGATGGCCTTTAGAGGGAGAAAGACGTGGCACACCTTTAGCTTTCCCTGGGTTCATATGAAAGCCAGTTAGTGGCACAAGCCATGTCCCTCTCCCTGAGTGAGACACAAAGACTGCCAGGAGATGCTGGAGCAGCCTCAGGTACAGCCTGCACCAGCTGCTGGCATTACACCAGCTGTGATGGTCTGGGCATGGAGCTGATGGATCAATGGGATGGGATCCTGAGTAACCTGCCCTCCACCCAAATGCTCCCCTCTTGTAGGAGCTCCAGTTGGTTTAGACGGTCAGGACGGCTCGGGACGAGAGATCTCTGAGGTTAGGTCTTAGAGCATGTAATTTATTACAAAGGGCGTGGATGTAGGGGCCCTGTTTGGAGCTGCCAGCTGCAGCTCGAAGCAGGCCAGAAAAGTAAGAGAGCAAGAGAACCAAAGGTGAGAGCAAGAGAGAGTAAGGGCAAGAAAAAGCAGTAGTAAAAGAGAGCGAGGTTCTCGTTTACAATACAATAAATCTTCTTCTGTGTTGAATATTCTAATTTCCATTAACCAATCTAGTACAAGATACAAATCCTATAGTATTTACATACAGCCTATAAGAATTGTTACGTTACCATACTGAGTTACATTTTAAACTCTAGAAACTACTCTTTGGACCCCTGCTGCCAAGCTAGTAGGGTCTGCTCTGACCCTTGGACCTGTCTGCAAGCAGAGGGTATTGTTCAACAGAGAGAGGATTACCTTCTGCCGGCCATACCATTGTTTTCCAGTTGTTCAGTAACTAAGGCTTGGTATCTCAAAGCTTGCTTTCATTTCAATCTCACTTATAGTTTCCATATTCTCAGCATCTTTTGCCAGGCAATCATATTTATAAGGCTTTCCTGTTTCATCTTCCCCAACACCCTCTGATAAAGGAATCTTGGATGGCTCCTTTAAAGCTCCTTAGAGCTACAGAAGATCAGGGTTTTGGTTTGCTTCTTTTTTTTTTTTTTTTTTAGATGAAACAATGGATGTGGCTGGAGGTGGAATTGAGATGATACAAGGATAAACTACACTGGGGCTTCCTTCTGCACCTTGTTGATGCAATCAGCACAGATAGCTAAACTGAGGTGCAACACTTCAGAGAGACAAAGACAGATAAGGAAAGCACTGAAGCACTTTTCAGAAGGGCTGAGCCACTTTTCCATGTCAGTAATGCTGTCTCAGGAATGCTCTTTGATTATTTTTCCCCCTAAAATAACAATATGTCAAGTTGTATGAAGAATGTTTGGTAGGAAACACCAATTGTGTGTAAAGCTATTTTTGAAAGTTCTATAAATGAGCTTTTCAAGCAACTTACAGAGGTGTGAGGTCAATTTCCATCGAATTTTAATGGGATTTGTGCATCTGTTATTTCAGTCTTCAACAAAATTCTAAAACTTATGGTTTTCACAGGAGCATTGCTTAACTGCCTTCTTTGTACTGTAGTAAAAAACACCAAAGTCCTTTAAATACAAATCAATATAATGAACAAAATTATCATTTGAAAATTGTAGACTACTATAGTAATTTAAAGAAAACATTCTTAATCTTGCTAATCTCTATTCAAATAAATCAAACAACTACTTTAAGAGACATATAATGATCTAATGTACTCAGCCAGCTCTGTGTCTCCTTGAATAACTCAAGGGGACAAAACAAAACAAAATTCCAGCCAATAGCCAGATTGGGATATGGCACAACTTAGTAAATTCAAGTAAGATGGTAGACAGATGGAGGCCTTTTCAGAAGTCAGATTTTGGTAGTTGGAAAGGACAGTGATACTCCGGCTGCGATAAAATCCCAGCAGGTTGGACTTTAAAAAGCTGTGGGTAACGTGTGGTCACAGCCTGACATTAAAAGTCTGTAAACTGTTTGCGTGACTCCACAGGTCTCATATGCCTCAGATACGAGTTATTTCTTAGCAGCACTGCTGGGGAATTTGGGCATGAGCAGTGCTGGAACACTCGTGATGCCGTGAGGAGCAGCATCAGGAGGGATTTCCCAGCCCTGGTGTGAGCCCCTCAGCTGCCTCGAGGTGAAGAGCCCCCACTTGACTGCCTTTCAGGGCAAACACAGAGGTCCTTCTCCTCGTCCACCCCAGAACTTCCAGGATATTCTCTCTCCATTTCAGAGTCACTGCAAAGTGCTTTCCCACACTCCCCCTTCCACTCCTTCCTTTTCAGCATCGTGGGCAATACTGTGCCCACACTTTTCATGACTATTCCCTAAATGACTTAATGTTCATGTGAGGGGATCAGTTACACCATCCTGTACTTTGAGGGTTTGTTGCTGTTACAGTATTTCCCCTTTGGCTGCATTTCTTTCCCTGCTCTCCTCTTTGTGCTGGAGATGCAGCACATTAGGCCTTATCATGTTCATATGGGAGGCTTCTGCTTTCTCCAAATCATTTTTATCTCATCAAGCTGAACACACTGACAATTACCAGGTGGAATGCTGGGTGCTCTTTTGAATTGATATAATTTTTCATCCAATCTTCCAAACTGCTAACAAAGGCACTCACAGTTACCTGCCAAGGTACTACTCCCTGTCTTTTCCTTTCCTGTAATGTAGTGGTTTAGGTGCAATTTATATTAGGGTGCCACAGAGTGAGGGGATGGCCATCAAAAGAATGTACAGTGACCTACATGGCCTGGCACATCTTCCCAAACTGCTTCCCATCCTTCTTGTGCCTCCTGTGAAGCCCACTACAGGCTACAGTTACTCGAACCTGTACTTCTGGGCTGGCACACCACCTCTCCTCTCTTTAGTTCTCCCTGTGGACATCTTGTTCTTTTTCAATTTTTTCAGATTAGCAGCTTTCCAAAGGCAGAGACACTTGATCATCCTCTCAGCTTCACCAAGCATGTTAAGTCTGCGCTGCACATCCACAGATGTCACACTGTTTGATGGATTATAGTTTAAGAGTGAAAATATGGCCATCCTAATGAAATAGACACTTTTGAAGGTGGGAACTATGGACCATGGAACATTTTGTAGTCATTGACACAGCTTGGCAAAGTCCTATTATTTATTTACAGCTGCATTTTGCCCTGTAGCATGAGCCTGATTGTAGTGGCAGGAGGGTAAAGGAAGAGGAATACTGATGATGCTTGTAAATTCTTCAGGTCCTTGCTCTCTCAGAAGCACACAATGGCTAAGGTTGGAAGGGACCATGTCCACTGCTCTAGCTGTGATAATTACTCTGTATCTGAGCAATGAACTTCCTTTAGCAAGTGGTTTGAATTGCACGGCTGGGTGTGAACACACTGACCTACTTCAACCTCCTTTGCAATTTCTAAATTTCCCTGTTTACCCCTTTTGCTGTCAGCTTGTTCACTGTTGCTTATAATCAGCAGGCTTTACTGCCTTTGTGGTTGGTTTCTCCAGACATAATTAAATTGTCTGCGATTGACATCTGGCTCTGCTGAGGTTTGGGTTGCATCTTCTTGGCTGCCTCAATGTCCTCCTCGATTTGGGATTCTGATCACTGCCTGCCCGGGCATGGCACATCATCAATGGGTGCTTTCATTCCTGAAGACTCCCTTGCGCCTACAATAACGCAGTGAAGTGTTTCTGGCTCTCAGAGCACTCCGGAAGGTTATTTCAAGACAGCCTCAGCTGTTGTGCCTGTTGTGCATTCTGGAGCCTCCAGCAGGACTGCATCGCGCTACAGGAATTTCTAAGGGTCCCCATCCCTTTGCAGGAGGGCTGTGAGCTCTCCAGGGGTGGTGTCTTCACCTTCACACCCAGCCAGAGGTCTCGTTTGGAGTGTCACTTGGTCCTTCAGTGGCTGATAAAATCCTGATAAAAAACTGATTCATGGAAGAATTGGGTTTCTTCCTGCTGTCTGTGATCTTGCCAAAGGGTCAAAGCAAGACCTGGTACCTCTCCTGTGCCCCTTCTCTCCTCTGCTGTTTCTTATGGCTTAACCCAAACTGACAACTGAGCCCCAGGCAGCGGCTCACTCATTCCCCCACCAGTGGGATGGGGGAGACAATCAGAAGGGTAAAAGTTAGAAAGCTCATGGATCGAGATACAGACAGTTTAATAGCAAAAGCCTTGTGTGCCAGCAAAGCAAACCAAGGAATTCATGCATCACTTCCCATGGGCGGGCAGGTGCTCAGCCATCCCCAGGACAGCAGGGCTCCATCACATGTAATGGTGACTTGGGGAGACAAACAACATCACTCCAAACATTCCCCCTTCCTTCTTTGCCCAGCTCTATAGGCTGATCATGATGCCATATAGTATAGGATACCCCTCTGGTCACTTGAGGTCAGCTGTCCCTGCTGTGTCTCCTCCCAGTGTCACACGCACCTGCAGCCCCCTCGCCAGCATGTCAGTACAAAAAGCAGAAAAGGCCTTGATGCTGTGCAAGTGCTGCTCAGCAATGACAAAAACACCTCTATGTTATCAACACTCCTTTCAGCAGATCAAAAACACGGCCCCATAGCAGCCACTGTGAAGAAATTTAACCCTACCCCAGCCCAAACCAGCACACTGTTATGGAGCTTTCTCTCATTTCGTATGTTACAAGCTGTGCTATCTACACTCTATGTCTTCACTGCCTCTTTTAATCCCTTAATTTCAGGTTTGTGAAACATTTCAGGTGGTGACAAGAACAGGGTTCATCTTTTCCGTGACACACCTTTGTGCCTCTGGTGAGCAGCCCTGTGCCTTTCTTATGGATGCAGTTGGTCCTCTTGCTTCTGGGAAGGATTTTTGCTTTCTAATGTCATAGCTTTTGGTGATGTGTACGTTCTTGGTCTCTGGCCTAGCAGCTCAGGTACATGCAAACTCATGGCCTACAGCTTTTCTTTGTCAAGTTCATGGACTTTAGTGGATTAAATGGCAGGTACCCAATCTAGAGATGTCCCTCACTGGAAAGTTTGGCATGGCAAGTTTTAATCTTCACACTAAATTTCCTGAATTTTGTGGTCCCATGCTTGCTTGCCTGGTCATGGTCAGCTATGACTGTCACTAGATGTTTTCACAAGTGGAAGCCTTAAAAATTGACAGATTATCTTCTCGCTGCACTTGAAGTTGTTCCTGTCTTTTCTGTAAAGACCCTTCACACTTAACCTTCACCTCCCAGTTTTTCCTGTTTTGAACTTCTTGTGATTCTTTCTGGTTGGAAGCTCTTCAAAGTATTCATCCAATCTGTCTTGTTATCACTCCTTGCAGGAATGGATTCCCCCTTTCCCTTGGATTTTGTATGCACTTTCCCCCTGTCTGCTTTACTCTGGCCTTTCCAGCCACACGCTTTTTGATGCTTCCTAGACATCACGTTATAGATGTGTTTGTTCATTTCTGCTTTGCCCAGTGTGATCTCTGCACCCACGCAGAGGCTGCCATGTATCTTTATTTTCTATAGCCCAACAGGAGACATTCTGCATGCCTGTAGGATGCTAAATGAAGATGTGTCAAGAGCTGATCAGTTTGAAGTTATGGGGTTTCTTTAATATGCCAGACTAACAAGGCTAATTATTTCTTTTAAGTCTGTTTTAAATATGTAGGATTTTTTTTTTATCTCTGACTTCTTACGCAGAACGTTGATCTTTGGTAGATCATTTATGTAAAATGTATAATTTCTGAAGTAATGTTCTTCCCTTCTTAACCTCACTCTCAGCTCTCAACTCCCACCACCAAAACCAACAAAAAGTGACACTGACTGTGCTCTTTCCCATTTTCCTACGAAGCGGCAGGCCTTTATCTGATTTATTTTTCATGGCATGCTTCCATGTTCCCTATATTTAATCTTTTAAGCTTGGTGGCTGATCCATAGTAAGATTTCTAAAGTAAGCGAGGTAAACTTGTACAGCACACAGCCCTCCAACACCACTGTGCTCTAGTCTGGGTGTATTTTGGAGCTCTGTGTTCAAAGCACTACCAAAGGCAGCTGGAATCTCGGTGCCCCACAGTGACCCTCCAGGAAATACAGTGGTTCAGAACTGCTGCTGGGCTTAACTTCCCCGGAGATACCTCGGGGATCTTCTGCTCTGGGCAGAGACTGAGCCTTGCCCTACAGGGGCTCTTCCAACATGCACGAAATGAGGCGTCCGTTATCTGTGCCAAGGTGGGAAATTGTATAATTAAGATTAAGTTTTAATGTTCATTGCTCTGATCTCATGCACAAGGGCAATCTATTAATTGCACCCTTCCTTGATTAGACAGTCTTCTCCCCAGGCACCTTAGCTGCATGAAAGTTCAGGCCCTGCTACAAGAGCCCTGAACAAGCCCTGGCTACACGGTGTGAGGGGCAGAGCCCTGCCTAGGAGAGGCTGGCTGGGCTTCAGGTGCTGGTGAACAAACTTGTTTAACAGAAGACTATCTAAATCCTCAGTTTTGCACCCGTGATCCTAACTATGTAACGAGAAATCTTTTTTAACCTTCTGGGTTTGGTGCACAAATCTTCATATCAAGTTCCCCTGATGATCAGCGTGTCTAATTGTGCATTTCAGCAGTACCTCATTTACACCTGGACTCATTAGTAAGAGCTGACTTACAGGAATAGCCACTGCTGGAGAGACAGGAGTTCACTCTTCCTTCCTTTATCTCCCTGGACCCTGACTAAAAGCACTCCTGAGATGAAGGGAGTGGACCCACAAGTAATTGATATCCAACATAACTTGTTTTCCCCTGGTGGAGCTGCCAGATCAATCAGCAGAAACCAAATTGGGACCAGTTTGAGGCGGCTGCCCTTTGTTTGCCATTGATTTCCGAGCTGCCTCCGTGAAAGGCTAATGAGGGCTGCCGGGTTCCAGGTGCTGCCGGGGATGCCACCGCGCATCCTTCCCCCGCCTTGAGCTGCCACCGTCTCACAAAGCGGCGACAACAACTTTGATTCACGCGGAAGGTGAAATGGCAAGTACAACTGTGAAGCTTGAAAGGGAAGTGCCAGAAAGCAGAATACGAGCTCCTGCTTGTCATTTAGCAGAGACAAACACGAGTGCCACCAAAACAACAGCATTATCCGATTAGCAAGCACCTGCAACCTGACAGGAGTGGATCTGCAAAGGCAGGGAATCTGTCAGCTGCCGTTGCAACACCACTGTGAGTGCCACAATACATTAAGTGGGAATGAAGAGAGGTGGTGTAACAGGTGTCACTGCAATAGTGCTGAAAGGGACAGTGTCAGAGGTTGCACACCTGAAATTTCACCTCTCGATCTCCTGTGTGGGTGTGCGGGAGGTGCAGTGTTATATTGCACTGAGGGCTCTGCCTTGTGGCTCCACGGTGACATCCAAGCATGCAACAACTCTGAGATTGTGAAACTCAGCACTGATCTTGTTTACAGTCCAGAATAAGCAGAGGACTGTTTTGACAGGGAATACCTCAAACAAAGTGCCTGCTACAGCCATGCTTGGGACCACTGTGGTGATCTACCAAATCTCTGCTGCCCTAGAAAGCTGTGTCTCACAGATAAGCTTTAAAAACACCCAGACACTTTTAACTTGTCCTTCCCTTGCCACATTCTCTTCCTTCCCATAAGGCGAAAAATGTATTCGATTTCAATCAGGGAATAAGTTATACAGGTATATTATACAATGATGATGATGATAATGATGATGATGATGATGATAAATGGCATAATAGCTGTCTTTTGCACACATACACAGATGTGAGTGCCACCACATGCCTACATTATAGAAAATAGTGTATGAATTATCACCTAAGCATGGTTTATCTGATCATATTTTTACTCTGAAGGGTAATTGGTAAAAATAATGAACATTGATAAATTGGAAAGTGTTTATAGGGTTTTCCATGGGATCTTCTGCTCAATAACCTGCATAGATACAGATCTTCCAGAGAAGATATGGTTCACATGAAGGGCTGGTGTATCATGCCCATCTTCCACTTTCAAGATGGTACAGGCCAGTTCATTAGGCTGTCACTAATACATTCAGTTTATTATTTAAATCAATCAGCCATGGGTTGTTGAGCTGTCTTGAGACCGTGCCTTAGATGCGGAGATGTGCACCCTCACTAGTGCCTTCCCCAGGTGGCACAGACACACACGTTTCTCAAGAAATCAAAACGTTGAAAACATTCGTTGGTGGAGAAATTACAAAAAGCTCGGGTCCTGGAATGCGGTCTTGAAAATTGCACTGTCAGTACCAACACGAGACTGGACTTCTAGAACTGGGAGATGCAGTTCTTGTAGACCTTGGCACTTGGGCCTCTGGGTTGTGTCCTCCACAGCATGACTCAGGTTTAGTCAGGTGGATTGGACTGACTGCAGCACGGCAGAAAAGCCAGGCCACTCCCTATTTGCACCCATGACATTTTGGCAGACCTGCTGCAGAAGGGATAAATTTTCAATGTCTTTTGTGTGCTGGGACCCCATAGCACCACCAGGTGAAACTGTGCTCTCCACCAGCCAGGGAAGGGATCGAAACTCTTGTGAGAGGGGAGATAGGAGCCCTCCCTGGCCGTTTATCAGCTGCTTCCTGGCATGCTGGTGCCAGGGTGAGCATCACAGGCTGGAGTGCAGTGTGGGCATTGCACCTGCATCTGCACAGCTGCACTTCGGAGGGATACAGCCCCATCACGAGATAAATGAGGCTCTAGGGATGGAAAGGCCTCCTATTTCACCTCCTAAATATACCCTTCTTCAGGCAGCAGGAATCATAGAATTACAGAACTATAGAATCACAGTATGTTTTGAGTTGGAAGGGACTGTAAAGATCATATAATTCAACCCTCCTGCAACGAGCAGGGACATCTCCAGCTAGATGAGGTTGCTCAGACCCCCACTCCATGTAGTGCCGTGTTGCAATCCACATCTTAAAAGCAGCTTATTTTTTTCCCAGAGAGATGACAGAGTTTGCTGTGAGTTTTTGGGCGCTTGCGCACACAGCATGGCTTGTTTGACCACAAGCAGAGGACTAGCATGGCCTTGAAAAATGTATCCTACTTATAAAAAAAGGGAGTCCAATTATTCTCCAATACAAGACACTGGCTGGCAAGAGAGAGTTAGGGAGGCTGAGGAACAGTCACAGCCATAGATTTTCCAGTTTGGAAATAAGTCAATGGCAAACACAACAGCTCATTTGTCCCCCAGTTAAACTTTGCCTCCTGACTGTTGTAACTGTGCAGGGTGTCCAGCATTTGAAACGCTCCTGGGATAGTGTAATGGTTTTATCCAGCTGGAAATTGAGCACCAAACAACCACTCATTCACTCCCCACCCACCCCAGGGGGATGGAGAGGAGAATCAGGGGAAAGAAAAGTAAAACTTAACTGTGGGTCAAGATGGATTAATAATCAAAACAAAGTAAAATATAACAACAGTAAAAATGACACTACTATTAATAATAATTGTAATTAAAAGGAAAGGCAGAGAGAGAGAAAACCCAGGAAAAACAAGGCATACACAATACAAAGTCCTCGACTTAGTGTAAGCACTGCATAGCAAAAACTAAAAAGACCAGTGTGTTATCCATATTATTCTCATGATAAATCCAGAACACAGACTTGTGCCAGCTACTGTAAAGAAATTTAACACAAAATGCACTCATCCTGTAACTCCCCCTGGTTTTGAGCTTGTAGCTGCCTTTATGTCTTAGAGTCTGTCCTGGCCGCAGATACAAGCAATTGGTATTTCTTGGCACTGTTGCTGTGATGGCATTAAGCGATAATTCCCTTTTTCAAGCTTCAACTATTCCTGCAAAAATTTCCCTTCCTGGTACTGCAGGAAAATGAGTGAGGGAAAATGCGGACTCCAGCGCTGTATGAATCCACAGGAGACCTAGCCCTGGCCTTCCTTGGCTCTCTAGTAAGATCAATCCAAGTCTTCATCTATCTTGTTTGTTGAAAAAAATGAAAAAACTATCCAAAAAAGGGACAATTCTCTAAAAATAGAAAACTGCAAATATAGATGCATTAATTTAAAATATTGTTATATTACCAAAAAATGTAATCCTTGACCCCAGATATTTTAAATGTAGCAGTTAAATGATTCCTAGTTCATGTTTCAAAGCTAATTACAACTTGTTGAAGTTCTGGAAACTTCTGCATTGGAAAAAATCAGTTTTTCCCCCTTGTAAAACTTTCCCTAGGGGTCTGCCAACCCTTCCAGCAATAACAGAGGATAAAACTCTAGTGAATACTAAACGGAGGGACCTTTTTTTTCCCTTTATATGAAAATCATGACACAGCATGGAAATCAGCCTCCCCAGGGAGCCCCAGGCTCTGTGGGAGCATTCCCTTAATTCCCACGACTCCACAGCCCAGGCAGCTTTTCCTTTGGGCCAGGAACTGAACAGTCCCACTTCCCATTCCATAAAGAGCTGGTGAGACAGGTGCTGAAGGCTCGTGAAGGGATTGCAGCCCTGCTAAGGTGCCTCAGAGGGTGGTTATGGTTCCACATTAAAAAAATATTTTCCCGCATACACTTCATTTTTGAAGTGAAGTAATTACATCAAAACAAATGTGTGCTCAAAGAAGCTTACAGCTGTGAAATTAGGCACCCGTAATCTGTAAAATGCCAAAATCGAGATTGCCTAAAGCAAGTCTAACGCAGCTCTGTGCTCATTGCACTGATCCCAACAGCCTCCACACTGCCTAATGATATTCTCTTTATTTTTTTCCCCATGGAATGAACATTCCAAGCCGGAAGGGACTCATAAGGATCGACGAGTCCTCTGCCCTTGTTTGTTCCTACCTTGCACCTACAGCCTTAGCTCCTTGGCATGACTGAATTCCCTTGACATATCCAGGGAGACGGTGCTCTGATCCCACCCCACGGCCTGCAGGCAGCTCCACGCTGCAAGCTGAGCGATCTTCGCAGCTCCTGCTCACCCGAGGGGTTCCTCTCTCTGCACACAGCGTGCAGCAGCAGCCGAGATGTGGCCGCCACAGAGGCGTTTGGCAAAGCTGCCTAATAAAGCCTGGGCTGGCTCCAGAGCCGCTGCCTCCCCTGACTCCAGTGTCACACGTTGTCCCGGGGGCTGCGGCACCATCTCCCACTCCTCATGCCCACTGTGGGGTGGACTGTGGGGTGGACTGTCCCCGCTTCCCAGGAGAGCACAAGGATAGCTGGGAAGGAGGAGAGGCTGGAGGCATCTTTTTGCACTGGAGTGAGAATGGGCTCCCCAGAAAATGAGTGTGAAATAGCAGAGGGAAGAGTTGTTGGGGAAGATGAAACAGGAAAGCCTTAGAAATATGATTGCCTGGCAAAAGATGCTGAGAATAGGGAAACTATAAGTGAGATTGAAATGAAAGCAAGCTTTGAGATACCAAGCCTTAGTTACTGAACAACTGGAAAACAATGGTATGGCTGGCAGAAGGTAATCCTCTCTCTGTTGAACAATACCCTCTACTTGCAGACAGGTCCAAGGGTCAGAGCAGACCCTGCTAGCTTGGCAGCAGGGGTCGAAAGAGTAGTTTCTAGAGTTTAAAATGTAACGCAGTATGGTAATATAACAATTCTTATAGGCTGTATGTAAATGCTATAGGATTTGTATCTTGTACTAGATTGGTTAATGGAAATTAGAATATTCAACGCAGAAGAAGATTTATTGTATTGTAAAAGAGAACCTCGCTCTATTTTCTCTCTTGTCCCTCTCTTCCCTCTCCTTTTGCTACTTCCACTACTTCCCCTTGCCCTTACTCGCTCTTGCTCTTACCTTTGGTTCTCTTGCTCTCTTCCTTTTCTGGCCTGCTTCGAGCTGCAGCTGGCAGCTCCAAGCAGGGCCACTATATCCACACCCTTCATAAATAAACTACACACTCTAAGACCTAACCACAGAGATCTCTCGTCTATAGCCGTCCCGACCGTCCAAACCAACCAAGAAGATCCCACAAGAGTGAGCAAGGAAGATCTTTCCAGCAGCATGCAAATGTGCTGTTGGTCTTCTTAATTAGATCTCCCATTACAGACTGTCTTTCCACAGGGAAAAGCCCTGGGGGCCAATCTCCTCAGCATCATCCTGAACCACTTCCTAATTTGACAGCCCAGCTTGGAGGGGAGGATTCAGCCGTTCACCTGAATCCTCAGGTTTGTGAATATAACAGGGATGCTTTTACAGCCTGGCTGTGCCAGCAGTGGCAGCTGGGGTTCCCCACCAGACTCGGGCTGAGCAAGGGCCGCAGACGGGTCAGAGGGGAGCAGCAAGGATGTTCCCAGGGCAGGGGAAGGGAAATTGTTGGTTCATCTGTTTAGTCTGTGAGGGCTTTCCTCTGACAGAGAGCCCTGCCCGTGCCGTGCTCACCACTCTGAGCAGAACCAGACGGCTGTGATGGGTTGTGAGAGCAGGAGACACACTGAATGGAGAAGTCAATGTGAGTTTTGCATCTGCACTAACACATACCTCACTAGGAAATGCCAACAATCACACAGGGCCATAGGGGAAGGGGTGCTGTCACCACGTGCTCATTCCCTGTAGTGTCAAAGGGTTAAGCAGTGGAGACTGCAGGGACACACAACTCTGCCATTCGGCTGCCAAACACCTCCAGACCATAAAATCACCACCTCCAGACAACCACGCAGGCGAGTCCTGTTCCACCCTGCCAGGCTCTACAGGCACCATCAGCATAAGGCTGTGGCCAGCACTGCTGCATCTCCAGTGGCTTTCTCAGCTTTCCACCCCGGGAAATGAGACCCTGTTTTCGGTATGCGTTGCTTCATCACCTTTATGAGTAAGAAGACAAGTCTATAGCACCAATCCAAGCAAATTATTAACGATCTTTCATTTTTAAGCAACCAGCTCCAGTGCTCATCAGGGCAGGCTCGCCTCCTGTTTGTGACTGTCCTGCTGCCTCTGTTGTCAAACAACATTGTTTTATAACAACATTCATGTTGAAGTGGATTATTATTGGGTTGACTACCCCTTGGGGTGTAATGAAAAGCATTCATTAATGCTCAGGGCAGGAGGGCTAATTACTTCTTTATAAAAAATCTGTACTAATTGCCAATAACTATTTCATTGAATGGGTCTCATAGAGATAATTTTGATTGGGTTTTGATTTCCCTCTCATATAGTAATGCTTAAAATGCATAGTCCAAAGAAGCTGGGAACAGCTAGGTTATCCAGATGAGCACGGGGAGGAAACCCCACCATTACAAAGACCAGTGGACCATGCCAGTCTGTGCTCAGTTCAGTGCTCGAGCCTGCTGTGGTGCTGCCAGGATTTTCTGGGTCTCATACCTTCCTGCTGCCTCATGCTTCCATGAAGCGAGTGGAGACCTGTTTTCTGTACTCCCCCAGGGCACAGCATTGATTCTGGCAGGCCTCGGAGCTGGCAAGGCAGAGGGAACGCACAAGGCTCAGGCAGGTTCCCTACAGAGCTGAATTCCACCTCGCCTGCAGGCACAAGGCAATCCCTGGCCCTGCAGGGACCACGACTGCAGGAAGGCAAAGGGAGCAGCACACAGCAATAACCCACGGGGTCAGTGTACCAGTTCCTGCACTTGGGAGGAAGACTCATTCACCTGATCTTTGGGTCACACTGCGCTCCAGGATGAACAAAATTCCAGATAATCATTTGTTTGCTTTTATTTACAAATAACTACAGGGCTGAAGATACCAAAAAATCAACATAAGCACTGCCCAAGTCCTTTCAGCTCTTTTGAGGAAGCAATAACTTACAAACACTACATTAAAAGCAAATCCCACAGAAGTACAGTCAGCTTGCTGGAGGTGCACTGCCGTAGTTTCTAGCAGTCTGACAGCTACAGACTCCCACAAAAGGCTGCTCTCCCCACCCAGGGAATGTAAGAGGTTTCCTGGCAGGCAACAGCCCCCTCCAGACCAGACCTCAGACCCCGTGGCTGCAGACCTGAGCTGCTGAGCCTACTTACCTTGGAGCTACGGTCAGACACACCATCAGATTCGACTACTTCCCATTTCCAGCCCCTCTGACTGGAGAAAATTTTTTTGTTGTTGGTTTTTTTTTTCCCTTTTTTTTCTCCTTTCCCACCCCAGCAGTTCTCCTATAGGGAATCAGTCTTCTCTCACATCATGCTTTCTGACTCTCTACTCAAGAAGATAAAGCATACAAACCATGCCTTCCATGCAGGCCAGAAAGCTGTCTTTCCCCTTGGAAATCACAGTATTAAAAATATTAATGTTTTTTAACTCGGTTGAATGATCTCCATTTTAAGAACAGATAGGGCTTTCGGAAATGACTTTTCTCAGTGCCCTGAGAGGTTTTGAAAGGGCTGGATTAACATAAAGTTGGTCATTTGGCACTTTCTGAAAGCATTCTGGAAATACCTCCAGGGGTTGCCTGGAATCCACTGCTTCTGCAAGTCTTGGCTAAGACACAGAGTAGGGTGAATAAAAAATAGCACTCAGGTGATTTAGTAGTTGCTTTGGGAATGTTTGGAGTTGCACTGTTGCATAGTGCACCAAGGATAGAATCCCAGAGTTACAGAATGATTTGGATTGGAAGGGACCTTAAAGATCATCTGTTCCAACCACCCCTTGGATGAGGCTGCACAGTGCCCCATCCACCCTGGCCTGAATGTTTTGTGTCTGTAATATACACTCCGCAGTTATTGATCACACGAGAGGACCACAATCTAAAACAAGTCCTTGGTGTCACCTACAGACAGCTCCAGACACCAAAAATAACAACACCTCAGCCACCAGGGAGCAGAACAGGCTCCAGAGCTTGAGGACTTGCTGCCTCAGCACAGCTTGCTTCTAATGAGCTTGCACATACCAAATATCTCCAGTCACGCTGGACAAAACTGAAATGTCTTTTGAATAAAATGTTTCCTGGTTGCAACAGGAACAGGTGCAACGACAAGAAAAAGGCAAAAGCAACAGCTTTTTTCTTCAAAATCAGGCCAAGCTGGCAAAAACAGCTTGCAGAAAGCTGACCATACTTTACATGTTTGGAGGAAAAAACACTTTTACTTAAAAAATTGAGAAGTGTAATTTCTATGCCAAATGATGGGGGTTTTTATTTTTATGATACAGGTCCATACTGAAGCAGCCCTGGTAGAAGTCTGACATCCCGATCAATCCTTCCCCTCCAGTGGGATACCAGGTATACAAGGGGCTTGGCTGGCAGCAAATTAAGTTCCTGTCTTTAAAATGATCTTCAACAGTAATGAGTCATTAAAGTCAAGGGAAGAATCACAGAAGACAAAATCATCTTAGGGGCTGCGTTGGGTCCTCCAAGGAGCAGCAGCCTGAACTCCTGTAAGCAAAGCCAGTCTCTTCTGCAGCGATGCTTCCCAAGGATGGCAGCAGCCAGCAAGGCCTCCACAGAGCTGCCACAGCTCCCTGACACAGTGGAACATCACCCTCACAGCGACATGCTGTCCTCTTGGCAGGGCTCAGGGCTGTCCTCCTCAGCAGAAACGAGCCCTGGGAGGCAGCTCAGGACAGGACACACATCAGCTAAGGCTGCTGGTCCACATTACAGCCAAACCAAGCTGGCAGCTCACTGGGACCGAAGCAAAGTGGTGCCCCTTCTTCCTCCTCCCAGAGTCCCACTTCATCTGTTGTCATGATTTTGTGGTGGATTTGGCAGTGTTGGGGTGACAGCTGGACTGATTTTAGAGGTGTTTTTCATCCTAAATGATTCTATGATGCCCCACTCTCCTCGACCCCCGGCCATGCCCCATTCCTCCCACCCCTCCTGGGGCTTATCGGTTGCCCCATCACCTGCTTTCACTCCCACACCTGCCCACCTTTCTTTAGCCCAGTTGATTCAGTAACTGCACAGAACACAATTTGCTCAGGGAGGGATCAGGCAGCCGGAGTCAGCCTGGTGCAGCAGCAGCCTGATTCCTCTGCTGCTCATTCAGTTCATGCCAGAGGGAGCAGAGGGACCGCAGCCCCTGAGGCAAAGACCTCTGGTACCCGCGGCAGCTTCACCTCTGGAAGGAAAATCCTGCGCATCTGAGCCCGGCTGACACTGACCCGTTCTCGGCAGCTCCGGCTTCGTTTCCTCCATTGACTACCCCACTTCTCCCTCCAGGAGGGAGGAACGGACGGGAGCGCGGGGATGCTCCGCCCAGGGCAGGGGGTGCCGCCGTGCCAGCCAGCGCAGCCTGTGTGGTCCCAGCCCGAGGCAGGGGGATTTCGCCAGGGAAGCCCCTGGCACTTCCTTCACCAGCCGGATCCTCTTCAGGGAAGCTGCCGAGAGCCCAATTAACACACCTACCCCATAAAAGCGGGAGTGGAGCTGCGCTAGGGGGAACAATCGACCGCGCACTGAAGGGCTTTGCTGAATGGACTTAATCCAGCGCTTACGCCTTAAAGCTGAGCACATGCTTTACTGAATGGGGACAGGCACGTTTGGGGGCCTGCTGACCTGTCACCCAACATCAGCATCTTCAAAAGGAACAGCTCTTGGCACAAACGGCTCTTTCTTTCAGGAAAATGAAAAGAGGGGGGGGGAAGGAAAGCAAACCAAGGAGAGGCTGGTGCTTTTCCACTCCGGAAGGTCACTGGGCTCCTGAAGGAGGCGGTGGCAGCCTCACCCACCTCCCTCCGCTCCGTGGGGCAAGGGGAGACCTGCCCGGAAGAGAACAGGGGAGGGAAACTGGGGCAGCTGCTGGGCCAGTTCTTTCTGGTATGGAAAAACATCGCTCTGTGAACATCCTGTGCCTACAGGAGAAGGGCATCGCTCCAGCATCGCGTAGCCCCAGCAACCGAGCGAGCGGCTGTGACTGTTCTTAAGCCCTCAGAAGAGACTGCAAATGTGAGTGCTGTGACCTGCCCAGTGGCTTTGTCCCCAGCACAGTCCTGCTTGGTTGCCCAGCATAGACGCAGGACCTGTATTGGCATCTCCACCTTTAAAGATGTCTCGCTCCCTCATGGCAGATGTCTTATTGAGGGCAGATTTAAATTTGGGGACCAGATTCCTCGTCTATTTGCAAGGATCTTTTTCTCTTTCCTGCTCTGGTCGTGCTGTCTGAATAAAGATAAAAGAGGATGCTACTGGGATTTTTCAGACATGCTGGCACGTTTTTGCCTGTGTGGCTGTGAACCCTTTTAGGGCTGTGAACCCTTTTAGGGCTGTGGGTGGGAGTGCACCGAGCAAGCCGGCATCTCCACCTTTAAAGATGTCTCGCTCCCTCACGGCAGATGTCTTATTGAGGGCAGATTTAAATTTGGGGACCAGATTCCTCTTCTATTTGCAAGGATCTAACTCTTTTTCCTGCTCTGGTCGTGCTGTCTGAATAAAGATAAAAGAGGATGCTCCTGGGGTTTTTCAGACATGCTGGCACGTTTTTGCTCGTGTGGCTGTGGACCCTTTTAGGGCTGTGAACCCTTTTAGGGCTGTGGGTGGGAGTGCACCGAGCAAGCCGGCACCGCTCAGAGGCTCACCGGGACCTGGTGCTGGAGGCAGCGGGCGGGGCAGCCCCCGGGCAGGGGCTCACAGCGGCACTGATGGATGGACGCACAGACGGGAAGACATCGCTGGCACTCCAGCGGCTCCACAGCTCCTCCACAACCAGAAGGCTCCAGGAATTCTCAAGGCTCCCTCTCTGTCCACACTGCCAAGCTAAGGGCTTGGCCCAAAATTCCCAGGTTTTTCTGTCAGATCTGCGACATTTCACATATTCAAATGAGAAAGAGATAACTGCCTGCCTTTCCAAAAGCCACCCCCTCAATCCCAAAGCTCTCTTCTCCCCTTTCTCACCAAAATCGAGAGAGAAATGCTTAATGCCAAAACCACTTGCAGCACTAAGGATGGGATAATTAAACACTACAGATTTTCAACAGTCACAAGAAGAAAAACAGCAAAGGAGAGGGTATGTATTTGTCACGTGGTGAAACCAGCTGTGGAAGGTTTTGCTAGTTTTGAAACAATTCCAGCTCTTTCTCAATTTTTTTTTTCTTTTCCCAGTGTAGTAACATTTTTCTGTCACAAGCAAGTTAGTTGTTAAAAAATGCACAAAGACACATCACACCAAGCTGTGCCTGGGTGTTTCACGTTCACTTCCCCCCCCTCCCAAAAAAAGAGTTTTCTTATAACCAAAGAAGGAGCAGGAAGCAGCTAGAAATCTGTAATGGTTCCATTTATTAATACGTATATCACAAATACTCACAATATCAATGCATTCTCGTTGGCATGCTAGACAGAGGCATTATTAAAAAAGTCCTATTTTTTTAAAAAGGTTTTAAACTTTTGCTTTCCCCCAAAAATATTTCATATGCCTGGTTTTTTTTTTTGATATTTTTTTGTGTCTGTGTGTGTGTTTTTATTTCAATTCGTTTCAACAATGTATTTGGTGGCTGCAACCTCAATGCAAAAAGAAAGAAAATAAGAAAGAACAGGAAAAAAGTATGAAGGCCGCAGTACAGCACAGTTCAATTAGTTCATAGCTACGTAATAAAAATAAAGGGAGCAAAAATTTCTGCCTTCACAGTAAGCAACAACACAGCTTAATAACAGTATTACACAGGATCAGGTTCCGAGGCAAAATGCACTAGACAAAGCCTACCGGGATACGCACTAGGCATACAACACTGAGTAAGAATCAAAGATGTAGAAGAACATCAGGAATAACAGTTCCCTTCAAGCACAACATTTTAACATCATTTTCAAGTATCTTTATGTTATGTTACTGATTCCTTTGTTTTTGGGGAAAGGGGGACAGGCGCAGGGAAGGGGGAAAGGATGGAAACCTTAGTAAAGCAATAAACAAACCAAGAAATTAAGATAAAACCAAAAGAATATATATTTCATATACCGGTTTATATGAACGTGTGCAACACTTATTAACCATGGTGAAAGGCTAATTATGCCCTCCAGTCACTACATGCACAGCCCGATCAATGCTGTTAATGAGTTACCTTTGTTAACTTACGATGCAACTACTGTGTGACCAAGAACATACAGACGGTGCCGTCCTACGCCGAGCCGCGGGGGTGGGGGCTGGCTCTGGAGGCCGAGGGGACCCGGCCGCTCTCGGTGGCACCGTGGAACTTCACAGAATGGGACACTACGCATGGGACAGTTCGGGAGGTGGGGTGCGAGTGTGCGCGCGCACGGGCTTGCTCGTGGGGGTGTGCGTGCGTGCGTGCGAGAGACAGTGTGTGCTATAACATTCATGTCAGTCTTTCTCCAATTCTGCAGCTCCTGGTCTTCACGCAGGCTCTGGGCTTCACGCTTCTCGAAAGACTGGAAGAGCGGCGAGGATAAAAAAAGACAAACAAACCAACAAGTGGGTTGCTTTTGAAAGGAATGAGGGACTCGTCTTTAAAAATAAGCTGTGGGCCTGCTGATAGATAAAAACTAGCACTAAGAGGTAAAAGAAACAATGGGAAGAGTTCCACTGATTGATGAAAGGAAAGAGAGATTTGTCTTTATCAGTAAACTGTAGGTCTGCTAATAAATGAAATTGAATATCAAAAGATGAAAGAAACAATGAGGAGAACCATAAATTCCATAGGAATTTATGAAAAAAAAGGCAAGGGGGGGTATGCATTAGAAGGGAATCGTAGGAATTAGGGGTTCTGGGAAGTCTGTACCTCTCAAGTACCTCAGCCAATGGGGAAAGAGAGAGGGAAAATGCGGTCGGGAAATTAGGATAAAAAGGAGGCTGCATCCTCCAAAAATTCGAGAGACCCCAGGGGAATGCCCCATGGCCTCTCCCTTTATTCGAGTAAAGTAATGGGAACTCTTCTGTCTCCTTTTTGGACATAAACCTCTGGTGTTGGTAGATTAATTTTCCTGACACTTTGGTTGCTAACTGTACTCACGGCAGGCATTTTGCTCTCTCAAGAAAACTGAAATGATGAAATTCAACACTGCATTCCCCCCCCCCCCTTTTTTTTTTTCCCATCACACACAATATTGGGATGAAAATCCCAAAGCAAAGAAGCCCATGGGAATACTTAATTCTCAATGAACACCCTCAGAATGTAAAACTTGCTCGCTGTCTTCAGCAGAAGCAGCACAACCACAACACCACACCAAGGCTTTTATAGATTTACCACCTGGAAAATGGGAAAAACTCACCTTGTTACACCATCTCATACTGGTTAGCAGTAATAAACCGGGACAGACAGCATGCCAGCAGCATCCCGATCAACTGTTCCAGACAAGATACAGACAGAATAGAATGTAAGTTAAATTACATCAATGCAGAGCATTGGTAAACATGTATTTCATGTTCTGGAGTTATTATGCACAATGTATTTATGCCCTATTTTAAGGACTGCTCTAATTAGAAAAACAGCATTAAAATCTGTCATCTTGCTTTGTCAGGTCTTCTTCTTGAATTTTATCATTTATTTGACAGGCAGCATGCCTTTTTGGTATTTTTCAACCCCGTTGTCAATGCCTGGCCAAGCCAGATGTGGATGAATAAACTGCTGGGGGTATCAGCATGTTACAGGCTGTGTTTCACTTGCAAGCTCCACCTGGGTCCCTCACCACCACCCATCAGCCCTGAGAGCTGGTGCCTTTAACTTCTTTATCACTGTGCCAGGGAAAAGCTTCCTGATGTCCCAGAGTGGTTATGCTTCCTTTACAAGTGCTGCAGCACTGTAGAAATGAGCGCTGTAAATCTGGAAATAAATTTTTAAAAAGTCATTCGCTGTTCCCTGGGCTGTCATTCAGATTATTGAAAACAGATCCCAGGCTTCCACTCATCAATAAGCACTCAGTCTTTTCAATGTTTTGTCTAGTGCAGTTTCTTAGTGCTTCCTGCATGTGCCAACAGTGTTAATATGCTGTAAATAATTCAACCTTACTTTTCTCATTGGGGTTGGCCAATTAATTAACTCCTGAGCATATCCAGATGTTACAGCTCATCCCTGGCTAAGAAGGTGAGGCCGTAAGGTTGTGTCTGGTGATGGTCAAGGCTTCCCTGGTCCTGGCTCCCAGCAAGGGCTGTCACAGTGCCTCCAGCTGTGCCCGCACACACCATCTCTGCCTGTCTCCTGCTGCTGCGGGCAGAGCACATGGTGAGGGGGATCGCAACCTTTTGGCAGCAGCAGAGCTCCCTCCGAGCCTGCAGAGCATGCCTAGGTATGACTGGCTGGCTGCTCATCCAACCTGGCCCCTCCTGTTTCACTCCTCGGGATTGCATGTCTCCTCCCCTAGACCAGGCAGTGCTCCCTGCTACCACAATCACCATCAAAATACACATCTTCTGGGCCAGGCAATTGCTGGATTTGGGCTGGCATCAGCCCAGAGCACGGCCGAGCCAGGGTAACTCAAATCTGGATCAACTGTTTCCTGTCTCTAAGATGTCACAGTCCTTGTCAGGCCATGCTTCTTTTGCCAGAAATTTGCTCCGTTTCCTGTTTCAGTGTCCACCAGAGCTGCTCTGGGAATTTCAAAAGGGCACACATTTACAAGCAGGTTGAACCCTCCTGTTCCCCACATGCACCCCTTGATTTTGGCACCAAGGATGACACTGCCTTAGTTATAACTAGATGTGGGGCACAGGTACCACCTCCTGAGCAACCTCCAACAAAACCCAAAGGTACAGGGTCCAGGGACTGTGTTTTTAGTTGCCAAGAGAGATGTGGGTGGTGAAAACCCTCCTCAGCTCTTAAAATCTCACTTGATACCAAGAAGACATTTTAGCCATTTTGTTGCCTTTTCTACTCATCACTGAGAGGATGATTTAACCAATTTCTGAAGGTGTTGCTGAAAACCAGCCACATTCTACAGGTTACATGATACTCCTGCAGCTGACTCATGCACTGTTTCTTTAGTTCAGTCCCATTCTGGAGAATGAGATTCCTGTTTTGGACAGTGGTACCTATTTCTCCATGCTTTGACAGGCCAAACAGAGTGAGTGGCTCTGGGTGGCCCTGTCCCACCTCCTTCACTGTCATTTTTCTGTGTTTGTGGTGACTTCCAGTCTTTCTTCACCTTCCTTGGCTGGGCTCAAAAGTTACTTCTCTGCCTTACTGCATTTTTCAGTAAGATGAACTCTGCAGTGTATTTCATCCAAATTATTTTCCCTGAGCAAATTCCAGACCAGACCCAAATCAATTCTTCTCTCATCCTACAATGGCCAAAAATACAGGTACATTGAAGTTGTTTGTTTATTTTTCCCCATCACAAACACTCAGACTATGGCCACTGTTCTTCTGAACCACAATCTGCTGCTTGTATCACGTTTACAAGGGGAAAGATGCTGTAGCCTCTTCAAATAGGAAGCCACAGGCTTTTCTTTCCCCCTTCAGCTGGAGCAGACTTCCCTAGATAACTTTAATAAGGAATTCTTCTGTGGAGGCTGTAACTCTAATAATCAGTGTGTCTAAACTTTGTAGCATCTGCAGGCATGTAATGGTGTTTTGTTTTACTCAACTCACTCCTAAGACAGATGGCAGGTTGCTCATGAATGTCTGTTTATGATCTTTGGCCCACTTACTGATTCTTGGCTCTGACCTTAGGCTGGTTTAGGCATTTAAGTGGTTGTAGTGACATAATATTTAACTCTGTATTTCAAAAATAATGGCACGCATACCAAGCCGTTGCATACACATTTTATTCGGCATTTCTAAGTATTACCAGGACATAGCAGAGCTATAATAACTATTCTAGAAATACTTTGAATGCATATAAAAACGTGTTTTTCGATGTGTTGACTTCCACACAACCACAAGAGCACTGTTCCTCCTGCAGCCAAAAAGAGGCAATACTGTTCTGGGTTGCTGAATTTTCTTCATGGTGCTCTTTCATTACAGGCATAACTACAGTCCTCTGCATTTAAGTCAGGCTAGAGGCTCCCAGACTGTGCAGCACAAATGAGCACTTTCCACCCTGCCTTGCTCTCTGCATTTGTTCCATCACTTGCCTCCTCTGCTCTCCAGGCAGGAGGAAGCTCCTTATCCTATTGTGCACCAGGTCCCTGCAGCTCCTTTGAAAAACCAGAAGAATTGGTATTAAAGGATTCCCACAAAGAAACCGCTGCTGGCAGCTGCATTCATTTCCCTGCACTCCCATTGCCTCTCAAATGCTCCATCTCAACTTTTATCCATGTATTCATTTATTTTATTTTACTATCTTGATTTTTGAGTGCTAAGATGCCAGGCTTGGTTCTGCATTTGTGTTCTCTCTTACTTTTTTCTTTTCTTCCCTTTTTTCCTAAAATTATCTTGGTCTTCTGAGCTATTATTTAGAAAGCAGAGTGTTTTCCATACCCTGGTCATGCCACAGGAAACCTGAAAATGCTGACAAATTCCTTGGTTAAGACAACTGGGAGACCCACACTCCTCAGGTGTGTCTCCTGCACTACCATCCTGTTGGTCACATATCATTCCAGCAAGCAGAACACAGTGAATTTCTCATGGTTTCTAGGAGTAATCTCAGGCACATCTTAGTTCTGACCATTGAAAACCACCCCCAGCATATTTTGTAGCAGTCTTATCCCTACTGTACACATAATAACTGGCTTTTTAATACACTTATTCTGTAGGAGTTACCACTGACTGGAAGCTGCTCTGCATGACATATTTATTACACCTTATTATACTGGAGAGAAAGAAACTGAATTGCAAATTGAATTTCCATTTTATTTTGGGTCTTGGTATTGTCATCATTTTTCATTCTTTGGGAGGATTTCTATAAATAGAAATGTGTTGAACTAACTTGGATTTCATCAGCACATCAGGTAAGCCAAAACTGGGGGGGATTTAATCCATCAGGAATAATTTTTTAGCTCAATACCTTGTCATATTCTCAAAATGCAAATCTCCAAGCGTGCAGGTTCTCTGGCTGTGTTTTAAAAAGAGAGAATTTTCTATGTCACATGTCACTTATTTGAGTCAGCCTCCTGTGCCGTGGTGTGCCTCTGTCACAGGTCCTACCTCCACACTGAATCCACCGTGACTGGTCTTTAGAAACAACCCAGTCTTAGACCAGATTTCAAGTCACATATTGGATGCTGGTGTGGATTCCACTCCCTGTCTCCTAAGCAAGCCCCAGCCTCGCTGTGCTCAGGGAGGAGCTGTAGCAGACGAGGCAGATGATGCCTGCACCAGAACTGCATCCATGTTCAGGCAGAGCTACTCACATTAATGCTGGCAGTAAAGAGGGCAGGAGGATGTTGCATAGTAGAGAGGGTGCATGGCTGTGTCTTGGGGTGATTCTATGACCATACTGTATTCCCCATCGCCTGCTTGATCTCTAGTGTACCTTTAAATTGCAAAGGGGAGAGAGAGAAGTCGAGAGAAGCCTTCAAAGTGGCTCGCTTGACCTTGCAACTAGAATGTTTTGCATGCTTTTCTCTCCCGTTTCTGACAACATTTGTTGGTTAGAGGACTTTTGCTCTCTAGTCTCTTTGGCTTTCAGCGGAGGAGGGACTGTGATCTGCCTCAGCGGCTCCTTTTCCTTTTTGGACTGTTTTTGGCTTGCTTTTCATCCCAGACCAGCTCCCATCTCCGGACCTGCTCGGTGGGACCCTCCTAGGGGTTCGTTGGACCCTGCCTGGCCGGCCCGGCGCAGCTCAGGACTGCAGGTTTTACCTACAGAAAGAACTCTAAATTCCATAGTCCTCTTTTAGGGGACGGGGGAGGGAGTTTCAATATCCTTTTTTCCCCGTGACAGCGGGGGACTCTGTTTTGTTAAATAAATAGTCTTTTTCACTTTCACTCGAGAAATTATTTTCCCGAACCCGTGGGGGAGGGGTTGCCGGGGCCTGCTTGCCTGGCAGGCAGGAGAAAGAGAGAGAGAGACGCCCCTCTCGGGTTGTTTCCTCCTGGATTTATGTCCTTCATGGGAATGTATCTTGGAATGATGGGACCTGTATATGCCCAACAACTGCTTTGGAGGGTGTGGAGAGCGCCTGATTTCCAGTCCTTCAGCACAAAGGGAATAATGTGGCTGAACATTGCACTGTCTCCCCTACTCACTGTCTATAAACCCCTCCAGACAGTGTCTCTTGCATTCCTACTCCAGTGCCTGCGCTGTAGTTTTATCTAGGCACAGCTCTCCATCATCTATGCAGTTTGCATAATTTTATTCTCTGTTGGGCACAACACAGCAATCATTTTTCTGCTCTGAAGAGCACCTGCTAAACTGAAATTATTCCAGCTGGAAGTCAGCATTGGCATCCAAGTCCAAAAACAATCAAATTTTATTTTATTGATATTATTTCAAACCCAAGGAGCAGAGCAGACAAGGTCAGCAACACAGTGTTTTTTATAAAAACTCTTGACTCTAATGGGGAGGTCTGTGCCAGGCCTGTAAGATTTGCAATGCCATTACATCAACTTTCCCTGTTTCTGGACATCAGCACATTCTCCACGCCAGTCAACACCTAACAAATCACCTGAAGGAAAGGCCCTTGAGCATGCTTTACTGTAGAAGAGCAACATGATTTAATTTGTCTTTTATTTAGATTAAACCTATTCTCAACAGGAACAGCGAAAACTCGCCTACAGCTGGAGCCCTGCCTGGCATTACTGCCAGACACGTTAACCTGAAATCGATTTGTAAACACTGTCCCTAATTGGGCCCAGCAAAACACATTAGGCAGTAAATTACAACTGACCACCTTCTATTCTTCACAGCCTGGGAGAGCTGCATTTTCCTCCTCTGCAGCCTCTCTCTTCTCCTTTTTACAGGTTTGCTAACACCCCAAGCAGCTGGGTATGGCCTTGCAGTGCCAGAGCCCAGTGCCTGAGCTGGGGAGTGACATCTCCACCTGGCAGGAGGGCTCGTGGTGCCACCAGCAGCATGAGATGCCAACACCACATCAAAACACCTCAGTTTTCCCTCAGTCACAGGGTCGGAGTGCCTTGCAGCCTGTGCTGCCTGCAGCCTGCCATGAAACACCCATTAAAGGTTTTCAGGCAGTATTGGTCCTGACTTTTTCCCCAGCAGCATATTTTACAATTCTACTCATCTCATTTTTCTTTTGGATAGCTTTACACGAGGCATTTAAAAAGATGCTTTACAGCCTTCTGGATATCTAGAACCCAAACTGAAACCCGAGCTTGGGGTCCTATAGCAGTAATCAAGCCATCATCAAGGCTGGAGAAGAGTATCAATGCTGTCATCATTCAACAAGAACTAGAATAGCCTATTAAAAAATACCTGACTTCCCCTTGTCCATGCACAAACAGCTCCAGACTGTTCACCTTTTCTGGATCCCAAAAACCTGACATGCAGACGCATGCTCTGGGCAGCTGCTGTTGTGATGAACCAACATTTCCACCCACATGAAACTGGTTGGCAGGCCAAACCATGCGCTCCTCACATCCAGCACCTTGGCTACAGGGCATCAGGCTTCCAGATATGCCCAAGGCAGAGCAGTCAGCCAGTCTGAGCCCAGACAATTTTAAGGCTCCCTCAGGTTGTGCATATGCTGATGGAGAGGATGTGGGGGCCATTTTCCACATGGCTTGGGGACAGTTTTGAATTGTGCATATTTCCCTCTCTCTCATTTTTGCAGATTTCCAGTAGAGTTCCTGCCATCACACGGGAAGTGACTGGTATAAAGGAGCAGCTTGTTGAAAGATGCAGGTGTTTTCCTGCCCCTTCTTGATCAGAACAATCTGACCAGGCCTCTACTTTCCGCAGTTCCTGTCTACATAAAGGCCGTTTGAATATCACGGAGCAGAAAACCCCTTCTTAGCTCCCCTCTTGTCAGTCTCGTGCCACACTCCTTTTGGTGCAGACAAGCAGCTGGTTTAACAATCTGATTTTGGGAGACTTAACATTTCTCAGTGTTCAGTGTTAACGGGAAAATAAAATTGGTCACAAAGTGTCCCCTCCAGGTCGAGGATGTTTGAATTCTTGAGTCCTTTAAGAACAAATAAAAGTACTTAGAAGATAGACGCCTACCCAAACAATGGACAAGCTATTTGTCTTCTTAGCTGTTTATGCTCCATTTAAGCCAATGTTTTATTGGGTTAACCTCTATTTGACCCAGTGCAGGGGCAAGTTGTTTTCCTTGAGCTAGTCATTAGCTCAGCCGTAACTGATATTCCCAAGGAGAAACTTCATTTAAGTTGAAAAAAAGAAAATCAATGAACAGATGACCTCAGGACTAATGAGCATGCTGAGTTCAGCCCCTTTCCATAATCCTTCCTTCCTTGAAGTCCAGGTAAAGAAAAAGAGGGGAAAAGAAAAGGGGGGAAGGGGAGTGTTTATGCACTTACCTGTGAGAATGCAATCCCAAAAGCCACTCCAGCTATGATTCCCATATTTGTCTCCATAAAACTGGTCACCAAGTCATAACAGCCCTGGAAAACAAACATCATCATTCCTTGTACTGACCTTCCCTGCCATGAATGCATACATACAAATTTCTCATTTAAAATGAACTCTGGCTAGATAATATTTCTGCTGTAATTTCCAACAGTGTCACTTTTTTTAAAAACAGCAATTCTGAGTGAATGATGTGGAGTGGTGGCAAAACCAGTTCCTTTCAGAAACAAATGCATTTCAATACTTATAAAATCTAAATGTGATGTTGCACTCATTTCTGTGGGTCGTTTTAAAGCAAGTCAGTTAAAAAACAATATAGCTTTGACCTGAAACCAAACCAGTAACAATACACCAATGTTATAATACAATACAGATGTCAAATATGAATAAATGATGCTGATTTCCTAATACTCTAGCTATTTAATAAAGTGTCCCTTGAGGCATTCTGCTTGCCTTTACCCATCAAAGGACACCAGGCAAGGCACTGAATAGCATGTAACTTTAAACCATGTAACAAAGTTATCCAGGGTTTTGTATGAATTTTCTTTGTTCATTTGCCCTTGGAGATAAAATTCCCCATCCTGCTCCCCAAACCGAATTTTCTCTCTGCTGACTTCCTTCCTCAGGCCTCAATTCACAGCCCAGACTGGGGCTAGAGGATTCATCTACAGTATCTGCCCTTCTCTTGGATAGAATTTTTGAGATGTTCCCCCTCAGTATCATAATGTTTGCCAAGTTTCTCCCCTCACCTATTTGACCCCTCAAAAAAGCACTTGAAATTATCCTTTCTAGTTTGTGGTGCCTAAATTAATCCAAACAAGTTACTTGATATGTGAAGAAAAAAAGAAAGATGGCTTTTTTTTAAAATGTCATTATTAAACCATCTGTCCCTACAATCCAAAGTCACTGCTCAGCCCCTTTTGCCACCTTCCTAAAATGACCAACACTCTGCCTTAAGGCCAGTCCTGAGGAGTTTTATACATTATAACTTTATCCACTTTATCAGAAGTTGGAAAACTCAGAAATAACAGTGAGTTGCCTTTCCCAGTTTGGGCTGCTGTCCCATAACAGAGAAGTGTTTCGTCATTTCACCTACATCCACACACCCTTCATGCTGCAAGCACTGTAGGAACTCTTTATGACCTCAGAGCATCAGATGCTTGTAAAAAATAACAGCGAGAAGGACAAACAATGTCCTTTATTAGAGACAGGCCATTCATGAAATAAATTGTACCATTTCTTTAACTTTTTATAACATCAGAAGGCATTTAATCCTGAGAGTAATGAAGTGCTGAACCTAATAGTAGCTGAGGACCAGCACAGCTGGTCCTGATTAATTTCTGAAATGTTTAAGTGTTCATATCAACCTTAACTGTTTTACCACAGTGTACAATAAGTCTGATTCAAGCTTGCTTATTTAACCCATCAAGCAACTATAGTTTGCGTGTCTCACGTGTTATGCAATGAGATTAGATTTCTCAAGCAGTATTTTCATTCTGTCTGACATGGCTTAATGCTCTCCCGGCTCCTCTGAAATCTATTCTGCTGAAGAGCCTTCAGGAGATGCAACACCAAAGCAATCGAGGTAGACAGAATAATTCGAGGGAGACAGAAGATATTGTTAACGAAGCATGCAATGGCAGAGTTTTGATCACTCTCCTCACTTGAAGACTGTTTTCCCAAGCCACAATAATCTCTTTACTGAAGTACATTGTTTACATATGGCTTAATTGCTCAGTCCTTACTGTGCATGGACTGAGAGTGCAAGCAGCACCCAGGAGCTGTGTTACAGGACCGAAGTGTGTGAAGCTCTGCGTGAGCACCTCAGGGTGCTGATCCAGAGATCCAGGGCACTGAAGGGACACACTAGCAAGCATCTGATCTTTCTTGACTGCCATGCATCTGTTCCTTTCTTAAGATTTTAGAGAGAAATAGTTCTTGAGGTTTCTTGGTAAAGAACTGTGATTAAAAGCACTAGATGAACATTAATTAGCTAATCCTAATGACAGCTCTTAAAGTTAGGTATTAGTGCTGTCTGAGATGAAGAAACTGAGAGCCTAAATAATTAACCCAAGGTCACTAAGCAAGTTAGGGTCAGAATTGGCAAAGAAAATCCAGGAATGCTGTCTTTTAGTCCTGTAATTATGTAATTAGTTTAATCCTCTTTGGTTAATTCATTATTAGTCCTCAGAAACTGCTAGTAATTTGATTAGCTCATAGAGAACTTGTCTTACTGATAGTTTTGCAAGATCCACCAAAAGATGTAATCCAAATATACTTATCCACAGGCATGGTGAGAAGGGTCTTCCACAACACAGGCAATATATACTTTCCTTTTTCTCCAACACACAGAGAGCAAAGAGTCTGTTTCCAAGATGAGCAAGGGGCTTGGGTCAGAGGCAAGGATGTTTGCTACCTATCTGAAGTGAAAGGATAGGGCCAAACAACATTTCCTCCTTCTTGCTTTTTATTCCCATGTGCCTTTCAGAAGCATCCCACTTTGGTCAAATGTCTGGGACAACTCCAAGATCTCACAACTGCTGAACAGAAATCTGCAACTTTTGATTATCCATGGCTATGTCAGAAAATGAGCCAAAACCAAATGAACTTCCAAACATCCAAATTTCCTCCAGGTAATTAAATGAAGTATCTACTTCAACTATTTCCTGAGGAATCAGCAGTCCTATTCTGTCAGGTGACTTGTGCATTTGACAGGAGAGCAAGGAGCAAGAATGGCTGGAATTGTGTTAGTAGCCCTGGACCAGCACACACTCATCCCTCAGTTACGTCCTATAATTCAGCAGGCATCCTGTGCCATGAGGAACTCAAAAGTGGACAGGGATTTCCCTGTGCACAGAGCAAGCCTGGCACTTGGGCGAAACACCAGATCAATGCTGGGAATGCAAATGGTACCTAAATGGTTATGTGGCCAGGAAAGGTTCAGAGTGCATGGCTGGCCTGAACTGCAAAGGTGGGACCTGCTGGTGGAACACCAGTCACACCAGAAAGTTTCCTGCTGGGAAGAGGAGCAGAAGCAGGGGCTCAGGGTGGGCTGCCCAGGAGGCACCAAGCCTGCAGCACGTGCTGGCTGTACTGCACGTGCCCTGGATCCACCCTGCCCTGCCTCTCGCTTTCCTTCCCCTTCTACAAAAACATCAAGTTAGTACAAACTACAAAGAGCAGCTGAACAGAGTGGCTCACCCTCTATACTCATGCAAGATTACTCTGCTGGTGGTGACTGTGAGTTAACCAATGGACACCACCGACATTCTACATGTGTCTGCAACAAGTGGTTCTCATTAAACCCTTGCAAAAAAAGAGAAAGGCTTAGTGGAAAATAATCCTCTAGTATCCCTTTTACAATACATGCCACAAAATGTTGTCTACTTGACTGGTTTTCAAAGATGTTTCAGGATGTGCTCAGCCACCAGTCCAACTTCCTGAGTCACAGGTGACTGAGGTGAAAAAGACAGAAACAGAGGAGACAGAGGCATTTCCATATTTCCCATGTTGTCTACTCAGGACTTCTATTTATTTTTAAATAGATCTCTGAAAATAAAAACAGAAAAGAAAATAATCCTTGAAGTCTGACTAAGCTGGGCAGCAACTTAGAATGGTGATTTGGCCACAATATCATTCCTCTTAACAACAAACTCTTCCCTCTCTTGCAAATCTCAAGTGAGAAAGAATTGATGACGCACTAGCACTTGAAGAAATAACTTGAGTTGCACTTCTTCAGCACAGTGTCTAATGCACAGATGCTACATTATTTTCTCTTCATTCTTTCTTTTCTTAGTGTTTTCTGTATTTTTATTCTCCAATTATTAATTTTCTTCCTGTTCTCCCAACTTGCCTTCTCAACCCTGTTTCTGTCTTCCCAACCCACTCCATGGGGGTGACCCCAGGGAAAGGGTCACTTTGGCTGTGCTGTGCTCGCAGCCCCACATGTTCAAAGATTTTAACTACAGTAGATGTACCCATCAACCACAACATTTACTGTCAATCACCTGTGTTTCCTCAGAACTGCTGGACCTGGGACTGGATTTGAGAAAGGCCATCTTAAAGAATATGAAGGAAGTGCAGGACCAAGCCCATCCCTACCATCACTCCGGCCTTATTTGCGCATTATCAACCAAGCATTTGAAATGAAATGCAATTGCAAGCAGCCATACACTCCACTGGGGTGCTGGATGGCGTCACAACTGCCTCTGGCACAACGTTACTGGTACCTTCTGGTTTACTTTAGTGGCAGCCACGGTCATGTTGCGCAGATCCTGAGTGTTGCAGTCACTGGAGTTCATGCAACAGCTTGTAGGGATGCCGTGCTTGAAGAAGTAAGGGCTGGTGCTCCAGTTGGTGTAGCTCTGAATGCCACAGCAGCTCAGCTAGGAGGGATAAGAAGCAGGTTTAAAACACACAAACAAAACAGAATTAAAACCAGAACAGAATCATTACGGCCCACTTCATAAGCTCATAATCAAAATAAAGACAGGGCATCTCAAGTTTTGAAAAGCAGATATCATCCCTGCCCCATTAATTACAAAAGTATCAGGGATGTAATTTACAGAATATGGGAGCCGATGACATACTAAAAAGAAGGTATTTTATGAGCAGAATTATTATTTGTAACGTTTGACAAAGGTCCAGCCATAAATCCATCTTTTTTAGTTGATGGTCTGTTGGGTTTTTTGTTTGTTTGTTTTCTTTACTTATTTATTTGATTAAAGATTACCCTGTAAATTCAAGACCTCAAAGCATTACACAGAATTACATGTAACACCTACGGATTCAAACTAGTATGAATCAATAAGGTGAAACCTTTCTAACTCACCAAAATAATTTCTAGGACAATTCCCTGAGCTGTGAATAGAAAGAGACCATATGTTCACAGGGTGTATCTAGGAAGTCAGCTAGAAAACCCTAAACTGGGGAGGATGTTCTGATTTAGATGCTAAGCTAGAAGACAGAGGCTCAAAAATGTGGAGTATGTGCTGAATTTTCTGCATGGAAAGGGCTTATAAATACAGTTCCTGTAACAAATAGAGCTATGAATGAAATGAATATTTTGCCACAACACAAACACTGAAAAACTACTCAGAACTATTTAGTTTGGTCAACTCCAAGGGATCAAAAATTTAAAATACAAGTTAACATTAAGCAAACAGACAATTTGACAGCAGAATATACTCAGTTTAGAGCACTGCATTAATCTGCTGACCAGGAGCAGCCAGGTTAGAGTACAGTTTCAACCATGCTGAAGGGTCCAACATAACAGCTGCAATTCCTAAAGGTCCAGAAGTCATCAATACAATTACACTGACATTCCAGCCATTCATCAAGTTACAATCATATGGAAAGCAAACTGGCTCATAGAATGTATTGCAAGCTGAAGGAATAGCTTCTTGCTATGGTACAGCTTCCAGGGGGAATTTAAATGTGAATTTTATCACTCTGTGCTGTAGTTGGTGGACTTGGTCTCTTGTGGGTGGCATCCCCAGCTGGTTAGGCTGTGCTGTGGCATTTGCTCCTGCCCTGTGCCCTGCTGGAAGGCAAGGCAACCCCCCACTGCCCTGCTACCACCTCCCCAGGTCAGAAAGGCTCTTCCACCAAGCTCCTGCATCCCTCCAGCACAGCTTTCACTGCCAACCTCAGCAGTTTGCCACTCCATTTTCCTCTAGGGAAAATATACCCAGTTTTTCTCCTTAACTCACTAGGTCTCCTTTGCCAGCCTCTCACTGTACTTGTGAAGAGAACTGTTGCAGTTTATCAGTGATACAGGACACAGGATTAGAAAATCCTGTCTCATCCTGCTGAAATTTAAAGCATTTTATAATCTTACTGGCAAATTCCCTTAGGAATAAGGTGTGTTCTTTAGGAATAGAACTGCCCCTTAACCTAATTCAAGATCTGGGACCAGCAATGAGCCAGTGGGACAGGCCTTGCCTCTATCAGACAGCTTTTAACCTAAAATTTAGGCATCTTGGGCAAGCATTTCAGCTGAAATACTTTTCCTTTAGATCAGTTTTGCCAGCCTCTAATTTTGCCTACAAGATACATCTTGCAGATTGAGCCATGATACCTTCACGTTCTGGGAACAAATCCGAATGTGTTCTTTTTCTATTGACTAATTTTTGATATCCAGTTTTAGACTTACACTTTCCTGTACGTTATCCACTGCATGGCTCCGCTCATCATTCTTGTTGTAATTCTGGATTGCTTCAGTGTATGTCCTAAGGAAAGTATCCTTGATCTGTCAGGGCGAGGAAAAAGAACAGCCCACGTGAGCAACGAGAAGCACAACATCTGAAGCAGTTTTTGCAGGAAGCAAATGCATTTCCAAATTTCCTAACAAGACACCCAAACTAGCCCTTCCCAGTTGTTTTTAAGGGTGTTTTTAGAGCTGGCAGAGCTCCCTCTTAACTGTCAGGAGTCATTAATTTTCCCGTGGGGTATCAGACACAGAAACAAGACTACCCCAGCAAAATGATTTGTTTAAAAATAATACTGTAAAATGACTTAACCTATCAAAAATATATCCTTTTATGCTTTTCCCCCCAAACACTTTGTTCCAGCACTAAGTCTGAAGGAGACTGGGTGCTTCTACCTGCTTGTGGATGCCAGGTGGGAGCCAAACACCCTGGGGACACAAGCCAGTGGCACCAAAGGAGGACATGAATCCCCTGACCAGGCATCCCCAGCACCAAAGGGATTTAGGTGAGGAAAAAGAGGTCCCTCAGGTGGAAAAAGTCAGGCACATCATCAGGAATGGCACTTTGACTGGGTGGGAAAGGGGCTGGGAAGCAGAGGATGTGAGCAACCCACATGGCTGTGGCCTTCTCAAGAGACTGCCTCTCCCAAAAGGGAGCAGTCTGACACCGAGGCTGCAGGTTAGGGGGGATGAAATGGGAATCCTCAGCAGCTGGACAGGCATCTCAGGACCACATTAAAAACAATCCACCACGTCCAAGGGTGGACACCAGAAAACTCTATAGCAATGGAAATGTCATGTCAAAAGAGGAGACTCGAAATCCAGCTAATACAAATAGAAGAGACAAGGGGGGTCTCTGGGGTTGCTCTGGTTCAGCACCAGTGGCATGTAGGTCCATGGACTTACAGCCAGAGATAGACCTGATTACAGTGGATAAAGCAGAAGTGCTACTACAAATCTAGACCATCACGCTTTTTAAAAGCTTCTTCCTGTCCCAGTTTCCTACCTCACTCTACTTCTAATCTCTCCTTATTCTCAAGATAGAAATGAAATCCCATCCCACTCCCTCCCCCCCCCCCTAAAAAAAAAAGAGGAAAGAGAAGAAAAAAATTTACAAAACAGCAAGTCTGGTCTGATGCAGAAGTTGTCTCTGCCTTATATAAATCAGCACTTGCCTATCTGAAGAAGCTGTGCTTAAGAAAAGCATTTAATCTCTTTTGCAGCCCTCAGCATATGTAAAAGAGTAAAGAAGATCTTACATGGTGGACACACAAAACCTGATAGCTCCAGAGTAAATCATCAGGCAGCTGAGGGCAAGAGCTTTGGCTAAATCCCTTCATTTGGAATCGCATCAGTTTTTAAGAGCTGTACAAGTTATTGTTGCACATCAGCCACATCCTGGGGATGTGCTGGGCCGCCGAGCTCAGCGCCCCACACATTCTCCATGCTCCAGGGAACTTCTCAGCAGCTCCTGCCCAGGGAGGTGCTGCCAGAGGCAAACTCAGCACATTTCCACCTACCTCGTGGCGAAAGACAAACCCTGAAATGCCAGCCACTAGCTCAGCCAGGAACACCAGGGACAAGAACATGGCATACTGAAAAGGCAGGAGGCAAGAGAAGTCAGAGCATGATAGGCTTTTGTCTCAGCACAGATATTATCACATAAAACTTTCCCCTCTAGGCACCCTTCAAGCATGTTAAGAAACCAAAGGTCTTTTGGAGGAGATACGCAGATTATGACCTGAATGTAACACATGTATTTATACAACTCACAACTGATATATATTGCTTAATTACTGGCTTTTCTGACATTTCTGTTCCCACGTTTCTTAGCATTCTTATATAAATTAAAACGCACTCACAGGCCAGAGATGAATCCAAGTCACTCAGGTTCTGATCTTGCAATAAGGAATAAAAACAGACCCTTCCTGTTTGCATGGTGCTGTGCTAAGGTCAATAGGCTTCCCCAGGTGTTTTGGTTTGTGTTTATCGATCTCACTGCCAGCTGGGATTTGCTGCCTGATTCCTGAAGTTTCTCCAATGAATGAACTGAAACATTGCCTTCACTGGAAATATTCTCACAGTAACACTAGACATATGGTCCAAATACTTTGCTGAACCAAGGTCCATGTTTAGCTTTGGGTGCAGCATTTGGATCAGGAGCTCAATAAACCTTGAAAACAGTGCTTTCAGTGTGGGCACTCATCAACTATTAAAAACATATTTAAGCAGAAATAAAGAAGGTAAAGAAAAAATGCAAAGTAGGATAGTAAAATTTGAAGTTGGGGCTTAATCTTCTGGAGGAAAAATTACTTTTTTACTCCACCTGCTAAGTAACAGTTAATTAAGAAAGGAAACATTTTAAATTAAATTCATACCTAGCAGGATTTAGTGGAGAAAGGGAAACTTAGCTTTAATGAACTGTTATTGGGGAAAGGAGTACAACGGTGAAGGCAGAACTAGAAAAAAAAAGTGTCCAATTAATGCAGCTGTCAAATCACTGTCTGTTCAGGAGAGAAAAGAAGTTTAGAAATATTTCTTACACGTACAATGAAAATAAACCCACGTGCTTGGAACAGCACATGCTACTGTTAGTGGCATAGCTTTAAGAAAGTTACATGGCTTATGGAGCAACCAGCAGCGCCTGATTTCCAATGGATTTATATCATCATTCACCTTTATCCCTTTCCCATCTGAACTGCAGTGACTCCAGCAAGCCTCTACACATGCCCTGACAGCACATCACCAGCAAGAGACAGCAGTGAGGTACTTGCCAGCTGGCCACCAGCTGATGGGACTGCAGCTGCTACCTCTTCCCTTCTCCTCCCTGCCCTCATTTGAGGAAATTAACTCTCTTTAAGATGTCCTTTCTTTTTTAAACTGCAGTTTAAACTGGTGAAAAATCATCCCATCTCCTTAGAAAACCAGTCCCAAAATACTGTAGCAGGAGATGCATTGTACTGTCAAGCCCTTTCTCACTTAGTTCAGTGCTTCACGAGTGCTATTTCCACCCTTCGAATTATTGCACACCTAGGATTTTGCTCCTAAATATGCCTAGAAACACAGTTTATCGTGTAAGTTTGTTTAAACTGCAGTTATTTTAAATTTTAAGGTAGGCTGGAAAACTCAGAACAGAGAAACCCACATAGGAGAGGTTAGAGTGGACTGGGGGACAATAACTTTCCCTCTGCTCAGTGCACCTCAAGATCCTGCTGCTTTTGAGATGAGGCCAAACATACTATACAGTGCTCTGCTTTTTGGGTTGAATTGTTCTATCCTCGTGAATATTAGGAGAAAAAGAAAGGCTGCTGTGCTTTTATGAGCTACCAACTATTCTTTCTGTAATTTCACATCAGGGTATTGAACTGACCCCTTAAAATACAGTTCGAAAGAATTTCACATTTATGATGTTTTGGGCATCTTTAAGATTGTAAATATACTTATGATGTGGCTCACAGAAAACCAGAATGATTGTAGAACGACACACAGAGCAATTCAGCAGCATTCCACCCTGCTCCAAACACTTGGGCCTACGTGCCATGTGTAGCAAAATTCAGTCATAGTCAGTCAAAAAGTGGTTTTGGAGAAGGGGTTTTTTTTCCTGCCTTTGTCCAAAAGGCACATATGTTGAACATACAGGTTAATAAAATCTAGCTTATGTGCCTAAAATGCTACATCAACATCTGTCAGGGGGCGGGGGGAATCCAAATTCACTGACAAAAGCTCCTCCCCTCCTAAGGCACTTGGGGTTGCTCACCAGCTTCAGCATCCATGGGCTGCCACGACAAGTGGCAAAGCAGCCGAAGAGCCCGAAGACGATGATGGTGGTGCCCGTCCCGATGAGCACGTAGGGGGCATTGGTGGAGTTCTCAGCGATGAGAGAGATGTAGGTGCCGAGGGTGAGCTTGCCCCAGACGCCGACTGCGAGAAGGATAACGCCGGTGATCTGCAGAGCAAAGGGAGAAACGTGTCAGGAGCTCTGGGGAAGGCATCCAAAGGCAGCACACAGTGATCCCAAAGGGATTCATTGGTGCTCTGCTGTTGGCAGAGGGAAGCTTCCAGACTTCTCCTCACTCCAGAGGGACAGACAGACAACATCAAACTCCGGCATCTGGAGATGCTACTTTAAGGCTGCCACTGAAGGACAAACAGCTAAGACTAATGACTGCCAAGGCAGGATGCAGTGTACCACCTGCAGGAACAGCTCTCTGCTGCCGCAGCCCACTGAGAGACACGGCCAGCTCCACCTGTCCCTCTGCCTGAGTGTCCCCTGCTCCCCTCCATCAGCCTTGGCATGCGCTGGCATTTCTGCTGCCGCTTTGGGACAGGATTAGCAGAGACTTCTTCTCTCCTCCTCACAGTGGCAGTAAGAACAAACCCAGCTCTTGTCCATCTTTCTGATTCCTTGGACAAAAAGTGCTGATTCCTTGCTCTTGCACCCAACAGCTCAATGTCAGAAAAAATCACCAGGGAGCCTCCCAACCCACAAACATCAAATGCCCTCTCCAAGTCTGGTTCCATCCCTGCACAGCAACACCTTCACCTCTCCTTCTCCCAAACAAAAGTGGATTAATCAGCAAAATCTGAAAGCAAGCTGCAAGGGACTGGGAAATCTGCAGAACAACTTTTGGTTTCTCGCCTCCAGTTCCAGAAAGGACTGGTTTCTGTGCCTAAGCTGCTGAAAGTTTTACCACTGTCCCCAGGGAGGCATAAAAGCAGCCTTCACTGCCAAAATGAACAAGCAGCTTCACATATGAAAGAGAGCTCAAGCCTTGTAATAAAAAGCATTTTTAGTTGGCTGTTTGAAACAATTACCAACCCTTTACTATGCATTTTAAGAGTTTGGTTTCCTCAGGTCTCAGGGAGGGCCTGTTCAATTTATGGCACACACAGACTTTGGAAAAAAGGAGGAAAGCCTCTCGGTGGTTTATTCCCCTTCTGCTTCTTAATAGAGCTCTGATTTACAGGGATTTAAGGAAATCCCCGAGTTTGCTGGGAGGTCTAAACCCCCAGCAAGCTTGGCACTGTGCAGAGGGGATGGGATATTTCCACAAAGACACATGGAAGAGGCACCTCAGGTTGCAGCAGTGCTGGCTGGAATTTTGCTTGTGAAGAGGAAAACCCGTAAGACTTCCCTACAAACCTTTTCCTGACCTTTATTTAGCAGAGCACAAGCAGTGGTATGACTAATGCCTACCTCCACCCCAAGGCAAGCCTCATTTCCTTATTTCCAAGACACGCTTTTTATCACTATCTCTCTGAGCCATCACACACTCTAGGGAACAATGAGTGTACTGGTCTCTTGTTTGGCTTTTAGATTTTTCTTTAAAAGCAGGAGAGACATGGGCAGACAGAAGGCCAGGACAGTGCTGGCCTGAGAACAAGGCGGCAGGAACAGACACTGCTCCTGACACTCACCATCAGTACACACATCTTCCCTTTATCTCCTTCCTTTGACCCGAAATCTCTCCACCAGCCTAATTCTGTGACCTGTGGGTCAGGCTCAGTAGTTGCAAAAGCAGGGTGATGTGGGTCCATTTACACCTGAAGAGTCTAAAATGAAACTCAGAGCACCTCCTCCAATGCACAATCCCTACTCCATTCCCACTGTAAAGCTTCAATTCAGACAATGATCATACAGGAGATGTACAAAGTATTTCAGATATCCTGGCAGTCAGAGGAGAGTGATTACCAGCCCTTGGGCCTTTAGAGCCCCTCTGAGCATTCAGCATCTAGAGGAGCTTTATTTACAAACACCTGCAGGAGCCAGCACACATGGAGCATGAGAGCAGCAGTCAAATTCCACCAGTGGACTTCTACAGCAAAACCTGGTCTTCATACGGCCCTGTAAGAATTTTAAGATTTGTCCTGGAAATGCTGTGGCAGCTACAGCCTGTGAGGAGAGTGTCACAACCCCACTCCAGATCATTAGCAGACACAGAAGAAATTAACTGGCAGCTGCATAGCCCATGATGCCCCAAATGAGACATCTGGAGTGGTACAGAAAGACAAGCATTTGCAAAGGAAAAAAAAAAAAAAAAAGGAAGACGTTTCCTTCTAAAAAACAACTGCCAGAGACATCCTACTTAAATGTAAAGAGATGTGGGATCCTGCCCTTTGGTGTTTTTAAGGGAAAGCAAAAGAGAAAAATTACCCAAAATACCAGGTTTCAAGGCCTGTCACAAACTTACCCAATGCTTTTGATTAAAAAAAAACCTCTGGAGTTTTCCCTGGACTTTATACAGGCCTTGGTTTAAGCAGTAATAGCCCACCCTGGATAAAACAGGCAAAGCTCATACCCACACCCAACCAGACAACATCACGAGAGAGATTCCTGCCAGCAGCCAGGGCTGGCCTGATTTATCCATGCTTAGGACCAGTCCCTACCATCATAACAATCCTCAGAAACTCAGACAGGTTTTGTGTCCACAAATGGGCTTGCAAGCGGTTTGTGCTGGTTTTGGTTGTCTCTTTTCATGCTTGCACACTGTGCCGCCCCCCATACTGTTTTGATGTTTTTTTCCTGCATTTTCTGTTTCTTTTCTCTGCTCTTTCTCTAGTCTGCAACATTATTAGAAAGCTATTTCATCCTGGATTTCATCAAAGGTAGATGATATCTTCCTTACGAAAGTTCACTGAGGTAGAAGCCCCTGGACTCATGTTTCCTCAGCCAAGAAACCAGAGATGTAGCATTCCATAAAACATTATTAATCCTGCCCTTCATTTAGGTCAAAATTTTAAAGGTTAAAAGAAAAAAAAAACAACATAGGAGATATCCAAGTAGGGCAAGGACTGTAAAGGCTACACACAAGCAGAAATCACATTGTTTAGCCCTAGCAGGTCTCACATTTCAGTGCCTCTGAGCTCAGGCTCAGCAAACACACCCCAGAAGCCCTTGACTGATGAGATGGCAGGAAATGAAGCAGGTGGGCCACCTGGACATTTTCTAAGAAAAACTCCACTGAAATCAAGATGTTGCCACAGAATGTTTTAATCTAGATGAATTGGATTGTTCTGGCTTAAAAAAAATTTGAAAAAAAAAATCTGTGAAGAGTGCCCTTCTCCCCTGCCCCCCAGCTCTACCTTTTGCCTCTCCTCAAGCATGGTGTCACAGGCACATCCCACCAATCCCCTATTTCAGTCAAAGGCAGGCTTTCTAGCCCTTTTACCTTCCTTCAGCACCAATACAGATGTTTCCAACGTTACTGGCAGTATTGCCCCCAGTTCTGGAGCTAACTGGATGTGGTGAAAAAGTTAACATGCAACAGGCAGGCAGAAATACAACAGAACTGACTGCCAGTTCTCACCTCACTTGTCCAATAAACCAACTGCTTTTAAGAGACATGCACAGGAAGATATGGCCAACAGCACTGACACAAGGGTATGTGCCACAGCTTCACAGGACACAGGGAGAGTGATGTCCTGATAACACTGGGCATTGCTGAAGTCAGAACTAATAGTAAACACATGCAGTTTCTCAATAAAAGGCAACAGAAAAATGTCTGAGAATTACTTCTTTTAATAGTGCCGGAACAAAGATTAAACTATCAACCCCCTTCTTCTAGGAACAGCAGCAAAGTATGCAGAGAGGAGTATTCAGAAAATAACTTCTGAAAGTGCACAGTCTTTAATTGTCAGAATTAGGCAGGAAAATACTATGTACTCCCTTCAACTGGATGCACACCATTCTTAAAGAGTCTGTTGTCTTCATACTCCAAAACTGACAGCATTGGTGGCATGAGATGAAGGTTGCTGCTGCTGATACTGGAGCTATGAAAGGTGCTACACCTCGCATCCACGGAGATTCAAGACTCTAATTCAAACCCTTATTTATACTCATGGAATATTTAAAGTTTGTCAGTTACAGAGGTGAAGGTAAATGTGCAGCAGGAATTGCTAGTTTATTTGTGCACATAATTAATGTCCTCCTGTTCATTACTAATGTCAGCTATTTTGATTCTTCAGGTCTGTCAAAATAAACCTTGAAAGCTAGTCCTGATTACTGCAGAGCACACAGCAATCTCTACTGCTCCCAAAAGCAGCAGGAAGAGCTCAGCATTTCTCTGGACCAGTTCTTTCTCTACAGAACTGAGATGCAGGAGGGCAACTTCATTAATGAGGATCTCATTGTAGGTATAATTCTTCTATTTCATTTCATATTTTCAACCTTGCTAAGTAATGCAAAATGTGTACAACTTAAAAAGAAGTTCAGAACAGCAGCAAAGAGTCAGATACAAGGAAAATAACCACATTGTTGGTATTTTCAGCTTCTCAATTCCAAATACTTCCTTTTCCAAACGCCAGCCTCCCTGCATTTTGGTAGAGGCATGCTGTTTCTGCACAGCTCTCCTGCAACCTTCTCCTCAAACAGGCTAGAGAATGGCTGTGCATAAGATGGATGAAGCCAGGGGAAGGCAGACAAGAACTCTCCCAATCCATCTTGGCTGAAGCTGAAAGGTTTAGCAATAGGTTTAGCAGGCTGTGAGGAAATGAGAGAGGACCAAGGCACACAGCTAATTAGCTCTTCCAGACATTTCCCCAAAGGAGGGAAACTTTTTCACGAAGAAAACGTCCGACCTTGACAACATCCAGAACAAATCCTGCGTTAAAAGCATGTCCAGAGAGACTTAAAAATAACTGGCCTACCTCTGAAAATTTTATAACTTTCCCAAAATAGGCAATGGATCACATTCAAAATGTTCTTGCTTTACAGCCTGTCGAGCACTGGGAGTGGCTGGCTTTGAGTCTTCCCCTGCCTCAGCCCCTGGGCTCTCATCAGGCAGGAAGGCGACTCAAACCAATACAAATCTTCCTTTGAGCTTCAGTGTCAGCTCTTCACAGGCAGGGGCAAAGCATCAAGCAAAGATAGAACAGAACATGGAAATGCATATAAGCCAGCAACACACCTGAGTTCTCTGTCCTCACATCTGGTGATCTCGACTACACCTGCAAAACCAACTTGGGTCACCTTTGCACTGGACTGGTCTCTGCTGGAGTGAACAGGAAATGAAGATGCCATGAGCTGTATCGTTGGAGGAAGGCAACAAGTTGCAAGCCAATAAATAACTATTTCTGGCCGCTTTGCAAACTGAGAGACAGCCTGTAAAGGTCACTGTGTTAGGAGAAAACACCTCCAGTGGCCATTCTTGTATGTAACTGTTCTAGTGTCTTCTAGTTCCTGATTTCACCATTTCTTAATACATTTCCCCAGTACCTAATGTGATCATTTTGTCCCTCTGCTCTTATAACTCTGGCCTGTCCCTCTTCTTCTTCATTCCTTACAGTTTTACATGTAAATAATTCCTTCCCAAAAAGACACAGCCAAAAGGATTTAAAGGAAAAATGCTGTAAGATTAATTCACACTCCTCTCTGCTATCCCTTGCCTGTCTCACCTGGGCAGGCTGCCACGCTTTGAGCTCAGGGTTTTCTCCTCCTGTTGCATGTGTGGGATGTCCAGCACAATGAATCTGGCTTCATCCCTTCACCTCAGGAATCTGTTTGAGTTACGATCCCTGCTGTTCAGCATCCATCTAGAACTAGCTGCTGTCACAAAATTGATTATCCACCACAGCCCTTGGTGTTTCTGTGCAAAACTGAGATTTCTGTGTATTAAAACTACTGGTCCACATCCTCCCTGTGGAAATCATCATCAGGGATATCAGCACATGCAAACCACAGCAATGGAGATGCTGCCTCTGGTCTCATGTCACCACTGGGTCAGAGATGAGTATCCACTGCACCCAAGTCAGGAGACAACCACCAGATCTGCCCCAAAGTACAGTGGAGGAGATTTTGATTAGACACACTGATATGAAGCACTGCAGCCTGTTCTTGCACAGCTCATTTCGGTAAGTAGATTGCTATCCCACTTCATTTTCAAAAATATTTTTGACGTTAAGTGTTTGTCCTAGCTGGTTATTACAAGTATATGAATGGTTGTCCCGAGTGAGCTGCCATCACATTAAGGTCCTCGGAGGTCAAACTGTGGTGCTGGTAGGAAAAAAAAAAGAAATTAAAATATTGACTCTCACACAGATGACAAACTGAATACTGAATTATCAAGGAGCTGATCTGGCTACTCACCACCAACTCTGCAGACAACAGAGTGTGTACTAATCTCTAACTTTAATAGTGCCTCTATCAGCTGCAGAGTTAAATGACCTCTGAAAGGAAGTGAACGTTTTATAAACAGTCCAGGTGTTTCCCAGCACCCCCACCCATCCATACATCAACCACACACCAAGGTCTAATAGTGCTTTCCTTGCAGGCTGGGGCAGAAATGTCAACCAGGACTGTATCAATTACTCTGTATGGAAAACAGATTAAAAATCTTGTAGAGGTGAGAGCAACCTTCTCTTTTGCAACCAGAAGAGGCCAATGATCATTTAATGAACAGCAGGGAAGAAAACATGACAGTAATTTTGTTTGCTGCAGGATAAAAAATTGGACATGGCCCAAGAAGTCCTAAGAGCACTAACAAGGACTGCAGTGGGGAGACAAGAGCTTGAAAACAACCTTGCAGCATTGCTCAAAACTAAGAATTTCTTGCCAATTCAGTGCAAATACCTATTCTTAGAGAATTTTTCTATAAGGAAATAATTGATTACATGCCACTTGTAGGAAGATTCAAGAAGAATAAGGACATTTGAGACCTGATCTCTATACTAATATCATGCCCATGATGAATAGTTATAATAAACAGCCATATTCTTATGCTGAAGGTGCAGCTTTATTACACCTTGCACTTTCAGAAAAAAACTTGGAAATCTCAGTAAAATGAAGTTCTTTATCATGAGAATTATACTTATTTTTATGTAAGACACTTCATTAAATGAGAGAAGATATTCTGCTTTACAGTTTAATCACCAGTGGCTCTATTAATTGATATATCTTTTAAGCCAGCTTGCAGACAAAAATGTGGTCATCTCCGGATAAAAATAAAATGCAAAAATACATTTCTGCTGGGAATTTTCAGACCTAATTTCTTGAAATGTAGCTTTAAATATGCATGACTGAACATCTCAGGGAAAAGAACTTAGAGAGTGGAGACTTCAAAAGCAGCATCCCACTCTGCAAGGCTAAGGCACACTCCTAGCCAGAGGAATTGTGGTTGTTTTGAAGGTCTAGTAGTACATAGACTAGAAGGAACTAACTGATCATCAGCAAAGTGATACAGCCAGAGAATATTTACCTGTGGGGCCTAAAACTTTTTGGAAGCTTAAATGCAGCAGCTGTCCCTCATACTCACACTTTCAAATCCCTTCAGCAGCAATACAGAGAAGCGACAGAACCATTGTTTACACAGCACAATATGGCTTGGCCTCAAACTTTAAAAGAGTTCACCAATTTTACTGAGATATAAGACTTCAAATGAGAAAAAATGCAAGACAATAAAATGTTTTGAAACCGGACTATCCCCTACTTAAATACTTTATTGTTTCTTAAATGCTCTTGTTGTTTGATTGCCTCCTAATAAATCAAGGCAAAATCTAAACTTCTACAATCCCTATGTGAACAAAGTAAAGGAATAAAATTAAACGCTCTGAAAAACAGCCTCTAGTGCTATCCATGCCCATGAGAGTAGCACTGTGTTCAAAGCCCAGGCTGATTCAGACTTCAGTGGAAAGACTCTCTTGTTCCTCAGGACTGACCAGGGCAGAGAAGACTTTGAGAGAGACCCCAGTGAAGGAACTTTGGTAATTTCAGTGGATCAGTCAGCACATAAATTCCTCCCTGCACGTGTAACAGACTTTAAAAGTTTGGATTTAGCAGTAGGAAGACTTGAAAAGAATTAAAAAGAGATGTACAAGCTCATTAGTCACTGCACACAAGAGCAGTGGTGTGAAACTTTCAGAACCATTTTTTATTCAAGCAACTACAGTCCTAATAACCTTCAGAAAAAGCAGAATAAGGCATTGAAGTGTGAGATGATAAATTCAGTAGTACCAAATGCAAGGTCATGGTGCTGGGACCAATTCCAGCCATTTCAAGCTCCTAAATTTGCAAATAATAGTGGCGGAAAAGGATTTCTGAATGCCAGCTGACCACGGTGTTTATGAGGAGCCACTCATGGCACACACATGCAGAAAAAGGCACATGCAACCCGGTGGTGCATTTCCAAAGGCAGGAATTTCCAGAGGAGGCTGCTTCAAGAAAGCTGAGGCGATGCTGCAAGGGGTGCATGGAAGGAGTCCCGGGATGATGAGAGCTGGAGAGTGTCTCCTCTCCAGAGGCTCCTGGCTTCCAAAGCCTGGCGTGGAGCAGGATGAGGAGGGGTGAGGGGCTGTAAACCTGCCCTGTAAGGGGATTACCCTCCAAGGGCAAGAGAGAGCTGGCTAAGCCACAGGACAGCCCAGCTGGGAACAAAGCTGGCCACGAATGCACTGAGGGTGCAAGTGAGGGTAATGAGGGTGGGAGCGGCCTCTCCTCTGGAAGAGGGAAGGAGGCGAAGCCAGCAACGCATCCACAGGCTGCACAGGGTGAGAGCTGGGCAGCTTTCATCCCTTCACCGTGGCGTGGGGGCTGCACAAATGGAGAGCTGGGGGGTCCCACTAAATGCCTAAAAGGCTGGAGCCTGTGAAGAGGAAGGGGGGACAGTGGGGTCTCAGCCTCCATCCATGCAGAGCCAGGCTGTCTCTGGCAAGAAGGTCATCAGCTGCAGCATTAATTTCAGTTCAGTCCATCCAAAAATCAGCTTGGGGGCACATGTAATTATAAGGTTTTGTTTAAAGTTTAAAAAGAATTTTATTATTGCAACCAAACCCCTAATGTCCTGATCCCATTTTATGGAAAATCACTGGTTATTTACATTCTCCTAATCATACTCAGAATGAGCTGAGAACTGCCATTCCTACTGTGGGACTGCCTTTTTCCATTTCTCAGAAAGGACACATTTCTTTCATCCTGAAGAGTTCTGGTTCTTTCCCTTTCTCATTTCACATGAGAAAACCGTGTTTTCCTCTCCGGTTCTTCAAGCACCATGCTCCAGCGTTTTCTGGTGGTCTGCCTTTGGGAGCAGTGCACATAGGGTGGATCCCCACTATGCTGTTGTACAGAAATTAAATGTTCTCATTTCAGCATACCCAAGTCAGTCCTTCAAATCCAACCCTGTTCTCCAAACCACCTCCATCTGCTCTCCCCCTCACCTTGCCTACTGCCCCTCCTCCCAAACACAAGCAGCAACACAGTCAAGGAAATGAAAAAGGTAAATAAACAAGGCTAAGGATGGCAAAAGTAAGGTTTGTTCTACTCTAAAACAACCCAGTTTTCCCTAGCCAGGGTCCAGCACTCTGGCTCTGCAACTACACAACAGTTTTCATACTTCTCTGTTGTTCATTTGTGTACAGCTCTGGTTTTCATGTGCTGCTCCTGCTACAGGAGCCAAAGTCAAAGCCAGAAGTTGCTTTTAATACTTCAGTGCTTTTATAGAGAGAGGAAGGAAATATCTGTCCTAAATCCCAACAGGATTGCAAAATCAAAATTCTACATCATAGCTGATAAATATTATTTCAAAATAGTTTATGACCTGTAACCATTCACCAAAACTCTCTGGGTGAAATTAAAAGAAACAACTGAATTTTGTTTTATATTCTTATACATACACATATACTGGTGCTTAAATGGTTCAGATGCTGGAGTTCCTGTTTGTGGGTGTTCACTTGAGTATGTGTCTGAAAATAAAGGTGTATTCTTCATATATTAGTTGGGTTTTGTTACATGTCTGAGGTGTTTAATTAAAATACTGACACATTTGAATGTGTATGACTATATGTGCTTGCATGGGAAAAAAAAAAAAATGTAGCCTGCACTCAAACTGCTAAATTCCAACTGCAACAAAACCAAAAAACATTAGCCAGAGCAGAAACAAAACTTTAAAAATTTTAACCCAGATGTTTGGTTATTAAAAAAACCAAAACAATACAAGAAAAGAACCCCCAAAAACCCAAGCAAAAGCAAACTACACCAAAAAAATCAAACCAAACCAAAGCAACACAAAAGAACCCCAGCATCAAAAACGACAACAGCAAAACCCCAAAACCCATCACCACCACAACATCAAAACCAATAAAAAATACCAGATAATTACAATAGCAAAGTGACACTACCAAACTGCTGGTAACACACATGTAGCTGTACTGCTGGAACTTTAATGCCCTTTTGAGACACAAGAAACCTGCAACTCTATTTCCCATCAGGACAGTGATGCCACCAGGAAAGCCTTTTAACCACAGGTCTCCCACTGCTTAAACTCATTCTTTGGCATGGGTCCAGGAGCTGTGGGATTCCATAAGGCAGGATTCCCTCACCCCATCCCGGAGCTGTGCCTCAGCTCCTGTGGGAGCAGAGGGACAAATGTCTGTGTCATTTGTGGCTGAGCTGCTGTGAGTCCCCTTCACCCGAGCCTTGGGAAGCAGCGGCTGCTGCTTCCATCTGCGGACCCCTCGTCCCTGCCGTGAACCTCCACCTGGCCGGAAAAATGTCCTTTCTCAAAACCACCAAAATACTCCAAAACTGAGCAGGAATGCTCCTGCTATTTGAGATGCAGGGTAAGATTTGCAGAAGGGATGGATTACTCTTGGGTTTTAATCAAACTCTTAGATTAGGGCTCACTTGCTGCTTTATCCTTCGAGTTTTCTTTTCCTGAAATGGCTGCAATGATGTCCTAAATGACAGATGGACCAAACTTTATGGTATTTTGCATATCTTATTGCTATGAAAGATGATTCATTTTTAAATACTTTGAGACTTCTTTATTCCTGTTCATTTCATCAGCTTTAATCAGGTTTTGATATACAGTTAACATACTTGCTAACCAAATCTGCAATCAATACGAATAAATTAAGTAAGTGGGCTGTTTAAAGGAAAGGAAGAGGAGGATTTTTTCTGATCCTTGGCTCTGGTGCACACAGTTCCAGAGTGACACTTGCAAAGCCTTTCTGAGCCTCTCAGAGCAGGCACTGGAAAGGCAGAGGTGAGCACCCATCCCATTGGATTTTGGTGCTGCTCTTCAGTCCCCCAGGCACGAGATAAATTCCAGAGTGAGAGGAGGAGATGAGGTTTCTTCTGCCTGGCAACTCTTCTGAGTTTCCTTTAAAATGTGCCTGTAACTATGAAAACTGGCAAAAGCCTCTCTGTGTGCTGGGCACTAGTGCACTTCCATCCTCCCTGGAAATTTGGCTAATAAACCCCCCAATGTTTACATAAAGCAGAGAAGAAATATGTTGAGGAAGCAATTTCATTTTCAAACTAGAATGGAAGTACTGCAATTAACGGAAAGAAAAAAGACAAATATAAAAAGTAGGCATTAAAAAACCTGTTATGTGTTTCAGAACAGCAATTAAAGGAAATGATTCACTGTAGAGCCCCTGTTGAAAAGATTAAAGAAAACCGCTGCATCTTTCTCAAGAAGAATTACAGTTTGAAGGGGGGTTTCATGCTGGTATAATGCTAGTTTATTTACAGATATTCAATATTTATCTTACTAGCATTCATATGAGCAGTAAGGCAAGCTAATGTTACCATCATTATACACATCATTCTGTTTTATTTCATTTGACTGGTTGTTGTAAAATTAATGTTTGCACTGTTGCCAGTCGATCTCATTCAAGCCTCATCTATGCTCTTTATAGGTTCCAATTTGGGGAACCACCTACTAATGACAGAAAATAGAAAACTTTAAAAGGCTGAGCATGAGCTGTAAAAATTCCTGGTTGATTACTCTCCTGCATGCATTTACCAAGCTTTCCTCTATGACTGCACCAGCTCTTACTACACTCTGCCAGCAGCTGTCACTAGGACTGTACCGTGAGTGGCTCCAGGCAGGGATGGAGCTCCCAAATTTGCCATCCTAGCTGGCTGTAGCTGATGCACAGTGTTAACCCAGGATGACACACAAGCACCATGGTGGTTTACCAAACGGGCTTCTCTATGCTTTGGGTGTCAGAGCCTGGGAGGAATGAAAGGGCAGCAGTATTAGCAAGGTTTCTACACTCATCCATACATAATAATAATAATTAAAGAAAAATTAAAAACCTTGGCACTAAACAGTATGGGAAAAGACCAGACACACCTTTTCCATCTCATGTTGCCAAGCACATTGTTAACACACAGTGGAATGTTCTCTTCCAAATTCCAGGCATATAAAAACGGACCACATCCTCCTACTTAATTAAGGTATAAAATTATGAAGACCTGAATTTTAATATGGATTATTAACCGGGGGACCTCATGGCTTCCAAGCATGCCAGGCTGCTGGGAAGCTCTCCTGCCTGAATATCGTGGAGGTCAAAGCTTGGAAATCGTGTACTTTCCTAGGATTCACAGGGAGAAAACTAAGGCTGCTTCCAGCTGTGACAGCCCTGTCAAACAGCCCCAGCAAGTTCTGCTTCTTCAAAACCAAAACATGCTATTCCCATCTAAGTGTTACCAACAGGGAATGCTCCAAAATCAACCTCTAGAGAAGACAGAACCCCACAAGTAACGGGAACTTCTCTGAGAGGGTCTAGTATCATTCTTTCTTTTCTTGCCATTTGGTTCCTGGACTGAACTTCATACAAGGGATCCTCTATACCAAAACATGCTGTTCCTTTAACCCTTGTTCTGCTGTTTCTCATGGCAGTTTCCCACATGGGCATTTCCATTCACACTTCACTTACACTGATCTTGGTACTTCCGCTGCAAGTTTCTACACTGCAAAGTCTTGATGCATTTTGCAGTGCATTTTGCTGCACTGCAGCTGTAGAAATGCAGTCAAGATCAGTAGAAAGCATCACAAAATGTGCCACATCAAGAAATGTGAATACTTAAAACTAACAAAAATTAATCTTCTTCTTTTTGTGCCAATAGGGGTGTATTTTCAAAAGATATTCCAGATGCACTGTGAATTAAGCACTGAAGGGCTGAAACTCACTGACCTCTAGGTCACCCAAACACCACGAATGAAACACCAGATGAGTGCCTTGTCAGTTAATGAAAAAGTACCACTCTGTAACACAGCAAGAAAGACAAACAGTCTGACTTACAGAGCTCTTTGCAAAATGCGAATTGCTTAGAACTAACCCCTTCTGCCACTACACCATTTCAATAGATCAGGCAAAAACCTCTGTCTCGCAGGCCACCAAGTTCTTCCAATCCAGCTTCCAGGTTCCCACTTTGTATTTTTCTAGAGAAATTACAGGAGAAACATCCAACCAACCGCATCCATGTCCTAGACACTGGAAAGGGACTTGATGCATCTCTTCCAAGAGCACTGTGGTATTGCCAGTGACAGGAGGTGGATGACTGGGAGGTCTGGATGGTCTCTCTGGCTCGGGGAGTGGGGCTGAACACTTTGGCTGGCAGAGCAACCTGGACTTCCTTAAACATTTAGATGTGTTTAAATTCATAGAGGCAAAAAACTACGGCTGGATGCTAAGGCACAAACGGATAAATGGATATCCAGATAAAAACACATCCCAGGGATAAATGATGCCACTGTGAGATGAAGCTGCCTTACAAAACAAAGCTTAGGCAAGTGCACCCCAAGAGATGCCTCAAAGCAGAGCAATGCTTAAACTATAATGAAAAAATACTCTTTCTGCATACTTTGCCCTCTTCCCCAACAGAATTGATCAAACATAGCCAAATGCTTTATGCCAACATGACAAAGTAAGCTGAACCTACTTTAGTCAAATTTGCTGACCAATACAGAAATGTAAGGGCTTCTAAAACACATTTACACTTCTGTTGAGGAAAATATTTTCTCATTCAAATGGATATTTTAATGTCAGCACAAGTAAATATACCCCTGATGCATCTTAAACATGATGCATCATGTTTAAGAATGCAAATACAAGAAGAAAGTAAAAAAATTATATTAGAAATAGTAGGGAAAAAGTTAAGAAAATGTAGATATAATTTTCACTGTACGAGCTGATAAAATGTCAACATAAATGGGAAACCAGGGCTCACCTTTTGAAAAGAAAATAATATTCCTGCAATATCTACCATCAGGCATGGTCATACCACTGGGTATGAGCCATTGCCTCCACCTCTTGGAATGGGTGGCACCTGGAAGCAAGCCATCAGCAAGGTATTATCTTCACTGCTATTTCTTAAACTCTGAATGTCCCATCAAAATGCAACAGCATTATGAAAATGTTCCTTTCAAAACTTAAAACCAGCATTAACTTTCATATCCAGATCATCAGTGTACATGTTTAGCAGTGCTGCCTGCATTAATGCAACTAAATGAAGCAAAAATCCAATGTTTTATTAAATTAAGCGGATATCCTTTTTTGACCACCAAAAAAATTAACATAAAAATATTTTTTTTTCTACCTTGCCTTAGTTGTTTTATTAAATGAAGGCACAGAGGTAAGTAGGAAGTGGGATAAAACCATGCAGAAAGCAAGGCTCACTGAAGCTTGGTTATTGCAAATTAACCCAAATAACTCTTTCTGAAAAGCTGACTCACTTTTTATACAACAGAAATACTGCTGGAACCATCTGAGTTCCCTTCAGGAAACCTGCTGACAGAGCACCACGTGGAAAACATGAAAAAACTGTACTGAAACAGCCTGATGACAAAGGAGCTGGCAACACAGGGGAAGCTGCAATCACCCGTGCCAGGAGGAGTTATTAGAGAAATTCTGCAAGCCTTGGAGCTGACTTGCTTTTACAAGTGTCCCAAAAAATGAGGGACATCCTAAGGAAAGTTTATTGAGGATGAAAATAGCCAGCAGTGTCACACAGAGGACACTGAAGGAAACGGAGGCATTTCACACCAAACCAGAAGGAACCTGAATAACTGTGTCATGTCCTGAGCATATGCATACAGACCTCTGGCATACCCTGGTCCAGTGCTCAGGAATTACAGACCAAAGACCTGCACCAGCTGCTCAGAAGCTGAGTATTAGCTACCAGGGCAAAGCAGGTATGCAAAATGCTTGTGCAAACTACGTACTTCCAGCAGCACATGGAAATATGGGTACAGAACAAAGCCCTGCTGAAATCTCCTCTGGAGCAGAGTATGATCCGAGCTGTCCACGCTCGGATTATCACACAGTGAGTATGGAAGACACCACGACTGCTGCAGAAACCAGAGTTTTCCAGGCTGCACCGGGGGTTCCTTGTCTTCCTTCAGCAGCAGCACCAGTCAGGCTCACGACAGCACAAGTGCAAGGTCTAAGGGCAGTTTTATTGGCAGTTTTCAGTCATGATTTTAACTCTTTTCTTTTTGCAAGCGTGCATGGCCTATGTGACTCTGTGGATCACACATAAAATTGGCTACACAGCCAGTTTAAATTAGAGCTGGCTGGGAAAAAAAAGAATTAAGGTAGATCTCAGTCTCATTTACAGCTTTTATGTTCCAACTTGACAACTCCTGCTACACTTCACAATTTTTGCTACACTTTCAACCCCCATCTCTGAAGCATCAAGGACATGGCTCTCTCTAAATCCACTCAGCATTACTCAGGTGTCACTTTTACTTTTTTAACATCTAAGAGTGTTTAGCTCCCCCAAGGACAAAGAACACCCACACCCACAAAATACTGCGTGAACCGACAGCAGAAACACTGAAATAAAGGCTTGGAATTCTCCATCCAAGAAAACACTTTGTAGAGTACAGATTGCTTATTTTAACAGATTTTAGGTATCTAAACCCTAAAGCAGAGTTGTGAGCTCCCAAATCCTCTATTTCCTTCTTCCATCTCTTGTCCGAAATCCCAGTGTTGACTTTGGCTGTCAACACTGCTAAAGCATGAGACCGTACCCAAGAATGGGCATCACAGGGCAGAGGATAAAGTACAGAGGCAGCAGCTTCCATACCTACTTAAACCAGATTACCAGAGACATAAAACCCTGGCATGAAAATAAGGACATTTCAAAAGCACCAGGATACTCAGAAGAGATAATGCAGTAGAAAACAGGCACCCATTTTCCAAAGGCTGTCTTTCATTGCACAGAGGTGCAGCAGTTTGACCATCTGAAAACCCCAGGACCTATCTGCACTTTTAGGTACCTAAATGGAAATGTGACTCTACATAAAAATCACCTTTTCTGACCACTCTCATGACAGCATTAATCTGTCCCTTCTCTTACACCCCTTGACTTGTGTTCACTTTTTCCATTTAAACCGTCTCAGCACAGCAAATCAAAATATTCAGTATTTCAGTATTTCAGCTCCATACCCTCAGCCCGTTAATAGAGACACAACATATTTACAGTGGATTTCTAATATAGACGTGTAACACCAGCGGAGACGGCTGCTGTAAGGAAAAGATCACATTAAATATACTCTGCAAAGAACATAAAATCAGTGACATTTTGACCATCAGGCCTTGGGGAATGATCTGTATTCCCTGCTCACAGCGTGCAGGCTGTTGCTGGGCTGATGCTGAGCAGATGGCTGCAGAGCAGCTTTTGCTGGCTCTGAGCCATCATATTGTTTTTTCCTTGCTTGTGAAGGTTGGGTTGTTTATTTATTTCGTGGCCTTACACAGTTGTGATCAGGGCACGATGGAAATGCAAACGCACGAACAATAAGATGCTGTTTGCAGTTGTGAGGGGCTGTTCATGATCAAACTTTGATTTTCTGCTGCCAATTTTCCATTTACCACCTCTGGCCTGATAAAGCCTTCCCTCCAGCTTATTGTCTCTCCAGCTTACAACCGCTAATGAAATGCTCGAGTGTTTCCATGGGGGCTGATATTGATGTGTTTTTCCTGGAGTTTTCTTTCTTTACAAACAGCACTGAGGATGTGAGCAGAGCTCCTGCAACCATTTCTGTTAAGCACAAAGGTTAGGATCTCAAACTAATTGGCATAAAGATAGAAGAGTCTTTAATTAAAGATCTGTTGCAATGAAAGGGATTAAATACAGATGCAGGATCATTAGATGCTAACTTTCATACAAGTGCTCAGAAGATATGCTTTTAGTAACTAATAAGATGCCCATTTTTCCTTTATAAATCAGTTCCTCTAAAAAAGGTAACTTTTACTTTAAACTCATTCCCTACCACTAAGCTTCTCACAGATGCTTGTTTTGACATTGCATTTGAGAAAAAAGCTGAACAAGAACCGAGTATGTGTGAACTAAAGTAGAAATAAACTCCATTTGACTCCAAACTAAGATCCACACAAATTATGCTGCACAGAATCAATAACCATTCTGCCTTTTGCATGCATATTTAAACAGGCCTAATCCCACACATAAAGGCGGCAGGTTTAACAATTACAAGACAATCATCAGACAGACTTTAGATCAGCCAGATGTCCAGAAATATATTGTTAATCTCAACTGTAGTTTTACCTCCAAAATTACTCTGTATCCTATCTTCTGCCCCCCATGCCTCATTTTTAAATCCTCCCATTATTCACTCCATAGCTTTTTATTATCCTCCCCTTAACTCTGTGTGATCAGTTAAGTTCCAGCAGATGAACACATTCTCCATATGAATCAGAAATCCAGCACAGCCACAGTGCTGTCTGGTATTTACATGTAAAGTGGTAAATCTTATAAGAAGAAAATGAAAATGACATCAATTTATACTTTGCATTAAGTGGATCAGACATGTCCTCTCTCCCTTCCCCCACTCCCTCCCACCTCCCAAAGCTTAAATGACAACAGCAGTACTTAATCTTTTTTGCTGAAGGATGTTAACAGCACTGGGCTATGTGTTCTGCTCCTCTAAGTTTGTTGGTTATTAAATACTTTTTCTGCTTGGTTGCTTTCAGGCTTAGAGTCAAGTTAAAAATAAATTAATACAATGCGATTATTAATACTCAGTTCTAAACCAACATTAAGCATTTAATAGGTAGGAAGAAAGCATGGTACATGCACTCTAATGAAATTTATTTCCTTTATTTCAATTTAGAGGTGAAAGACAACAAAAAAGTAACATTTCTAATGACTGACAGGAAAATGAAAGCTTAGGAATGCTCTGTGTAATTGACCTGCTTCTCAAAATATTTTGATCAAAACTAAACATGAAGCCTCTCCCTTCACCCCATACAAACTCACAAGTAAACCTGGTGCACTTTGCTCAAATAGCTTTCTCCTACAAAATCCCAGATCAGTATATTCACGGCTTAAGGTCGTGCCTTGGTTCTGGACCTCAGTCTGAAAAACAAGAGAGTGTTTCCCATTTCACAGCCCAGGGCTGCCCAGGGCAGCAGAGATGAGACCCAGGTGAGGGCCAGAACAACCCAGGACACCAAGGCAGAGCTGCCTCTGCTGGAAGGAATTGCCTTCTTCAGGTCATGCACGGTCCCTGGTCCAAAGGGATCTGACCAAGGCCTCTCATCCTAGAAAGTGGAGACTAAAATCAGGCTTTGCTGGGTCGAGTGAGCACATGATAGACCTGTCAGGAAAGGAGCTGCACTAGGTGGCTGAAGGCAACAAACTGATGGTGCAGCCTTGCCTGAGTTTCAGATACAACTGCAGAACATGGCAAAGCTTCAGCGCCGCCTCTACTCGGCCAAGCACTGCTCACAGCTCCCACAGCACCAGCTGCATGGGCAGGTGAGGCTGAGCAAGCCAAGGAAGAGCATCATGTCAAAGAGTAAAGCAGAGGAAGACTGACCCAGGGGCCACAGGGATTACTCTCCTCAACCTCCTCCCTCCCACCAAACCAAACCAAACCAAACCAAACCAAACCAAACCAAACCAAACCAAACCAAACCAAACCAAACCAAACCAAACCAATCCAAAGCAAACTCAGGGCAGTGAGAGCTGAGCCAGCAGCCAAAGCCGTGTGTGAGTGCCTGGGCATTTCTGCTGAAAGCCAAGACATAAACTTTGTCTCCATATCCCAGGAGCTCCAGCTACACAGGAATACTGGTGTCTCTCAGATAGAGGTGGCAGTACCCAAATGCAAGCTCAGCCTCCCGCCACCCACAGCACAAGGTTGGGCGTGGTGAGGACCTGGTTGCCAGCCTGGGCAGGGATGATGGAAAGGAGCCCTGGTTCCCTGTTGGGCTGAGCAGGAAGGGCAGCAGGAACTCCCTCACATGAGGTTTTTAACAGCAAGGACACAATGCATAGGAAGAGAAGTGTTAAGGCTGATCTTCCATCAGCCAGGGAATAGAAGACAATGGCCTCTATCCTTTCACTTTTTGGGGAAAGAAGGAGAAAGAAGCAAGCAATGAATGATGCAGGCATAGCACGTGTGTGGTAAGGACCACAGCCACGTATCCAATACCAAGCAATTCTCCACCTCACACCAACCACTGGTACCTGCTGGTTCCCTGAAAGTGAAAGCAATATCATTTGCACTCCGCTGAATAAATTCCTCATTTCCTTTTCCAGCTATCTCAAGTGACAGTCATTCCTCTTATCATAGCAATGCACATTAGTAGAATGAACGTTACCCAAGGCAACAGGGTTAATTTTTTTTTTTTTTTGGAGGAGGAAGAGCTCACATCAGAGCAGCTAGCATGAGGGACACTGGCAAGAAGGTATAAAACAGTTCCAGGGATGGCCAACAGGAAACTGATGACTAAGAGAGTGCCCTCGAGAAGGCTTTGGGTTATTCGGTGGAATGTAGTCCACGGCAGGAAGAAAGCAGAGGGAACAGGGCTTTAAATGAAGAAGGCAGATCAGTACATGTTGCAGTGACACATACATGGACAGTCAGTTGTGCTGATAATCAGTTATCTCTCCTACACGTGCTGCTTTATATCAAATACCATCGTTAAGTCCTTTAAATTGTGGCAAAGCACATGGAGAAAGATGGAAACAACAGCAATCTATACCTCACAACACACTGGTATCACTCCAAAGTGAGGCATGGGCTGAGTCTGTCAGCTCCAAGCTCTGATTTCCCAGCAAATACCCAGGTCTCACACCATAGTTCCCATGGCTGAGAGTCACCACCAAAATTTCCAGTTAGCGGGAATGCATAACGCAGCATAACTTGACAAAATAAAGGTGGGTGAAATCCAGTTGTTACTGGATCAAAACACATTTTTTCAGACAATGCAGTAAGCATGTTCATGGCCAGAATGGCATCTGCATTTTGTCACAGGAACATGGTGACACAATGTGCTTTTCCTGGATGGATTTTTGTAGCTATGATCGGGTTTTGTTTTTCTTCTTCAGTGGAGTGGAGTAATTCAGGCTTTCTCCACAAGCTCCTCTTTCATGCCCGAACTGAATTTTCTGAAAGCTGCACCTATGCAGCATCTCTTCTACTTAGGAAACTTAAGAAAAGCGTTCTTAAGAAAAGTGTCCTTTTCATGCTCCTCTTCCCTGCAAGGAAAAGCCCACACCACTGCTCCAGCAGGTCACCATGGGCTGACCAGAGACAATCCTGTCCATGCAGCATTGTCATCCCAAATTTGTTTCCTGGCACATCATTAGTAACTCAAATGTTTTTCTGGAGGCGTTTCCCTCTCTGTTTTCTTTTATTCTCAGTTTCCTCCCACTGGCATCCAAGTGTCCTGAATACATCACTGCAAAAGGATCCACTGTCATGAGTACAGCAAAGTAAATTCTGGGTTCCCATCCCTTGTGCATTTGTGCACTGCTTTTTCTGCAGCTCTCAAACAGCCAGCCTGGCTGGGCTGGTGAGGGCACTACTGCATGAGCATCACCATGTGATGTGAACCATCCACGTCCACTCGAAATAACTCTGCCAGCAAGGAGCAAAGTAAATAGAGACTGACAAGGCAGAAAAAAAAAAAGGAAGAGTGATGGAGTAAGACAGCAAATGAAAAGATGGAAGGAAATGACACAGCAAACACAGCTACAATGTTCCTATTGTTCTTTTACAGCCCATCTGTGAAGCCCTACATGCTTTACTAGTGCATCTCTTTTGTAGAAGGAGATGCTAGGAAAAATCAATCGCTGTTATGCAAATGCTTCCTGCTGTAACTACAACTGGGTAATATCCTTGTTACACCTTTAACCTGCCCCTGTTTTACTCTGAGTCAGTAAGACAAAGAAAATTCTAGGAGGTGAGATCACAAGTGTATCAAACAGCCCTCTGCCAAAAAAATACACAAAGCCTGTGGCCCTCTAAAAACAGTGATCTGGTTTATGGCCTTAAATGCCTAGTAGATTACACATACAATTGATAATGCACATTTACGATGGCTAAGTGACCATTTTGTTCTTAGACACTTGCACATGATGCTTACACTGTCATCCTCTGGTGGTTCGACATCTTCTAAGCAGAGGTCAAATCCCCTCATGGGTTCCAAACACCAACAGATAACTTAATACAGCCACTTGGCTCTTAAATTTACGTCCAAATTTCTAGCAGTCAGGGAGAGATGCACAGCAACCTGTAACCTGCAAGCCAGTCTTGCTGAAGAACACTTTCCCATGGCAGTCTCACCAGCTGGTCCAGCCACAGGCACAGAAAGGCACAGAAAACAGCCCAGGAATCTGCACAAGCCTGTGCCCAAGCCAGAGGTCTGTCACACCTGGTGTCCCCCTCCACCTGGGCTGGCTGGGAGGTGGCAGGCAGAGCTCAGAAATCAGCATATGGGGTAGCCCAGGGGCCTCGCTCTGCCCATCCATTCGTCCCTCAGCCTCTGCTGTCACAGGAGGCTGCACAGAGCCACGAGGCAATTAAAATAACAGTGTTTCGTTTGGGCATGTTCAAAGCGCTGTGCAAATAGAGGGATTAATTAATCCCCACAACAGCAGAGCAAGGTAAGCACCGCTCTCCAGATGGAGAAAAAAATGACAGAGGCAGCGCGGAAAAGCCAAGAATAAAATGCAGGTCTGTGCGCCTTGTCAGACTTGATTTCAGTCCCTCGGGCCACAAAGCAAAACATTTGCCTTTAAAGGGGAGTGATTTACCATGATCTGGATCTCAACCTTGACCTACTTTAACAATTACAACCAGACAGGAAAAAAAATCTCTCTCAAATGTTAAATGAAGGTTTTAAATCAAAACCCTCTATTCCAATGCAGAGGCATTTTCTGTACAGAAGGAAGCAGCAAGCCCCTCCTGGCGCGATGGTGGCAAGGTCCTGAGCTCGTTTACCGCAGAGTGATGCTGAAAGGCAGCAGGGTTGGGATGTTTGCACAAACAAGCTGAGCTACTGGCCCCCAAGTCATACCTCGTGTGCGACAGCAAGCACAGAGCTGTCCTGCTGCCATTTAGACCCAATTGCTAAATTGCAGCAAATGCAGCTAAAATACACAAAATTAGTACTTTCGTGCAGAAGTGCCTGGTGTAACTACCCCAGGGGCTCTACAGAATACTGAAGTGCCATGAAACAACCCCTCTACTGAGGTGTGGGCTGCACTGCAGGACTTGGAGCCATTGCACTGCATGAAACCTTCAGCACACTGAGTTTATTTCGCTTTCACACAAAAGCCAGCTGTCAGGAAGGAGAGGAGAAACTACTTTTTGCCACACAGAGGAGAAGCTGATATGAAGGGGACACCATTCTCCAAGGCAGGAGGTAGAGTCCCCTGCGTTCACTGCAAACCCAAGATCTTTGCACTCGCTCCATCCTCGCAAAAGGATTGAGCAGACTTTCATGTGATCATTCATTCGCTGGTGAGCAGGAAATCATTGCTATGTAGGTTAAGATTCAGTCATCCTGAACACAAAAGATTGCAGAGTGCAGTTTTATTGCTCGGGAGATGCTGTGGCAGTTCACAGGCTCATGTAGTCCCTTAATGCTGCCTCTGCCACCAACCAAGAGCCTCCCCTTGATTCCTCATTCAAAACATCTGAGCATTTAAGCATCTAATCAAGTCCAGCTATCATTCCCAGTGGGAAAACACATACGGTAAATATTTAACCAGATAAGCTATAGCGGACTTGGGTATAATTCAGACTACAAACATCCTTGTAAAATGCAGGTTTTAATTTTTAGGGGCTTTGTTTTCTACAGCTTTGTTTTCTACAGCATGGGACGGCACACTGACACCATGAACAAAGATAAAATAACTCTGTAACAGTCTAGCTTTAACAAGGTTCTGATATTATCACCAAAGTCCCTGTGCAAAATAATTCCAAAATAGTGGACTAAACTCATGGTCTGACAAATAACAGGACAAAAGGGAAATGAAACTCTAATTTAGGCACCTTCCTGTGACATGATTTCTGTTAAAACTTTACAAAGCAAAGGATGGGGATAATAAGCTCAAGGCATCCTGATGCTGCTCTCTTTTTTTTTGCCCTGATACCTTTCTCTGGAGCTCTCACTCCTTTTGGTCACAGCCTGGCTTCATCAGCCAGATCCCTCCAGGGGCTGCCTTTCAGTGTAAGATGCTTGATTCAGAGGCACCATATCTCCTACTGAGCTGGAGCATTTTTGCTCTCCACAAAAGATCCTCTGTGATGTTGGAAGGCTGAGACTTCACGAGTATTTCAGTGGGATGTACACACACATTGGGTCTCTGGTGAAACTCGGGCTGCCACAGAACTGTCCCACATGCTGAACAAAGCCAGAGTTTTCTGAAGTCTCTTCAGTGCAGAATCCAGCCCTGCAATGCCAATGGACATAAACCTTAGCCCTTGCCTGAGGTTTTCTTTGGGGGCAGCCAGCAGCTGCTGTTCCTGTTCTGCCATCCCTTCAAACACTGAAAGCTGGGATGCGTGGCCATCTACTCACGGAGTCATGGAGATAAACAAATGGCAGCTGTGCCTGAGACGTAAAGCTGGGAAACCTGTTAGACAAAATCCAGGATGGAGGGGCTTTGGAACAAGCAAAGACTAAAGCCCCTAAAACAAGGACGAGAATAAAAAGAAGACACTTGTAGCTGTTACCTCATTAAATTGCCAGAGAAAGATGGGACAAACTGCTGATAATTCCATGCCATCCATATAAAAGAACTGCCAAGATGGCCCAGACTGCAAAACCAGGAGGGATGCTGGAAAAGCCCCTTCTTCAATACAGCACTACTCACTGCACAGATAAGAACCTGTGGGGATTGCACTTCCCAGTATTAGCTGGCTGGTTTCTTACCTTGGGATTGGAGATGGGAGATGAAAAGAAACACGGATTTTCAGGCACTCTACCTAAAATTGGAACAGAAGTCCAATCTGCAGTGTGCCGCACAAAATTAATCACTATCACTTTACATTCCCACCAAGGTCTCACTGCTCCTACCCAGAGAGGAGGCAAAAACAGGTATTACAAGGGGATCTTGTGAACAGAAAACAAACCATTACAGAGCAAGCCACCCTTCCTATTAGCAGTGCTTTATCCATCCATTCCTGCTACTGGCCTTCACAGAGAAACCTCGTTGTTTCTAAGTGGCACAGAACTTGAGTACCAGGGGGAGGTTCACTGACACCTTCTCAGCAGCCACACACAGATCCCAAGCCCCTAAGCTGGAATTGCAGTGAGCTCATATACTGAAATCACAGAAATCACAGAATATTCTGAGTTGGAAGGGACACAGAAGGATCATCGAGTCTTAAGTTTTGCTGCACTTGCCACACGAACGTGCATTTAATGCCCATTCTGCTTATTTTATCCTCATTTTTGTCTCTAGTCAGCACTTAAGAAGGGGAGGAAAGGAAAGAAATAGTAAAGACTCTGTTATTTCTAGCAAAAGTATGTTTCTTTCTAGCTCAGAATGCAGCATAATTTTGTTTCCAGACTTGGCCATTTTCTCAAAGCTAACCAGCAAACTCTAATTCATTTGGGGAATTAAGTGTTAGAGCAAGAAAATATCCCAGAGCCAGCCAACTCCTCTGCAACCTCTTCCTCTCCAAGCATCAAAGCAGTTCTTAGTGAAATTTCAGTGGCAACATTTTAAAACGGAATGCACCATGTTAGTGCAAGCTTTTAACCGAATTTCTAACATTTTATATATATATATATATGTATGTATGTATATCTATATATATGTATGTATGTATGTATGTATGTATGTATATAAACACTCACAATTTATTGTAAGGTCTGGCCTATTCAAAATCCTTCCTCAGAGAAGTGTTCTTCCCCAGGGGGGAAAATCACTCCAAAACACAATACCAAGAGCTAAGCTAGTTTCTCTTCCAGCAAAGCTACTGAGGCTTCAAAATCTCATGTCGGAGCTACTCTCCTGGCAAAATTTTAAGCAATTAACTGCATTACCTGGCGCTGCCGCGAGATGTCAGGGAGCAATAGAGGAAAATGAGCTGTAGCTGCCCTAAATCACGGAGCTGGCGTTGGAAAGGGGAGGTAGCAGTGGCGGCTCTGACAGGGATGTCCACATCATTCTACCCCTATTTACCGCGACGAGTCCTATCGCGCCGTAATATCTTACATGCAGGCAGCCTTCTCTCAAATAAACACCCCCAGGTTTTGAGAGCGTCGTCAGGGGACGGAAGGAAAAAAAAGAAAATCAAGCTTGGTTTTCCGAAGCTGGAAATTCAAAAGAAAAAGCCTAAGGTAATGTAACAGCATTATGTAGGTCTTAAAGGCACACGGCTCAGAAATACCCAGCTTCCAACACCAAGAGCAGCCCTGCTTTGTGCACATGTAACAATATTTTTACATGTACTGCTATCTTCTCCCTTTAATTATCATGCCGCTGGCAGCAAAATTTTACACACTTTATTCGGAATTCCCACCCTCTCCAAATTCTGTTTCAATGATGAATAAAATGCAGAAGGATGCATTAGAAGCTCTGTTCCTGCCAAAATTGAAGAGTCCCTTCAAGTCACTCTGTAGCAGAATCTGAGAGCAGGAATTGGAATATGTGGTGAGGAAGAAGGGCATGCAAGGTGACTGCAGCATGAGTTTGAAACCGTGGAGTGTTCACAGGTGGTAAAGCCACAATTGGGCTTGGATGGCAGGATAGAAATGTTGAAAAAGAGCTACTCTGTATCATCCATATGTCACCTTTCCAGAAATGCATCAGACAGCTTTTCAAATCCTACCACAGCTACTTTTTTGTATCCCTTCAATATGATGGATACAAGGCTTGGAGCATGAAGTCTGTTACACGATGTAGAACACTTACACTTTCCTGTAAAGAGAGTAAGAATGTCAAAAATTGGTATATTGGGTCCTTTCCAAAGTCAGACGGAAGTGCTACAAGTCCCAGGGGAAGGGGAAAATTCCTACTTCTCTTGCAGTGCACATCTTGTTGAGGAGCAGTCCAAGAACACGATCAAAGCTGTGGCTGTTTAAATTACACCTTTGACTCACTTCAGGCAGAGAAACTTGGAGGTCCAGAGGAGAAAAATGTTTCTGTGGCAGATTGAGTGACTGAAAAACATGGCTAAGGCTTTAAGACACTCAAGGCTGAAACAGGGCTGAAAGTGCTGATCAGGTGAAGAGAGGGAAGCCTGACAAAACAGCCAATAGCATATGGCAAATTAATTATTTTTAGTAGGAGTTCTGCATGCATGATTTTATACATTGCATTCAATGAATATATATGCACATCGACATCCAAGTACAAAAAATCTAAGGAGCCATGTTTTGAAGGGGTAATCTGCCAGCCCTTAGGGCTTGGATTAGTGGGCAACTCCTCAGGAAGCTTGTCCCAGGACCTGGGTGATACGTGAAGAGGACCAGCAGCTGGGAACACAGCTGATGCCCTGGAAACCTGCGAGCAGATGGAAACTGGAACGATGGATGTCAGCAGGGAGCGGCGTGGGTAGCACTTTGTTCCGGATGCTTCGTGCTGAACGTAGGAGATTATCGGTTATGTGAGCAGCAGATATATGGGCAACAGCTCCAGCTACAGTGGATGCTCTGCTTCTCGTCATAATCCCTCTCCCAGGTGATGAGAGCAGCAGACCCAATGCTTTCCCTTCCTCTCTGGAACATGGCACAGTATGGAGCACAAGGTAAACAGAGAGTCAACAAATTGGTTTGTGCCAGCCTCGGCGTAAAACACGCGGTACACACAGCACATGACACAGCCTAGTGAAAATTGCTTCGGAGGGCTCGAGTTCCAAATGTCTCAGTGAGGAGATGTTCCCATCCTTCTGCTAAGCCAGAGCGCTGAGGAAATCCCATGACACTGAAGAGCAGTTCTGCTTGCTGTGGTGGATCTGGCTGTTGCATGCTGTAAGTACAGCCACTAAGGCCGTGTGTTAGTTCCACAGCACGTCAGGCAGCAGACACTTCTAGTGTCACACACTGCAAGCAGTACTGCCTCCTTAAAACTCCTTCAGGTTATGGCAGCTTGGGTGTGAAGCAGGTCCTTAGGATTACAGTCCTGTTATCTGATGCCAAATGCTTTTTAGAGCTATCTTTTGTCTCAAATAAATTTATTCTACAAACAACATTTGAAAAATCTCCCAAAATGTACTTGCATCCTTATTCATTTAGAAATCAGTGAGTAATTAATGAAAGAGGGCAGAGAAATGGAAGAGATGGGTACAAACAAGGTGCCCAGGATTATAACATACGTGTTGATTTGAAGACAAAACTTTTGACTTTGAAAGATAAGACTGCACAGTTATCTTAAAGCCTTATGATGTCATTTCGCTCTTCCAAATGCACACCAGCAACCACAGGAGAGATTAGTGGTTCAGAGCCTCACCACAGAGATCCAGGCACAGATCTGCTGAGTTTGCTGTGGGCTTTTGCACATAAATGGCTTTATCCTTGTGCAAGAAAGCAGGAGGCTGCATGAAGGCATTAGATGAGACTCCATGCAAACCAGTAACTTGAATTGAAGGCAAACCCTGGAGACCTGTGCTCCAAGGGCTGATCACAGCTGCAAAGGAGGGAGGTCAGGGCACACCCCAATCCTTCAATAAGCAAACCTGAACTCATTTGATAGATTGAGGGAAAAGCCCACCCTCAAAAAAAAAAGCCCCAAAGTTTGTTAGTGCCCAGCATACTTCCAGACACTATTTGTCCAGCTCTCTAGCCAAATGCAGGGCAGGCTGATCGCACCCTGCAACTGCAGACACCAAAAGGAGTTCATGTTTCCAGTTCTTACTGCCAGCATTTGAGTTTGATTGAATTAGGTCAAAATCAGTCTTGCTCAGTCTGACGTAATGCAGACTTTTGGATCTTACCCCACTCACCAAGATGTGAGACCTCGTTCTCCCTTCCCACAGTCAAGCTCTTAAAAACCGCCAGAGAAGTGCTTATGCTGTAGATTGACATACCAGCAAAAAACCCCAAACCTTAGGTACAGAGATCATTTTCAGAGAGGGGAAGCGCATTTCCTACCACCACAGAACAAAGTAATGGAAATGGATAGTGTGCCAGAGCAGGCCGGTACCTTAACTTAGAACCATTTAAGTTAACTGCACTCCCAAAATCTATTAAAAGCCAGTACAAATCTTGATGTACTGGCTTATCATGTTGTAAATAAAAATAGAGTAAACAGAATGTGGTATCCTCCTTTCCTAGCTTTGGCTCCTACAGAAGCATTTGCTGGTGTGCGCTGTCACAATCTCTTCTCCACTCTCCTTCTCAGGTAGATTATGCAAGTCAGAAGGTCAGAGGGATACAAAATTTTGCCAATCCATCAGTGCTGAGAGCAATCTTGGCTAAAAAAGACCCAGGATCTCCTGACATAAAGAAATGCCTTCAGAAAAGAGAACTTCAAATCCCCTAAGGGTTCCTGTATTCCCAAGTGGTTCAAGCAGAGTGGGCTAACACGGTAAGGACATGGGTTAAAGGAATGCACTGAGGCCGTCCCAGAAATGGATCTGCACATATTCCAATCAGTGAGGTCTTCTAATTGGCAAAAGCTTCCTGTAAATTGAAGGGGCTGCACAGAAATGTCAGTAAGGCCTATTAATGCTTCGGCATATCTCCTAGAATTTACTTGGAGAAAGCAAAGACCAATCCACTCCTGAATTACAAAAATAAAGCCGCAAATCAGTCTGAAATCCAGGTTGAAAAAGTCAGCTGGCTTTGGCACTGGGAAAATACAGTCATTAAAGCACAAGCGCCCTAACTCTGCGCATTTGCCGCTCCAGTCAGTCTGAATCCCTGTGACAGCAGCAAGCGGCTGCTGATTGCCACCAGCTAATTATAGAGCCGGGCTCACGGCAGGGCGGCCGCTGCTGGCTGCTGGGGCGGTGTGAAGGCAGCAGCTCCGTGACACATTCACCAGCAGCTCTCCAAAAATGACCCGCTCCCGCCCGCCTCCATCTCACAGCCACCGTTTAATTGCCGACCGCGCTGGGAGAGGCACGGGAGCGATCCCCAGCTCTGCGAGCGCTGGCCCAGCGCAGCTTCTCCAGCCCCACGTCCTCACAGCTGTGCGGCGCTGACAGGGAGCACCTGGCCCTTCTTGACGTGAGAAAGCTCAGGGCAAGACCTTACGGCACGGGGAAAGGGATATATATTCCAAGTCACTCCAGATCTGGGGAATCTTTCGGAGGAAGTGGGGCCAGAGCTGTGGGAGCCGCAGGGCACCTGCTGCAGTTTCCACAGGCAGGCAGGTGACCGGAGAGCAGCACGACTACCAGGCTGCACCCACATCCCCGGGGCACTGGCCGCGAAGCAATAACTGCTGCACATTTATTCTCCAACCCCCGCTGTTTCACAAGAATGAGAAGCAAAATAAAAGTGGGAGGTTATTCCTCAAATGTTTTCCTTGACCTGGAGAAAGCAACAGCTTGCTACAGACTTCCTGCTGGCCTGCCCTCGGTCAAAGCAACCAAAAGGGCTGCTGCACTTATTTCCATCTCAGAGCTGTTTACAGAGTTTTGTCCTTCCCTCAGGCACTTTCCTTCCCAGTATTAGCAGCGATGTGTGAAGATACTTTGGTATCAGTACCCTTTTCCTGGAAGAGTTCCAGTCCACCAGCCCCAATGACCGCTCTGAAGGGCAGCATTAGCCTCAGCCTCTGCATTTCTCACCCTGTACAGGTCTCCCAGGTTCCTTCCCAGACTGAGCCAGGCAACAAGGCATGCATGGATTTGCAATTTGACTCTGCCAGAGCATCTCTGTCAGACTCATATTTAACAAGAAGACTGTTTTCCCTATATTTGTGATAACCAGGCAACCACAATGATGCCACGCAACCTTAAACATTAAAGACTGCAAAACAAGACAATTCTAAAGAGATACTTAACACAAAATCAGTGCTAAGTAGATGGGGAAACAAGGATGAGGAAGGAATGAAAAATAAAGCCAGCGAGATAGCACATCTTAGTTACTTTTCTATCCACGCAAGCTGCCTCTCTTGGAATCAATTCTAGTTGCAGCTAAACTAAATCTGATCAAAGTTGCTGTAATAATTTGTACACTTAAAGTATCAACTCATCAGTAAGAATGAAACACAGTCAGCTCATCAAATGCTTCTCATTATTACAGTCTTTCACAGCAGGAGCCTGCATCTCCCATCCCTGCAGACATCTGCTGTGATCATCAGAAACCCAAAGAGAAAGTGGCACGAAGACTCTCTTCTCAGGATTATTTCAGTTTGAGCACTTGTCGGTGCCACACACCCCATCTCCATTCTCCCCAGCTGCTGCACATGGAGAAGTGCAAAAGTACTATGAAAAGAACTTACTGCAAAGCCCACACACTGGCAAGGGATCTGGGGACCTACATAGCACTTGAACCTGCATTTGCCTTCAGTCTGTGAAATAATTTAGCTTTCAAGTCTATGAGGCCTTTTAACATGGAAGCTTTCAATGCCAATCTTCCTGAATGCCAGCACCTAGCTCCCTGTTTTCGAACATTTAAAGCCAGAAGTATGGCTATTCCAATGTCTGCTACTTCCCAGCTTCCAAAATCCTTATGGTTATGACTGATTTACACTTCTCTCCCTGATTTTTATGTCATAGGAAGATTTTCATGTGAGGAACCTGCACTTACGCCCCCATTGTTTTGGACAGTCACTCGCTGTTGCAACTTGACTATAACCAAACTGAAGAGGAAGAGACTTTATTAGTAGCCCATGAGTTTTCACTTCTGCAGGAAAGCCCCAGATACCTCTGCACACAAAAAATGTTTATAGTTTTTACTTCATGTATAGCCACACTTCCTTGGACGCTGCATTCACAGGTGTTCCAATAAGCAACCAAGGAAGCACGGTCTTGATGAAACCAACAATAAATGGAGGACCCACATGGGTGTCATTAATGGGACACTGTAAAAGCAAAAAGAGATGTTAGGCAGGCTTCCTGCCTTTTTTTTTTCTTGCTCTTGGTTCTATTCCCCACTAGCATTAGTGAAGGAGATGAGGAAGTAGAGGACATGCTTATTAAAATTTGCAGCACACAAGTCTGGAGGGAACGCAATTACACCAGAGGACAAGATTATATGAGATTATTTCATCATTTGAAGACATGCTTTGAAATTCAACACGGCCAGAAGTATAGTTACTACAGGCACTCAGGAGCAACCAACTGTACAAAGAGAGGCTGGGGAACACTGTTCAGACAACAGCTCTTCAGAGGAAGATTTGGGGTGTAGCAGACTACAAGGGGAACATGCCTTGGTGAAGTCATACTGTTATGAAAGCTGAACAAGCTGGGATTAGTAAATACAGGAGCCCACATCACCTACAGTATAAGCCATTCTTCTGCTCTGCTCAGCTTTGTAAGTCCTTAGATGAAGTATTATCTCCCACACTGAGTACTTTAAGTAAATGAAAGGGGACCAAAGGAAGAGAGTTCAAAAAACAGGAAAGACATCTAGAAAATAGGACTTGTCAGGAGGCATTACAGAAAATTGCATTGTTTTTATCTAGTGAGGAGAACGCTATGAGCAGGGTGATAATGGACTGCTATGTACATAGAAACATGCGACAAAAGTCAATAGAACGATCTGTTCTCCATAACCACGGCAGATAAGGAGTAATGGGCTGAAATTGGAGCAAGAATGACTCAGATCAAACATTATAAAAACTACATATAATGATAACAAAGCACAGGAATAGATTTTATTCAGAGTTCTCCAAACACAGAGTAAATTAACAGCAGTGATGCACCACTGGAGCATTGCTGATCATACCCAGGAGCAAGCAGAAGACTTTGGTAAACTCTTGGCATTCTCTCTCCATGCCATTTTTCCCCAGTTTTCCATGATCTCAGCTTTACAACTGTAAGCACTAAGAGCTACAACAATATTATAACCATAAGAGCTACTGCAAACCTCAGTGACATTTACATGCATTGAGGACCTCGTTAATACCAACAATTAAGTCACAAATGGTGTGTGCTGTGTGGTCAATGTGATGGCAGGGAAGCGCCTTTTACTAAGGACATGATTCAGCTCACATAGGATTAGCAGAAGAGAAATTTCAGCCACATATCACTCTCAGCCCCCAGCAGAGTCAACAGAGAGAAATGTCCACGGTCAACACCTACCTTGGGACAAAGGCTGTGTCAGAGGTGTGCTCTGTGGTGCCTGGGTTGGCACCCTTGCTCAGGGCTTGGCTGGAATTGTGAGATTTCTTGTACAGGTAATATGGGATGATTTGTCTGTGCGCACTGCAACAGCCACCTGTGTACTCAGCCCCTCACTCAGAAACCCACGCTGACACTTCCAGAAACTTCCTGATCAGTGCAGCCAGAGAGGATGCTGCACAGCACTGGCACATGAGGTCTCAGATGGATTTTACATTTCTCTTCTTACAAGATTTTGGCTATAACATTTACTACACAAGTGAGCAGGGCATCCCAGCATGCTTCAGGGTTCTCAATGATGTTATTCCATATGGGACGTCAGCATATTTTTAGAGAAACACTTCTTTGGAAGATGTACCATTAGCCCTGGATCCAGAGCCTTTTTTCTTTTTTTAAGACACAACTTGGGAAGCTACCAGACAGGAACAGCTCATGTAATATCCTCACTGGAACATCAGGATTAGCTTCTTGCAAGTGAGAAAAGCATAACCCTTCAGATTACATTTCAGGTTTGGGGTCTGCCCATTTGCATTGGGCTTTCTCCTGGTGGAGCACAGCCTCTCTGGAAAACATTACAAAGCCAGGGCAGTGCTGTCCCACAGCTCACGGGCCTTTTGCATGGTACAGGAGTTGCTTTCTTAACACCCCAGCATTCATTCCAGCCCCCTCGGGGCCGGGAGGGTGAGGAAGGCATACACAATTCCCCCACTGTGGAGCACAGAGATAATTTCGTCTAATTAGAGAACTCTAAATATTTGGAAGTCAGCATCCATTATTATTCTGGAAACTTCACACGGCAATAGAAGATGGGTTGATTCTGGCAAAATTTCTTCATAGCAAAAGAGCATTATCAGGCAAGAACAGAGACATTTTTCTATTTTTCAGTGCAGTAATGCCAACAGATACATTACAGCCAGTCAGACAACTCAGCTATCTCTAAGGGGGAAGAAGGGCAAACTTCTAAATGTGAAAATCCCAAATGAATTGCATTCAGATATCCCCCCTCCTCTCATAGATGAGCCTGTGAAAAAGATTGCTGATAAAAATGGCACAGAACATCAAATGAAAAATAACCATGAATTCATATTCAGCTGTGTCTTTCAGATGTCAGTACAACTTACGTGACTTCTCTTCCCTTAAATGGCTTTGGGGGAAAGGAACAGAGAAAGGAGAAAAAAGAGAAAAGGGGAAAAAAAACTGTCCTGGAATTGACTTTGGGAACAAATGCTATGTCAGCTGGAAGAAAGCCAAACCTGAGTTGAAACAGCACTTTGCTATATTCAACTGTACAGATTTTTCTGACTGGAGATGTCTCCACTCAAGGACATTGCCATAATAATTGGGAACATGCTGACATCTGCATCAGAGGCTCAGTCTAGTCAGAAGTCGAAGTATGAGAAAGAGGCAGTGAGATCACCATTAAGGATCTAGAAATCTTGCAGTCAGGACAGCATTTTGGGGAAGGCTGCCCGTTTAATTCCAAAATGTCTCCCTAAGCTTGCTGAAAATATTGGGAAACAGAAAGCTGATCCTTTACTCAAACACTTGTATCAGAGCAAACCCAAGCTACCCACTTCACATGATTAAAATGTAGTTAATTCACAGGCTTTGCTCAGGCAGTACCACAGAATATATTTGTTGGCCTGTTGCTGGGACAGGGTGATTCCTTCACTTGTTTATCAATTTTGCACAGGTCTCGTTATGGTTGAAAGATTAACTTTCAAATAGCAAAATTCCTATATGAGAGAAAATCAGAAGGCCTGACAAATAACAATTTGAGTCATGCTCTCTTCTTGCCATCAATTTGCACAGTGTTGGGAGAAGCAGAAAGGGAAGATGCAAAACAGAGATGATGCACAGATTTGTGAGAAATTACTCATCAATCCAAACCCCAATATGCAGCAGGGCCAGGAGGAATTTAATTTCAAATGAAAAATGTCCAGTCACCAGCACATAAAATTGCTTCACAAGAAGTGACATTTCCAGTTGCAGACTGTGTTCTGCTTAGACACATAAAATCCATTGTATTCCTCTTCCCCTTGGTATGCAGTGCACACATGAATGGGAATTGCTGCAGAAGCTCATTTGCTCTCAGGGTTGAAGGTGATCACATTCCTCTTAATTATGTAAGAAAATTCCACTGACATGGTGATTGTTGCGACAAGAACAAATGTGTAATGCATGGGAACAACAGTGCTTTGGGACTTAGCAGATCACCCCACTCTGTTCAGAGGATGCTGGGACCTCTCTTTCTGATACTCAGTTCAAATGCATCAGGCTCAGCTACTATTTCTGCCGTGCCTCACTTGCTGTGATGTGGCTTCCTTTCAGTTTGCTTCTCTGCATCCAACACTGAGGAAGGAAAAGAGGTAACAGGATTTACTGCATGGTTGTTCTAGCTCTGTGTGCAGGACCCACATTTCCACTAGAATACAATAAATAACTGGTTTTCTGTTATTTTTCTCTTTGTTTTGAAATTAGGAGTCACTTTTATTCATCCACAGGCCAGGAAGATAAGGACTTGCTCTGCCATCACGTGTGTTGGTTCAGCATGGCTTCAGGATACAGTACTTGCTGAATTTGTTTGAACTTTCTTTTGGTTACCAGGCCTTCATCCAAAATGTTCTTCAAGTAGAAGAATTTCCTCTTTTCCTAATACTGGCAGCAACAGAGGCAGTATCCTGCAGTGCCCACTGCAGGAGCTGTGAAACTCAAGAAGAAAGCAAGACTTTGCTTCCAGCACACACCAAAAGAACCAGGGAAGTGGGATGGAGAAAACAGTTTTCTTTAGGAATATACTCAAGAGTTTGTAACTGACCCTGATTCTGCCTGTGACTGTCTAAATCTAGAATTAGATCTTTATCTTCCAGGACAAGAGGGCAGGCAATGGGAGGCCCAGAGGAAAATAATAGTACAGTACAAGAAATTTTTTAAATCATTCATGTCATGGCACTCCCTGGGATACCAAGGTAGGAGCTGCTTTGTCCTGTTCCTGACTTGGCTCACACAAATGGTCAGGCACTCACCCTGGCCAGTGTCCAGCAACCTCCTCCTGATCTTCATTTTCCTCATTTGAAAGAGCTTGGCACCACATGAGTTTAAGTGCAGAGAGGGTTTGTAGGCAGCCATGCAGATGACCCTGAAGCAATCAAAACCAGTCATGAACCTTTCCTCAGCAAAACCACATTTGCTCCTGCAATGTTACATTTTCTTCCCTGTCTCCATCAGGGACTGATTCGACCTGACAAATGACCTGCAATCCTCACCAAAATTGCCTTTTCTCTGCTCTGCATTTTCCTTTCAGGGAGACTGTTTGATCTCACCTTTGCACAGGAGTCTCGAAGGGCAGAGGGCAAAAGGGAACTGCAGGAAGGATGGAGGAGAGAAAAGTCACACCAGCATGTGGACAGCAGCACAGGCTGGAGCTGATAGCAGAACAGTCAGACCTTTCTCTCGCTGATGGGGACAGCTCACATGGCAGAAGGTGAAAGTTGGTGCTGTTGAACTTTACATTAATCACTGGCTGCCAGGAGAGGAGCTGGAGTAGCCTGGCCCTGTCAGTGTGGAGCACAAGGAATCGCTCAAGGGTGCTGGTTTCTCCTGCCATGGGGATGTGCTGCATCGGCAGTCCCAAAAATGGGACCATGGCACAACAGACTTGAAAACTGCTGCAGTTAAAGCAAGGAAGGATGTAAAATGACAGGATGCAAAACCAGCACCCTACACTTCCCAGAAAACCACAGAGCAAACCCAGAAGATCTTGAACAGGAAGGCACTCAAGGATTCAGTAACAAAATTACCTCATACTGTTAAAACGTCTTTCCCCGAAGGCTGGCGCTGCCTCACCGGCAGAGCAGGCGAGGACACTGCACTCGTCTGCACATCACCTCGGCACTGAGGATGCATTGCTGCACCATTTTAGGAGAAACACACTGCATTAACGTGTTGGGTCTCAAACAAGCAGCCTTTTAGATTTAGAGCAAAACCAGCCTCTTTGGTTTAAAACAACAGCACTTTGGGAGCTTCCCATTCATGGGTTTCCAAGAGCATGTGCCATTCCTTAAAAAGCTGAGCTAGCTACTGCTTCAGAGGCAGCTCTGCACAGGCCATACTCCCACAATGTACTTCACATTTCTCTGCCCACACGAAACCCCCCTCTCAGCCTGGAAGAGGGCAGGCACCAGATGCTCTCAATGCAGCTCTCTGTTTCCTAATGCAACATTTCACAGCCAAAAATAAATCCGCCCCAAACAACTCACTGGTTTATAGGTACTGCACATCCTATCTGTTTCATCATCTAAAGCCAAGCTCCGTGCTGCAGAAATAGTTGCACCTTGAAAGAGAAAGGTTCACTGGGGTAAAGAAGCGCAAAGGAAAATTAAAGAGGGCAGGGGCTCCCGTAAGGAAAGCACTCTGGCACGCCTCCTCCTTGGTGGCTTGGCCCCCTGAGCAGAATACAAATGAGGAGCATCACTGACAACCCAGTCTAACATCTCAGTCCCCTTTACAAGCCATCCATTTGGCTCACGGCACAGAGACAGTGCAGGCATTGTCACAAATACACTGGGCACAAACAGACTGAGAGGGAGGCCCACAGACAAACATCACCCTATTGAGACTGAACACAGCCTTAAAAATATACTAACAGATATGGCTATTAACATGCCTGCACAGAACGGAATATGGGCAGAGCACTCAAAGTGCTTGTTCATTCCTCATCCTCCATTTCAAGCTATAACGTCACCCTGTAATTAGCTGAAATAACCTCTATTCTGTTCAGCTTTGCCACTGATGAGAAGCTCACAAGAAGCATGAATCGTCAGGAAAGGTTTAAAAATACACCCAAATTTAACAGCAATGACAAGAGACATAAAGCACTTGCTTTTTCTTCGTGGTTTTTTTTTTTTTTAAATCTTGCAAGGGCTGATTAGCAAGGATGTCACCAGTTTGGTTTTGCAAGCTAGTTCATAAGAATTAAGTGGGAATAAACTCATCCTAAGTGGGAAGAGACTTTTCCAAAGCTTCAGTTCTAAGACAAAAGGACCATGCCATTGCTAGGAAATATATGGGTATTACATTCTTAAACAAAGGTACATTGTAGAACCTAGAAATGCTTAGCTTTAAAATAGATTAAGGACAAAAGATCTAACATCAAGGCAAAAGAATTAGCATAGCAGAATTTCCATAAGAAATAAAAAGTTGAGGATGTCATATATTTTTACTGACTGATCATCCTGGCACAAAAACATGGATGGGAACTAACTGTGGGCAAATAAGGGAGCCTACATTTCAAATAGCAGATTATTCATGAAGTTTTTTCCACACCTCTATTACTCTCTGAGCGTCTGATTTACTGGGCCTCTTGTGTTTTTTCTTTAATTAAACATTTCAAGCCATTCACCACATCTGACTAATGAACCCTGCATATTTCATTCTTGTTTTGTGTGCAGATGGGCTGTACACACAACTGTGAGCACTGTGGCTTATGGTGCATAAAAAAAAAATGTAGAATCAAAAAGTAAGAAAAAGAAATCAAATCTAATGCAGTTTCAGAAGCTTGTGAGAAAAATACAGTCTGAGTGCTGGGGAAGCTCAGGCTGTCAGAATGCCAGGAAAACCTCCAAGAGTTGTGTATGTAAAAGATAAATACACTGGGATAACAAAATCATTATAGACAGGAATTGTTTTTATAAAGAAAATGATGGGCTGCACAGGAACAGCAAACTGTTCTCAAGCCCAGTTCATGTTCTCTAGGTGCCACATTTACATAGACTGTAATGAGAAACACCAGCTTAATTAAGCTTTTTATTTAAAGAAAGAGCTGATAAAACATGAAAAAGAGAACCCCACATCTCTGGTATGCATTCCCCCTTAGCTTTGCTTGCTCAAAAACCAAACACAGAGAAGATTAATTTATTGGTTGGAACATAAAACCAATTAAATAAATAAACAGCTTGTCACTCTGGCTTCAGAGTGAATCTAGTGGAAAATCTTTTTCCCAGGAAACCTATTTTGAGAAAGCAATAAACCACAGGGAAGGGCAAAGGCTAGAGAAAAGGCTAGAGGCATTAAAAAAACCCACCTGGAGACTCTGTGCTACTTCTGATGTTACTGAGGATTTTTTTGGGAAGGAGCCTGCAGGAGCTGTACACTCCAGCCCTCCTACAAGAGCAGCCCACAGTCCTCAGGTGCCTGGGCATCTCACTGCACCTCCAGCCAAGCAACCACACTGCTGTTTCCATCCAGATATCCATTGTCTGTGCTGTTTTTCTTCAAATAGAATGTTTTTTCCTGTGTTATTTTGCTCCTGATTTATACAACTACCAAAAGGCAGTGGATTCCTCTGCAAAGACACGGACCAATGATGTTGTGCTTAGGCTTGATGGAATTAAATCACTGGTGAAGGGTTCAGTTCAAGCTGCACCATTACCACCCAGCCCTGTGAGGAGGTGAGGAGCAGCCCTCTTCTGCTGCCAGCTGAGACTCCAAAGTGGGGAAAATTACTATACACAGCATAGAAAATGTTTCCTTTGGCAGCAGTTATGAAAATGCCATTCATCCTGTGCATAGCCTGTATGCTCCAGCATAATAAAGAGAGCGATTGAAAGGTCTTTTAAGAAGTTTACTGGGTCACATTTCTCCTGGACTAAGGCCAACGCTCCCATTATTCCCCAGTGCTGGGTGCACATCGCACAAATCCTTTACTGGTCTCAACCCATGTTTCTTACTGATGTTGACAGTGCCTGAGAACAGAAGTATGAGCCCTGACATTACTTCTAATGTAAAACATGCTTCCAGAGGTTGTCTAGGGTAAATTAATAAGCCTGCCATCCTTGCTTCTTAGGTGTCCAAATGGCCAAGAGAAGTGGAGCCTGTGCACTTATATCTGTGTCACCCAGCACATGTTTGTTCCCAGTCAAGACAGCACACACCATTCTTCACAGGCGTGCAGGAGAATGGGAAGCAAAGTAAAATACAGTGAGGGGTAGGAGAATGTGAGAGCTTGATGATGCAAGCCATAAAAGTTAATGGCACTAGTCACTTAAGGACAGATTATGCCAGGGACTATGGTTTTGCAGAGAAGTGCACTGACGGTAAATTGTACTTCCCAGCTAGACATTTGTGCAGCTTCCTAAGGCAGTCAGTCCTCCTCTCACCACAATCAAGCAGCTACATTTTCCAAAAAACAATTAATGCTGAGGGCAAGAGCCCATCCAGGGGCGCTGCTGTGTCCTCTCCACAGATGAGCTCAATGCCTTGAGACAATCACCTGCTGCGTTCAGGGGTTCTCCTGAGAACCAGCAAAACACAGAGACATCAGCAGTTGCACAATCACTGTCTGAGGCTCTCTAGGTCAACAGGAATTGCTAGGAAGCAATTAATCTTTTGCAAAATGAAGCAATTTCTTACAAAAGAAGGAAAACCAGAAAAAAACAGCTAATTTTTTCCTCCTTAGCTGGAGATTGGATTTCCTACCTGTTTAACCTATAGGTCTTATAGAAAAGTTCTTTTCTGCTTTTTTTAATGATTCAAACATCACTTTAAGAATAATTTAATATTTTAGTGCTTTGGGTATTAGTACTTAAGCAAATCTCATCAAGAGCCACATTTCAACAAGCATTTCCATAAACTGAGGGTAATAAAACTCTAGAGAATGGCCTGTGCACACAGGGAATCAGCAGCAGTCACACATCCAGAAGAGGGTGGGAGCAAAGCAATGACCATAAAACCCAACCTCTGATTCATCCACAGAAATCCAGCCTTCCCCTGCACAGCATCCCAGCTGGCTCACTCTGGGCATCGTGGGCAGAGAAGAAATTGCAACACAGCTCCTTCAGGAGTGCTTTGCTGCACTCCTTGGTTTAGTGACTTTGCAAGGAAGAGTGGCTTCCCCAGCCCAGGTCTGAGCACACAAGACCTCAGCTGGGCCAGAGAGCTGTCCCTACATAAGCAGAAGACACCCATGGAAGGTAAAGACTCTACAGGACACAAAATAAACAGGCACAGAGGTGCATTTGCAAAGCCTAGCGAAGTCTTTCACTCCTCACTCCCATTAGACTAATGGGCACAAGCACAAGGAGGTATTCTTTATGCTGCCCAGCTCGGGATAATGGTGCCCAGAAGGTCCATCTGTGGCAATTTTGAATCATTTCAGATGTAAAAGCAAAGACGGGAAAGTAAGGGGGAAAATACCAAAAAAAGAAAAGAGGGAAAGAGCCTTTGAATCTCTCCTATTAATAATGTTAAAAAATCCAAATAGCTTCATTTCAGACCCAAGACCTAATTTACTGTGTAGTAATAGTGCTGTCTCTGTACTTATCACAAAGAGCCACTTTGTACCCGTGGAATGTGCCCTTGGAGGCATTACTGAAAAGCCTGCAGGACAGGAGGCTCACTTTCTTGTCTTGAAGAAATTTTCAGCCTGTGAGCCTTTGACTGAGGTAGCTATGCACAAACTTAGCAAAATTATGTGGCCTCTCTTGCTGATGCTCTTGCAGGGGCTGTAAATCAGCAGTGCACACACTTAACTAACACCTCACCTAATACCAGAGAGGCAAACAAGCAGGATTTTTGCTTCTGCAAGAGGCCACGAGCTGGAAAGAGCTGCAAAGCAAGGACATTCTGACAGTGGTGATGGCATCTCTGGAGGGCAGTGAGGTGCCCAGCTCCCACTGTGATGGCCAGTGGAAGGGGAGGGTCTCCTCAGCATCCTTCTGCAAAAGCCTCTTGGCTCACACAGCTTCAGAAGCAAAAAGCCTCCTTTCTTGTCTGCTGCACAAACAAGGAGCAACTTTGAGCCAGAGATCCCTCCTGAAAGTACCCCAGAGCTGGGAGAGCTCAGCTCCAAACAGACATCTTCCCAAAGAGATTTAAACCCAGACATTTGTCCAGGCAAGAGGTGGCATGACAGATGCTTCATGGATTTTCTCATTGCTCCGAGTTACATTTTTGAGCCTCCCATAAGCTCTCCCTGCTGGGATCTCCACTGAAAACTTGGCTGTGAAGAGGCTGCAGCTGCGTGGGACTGCACTGATGCCTGGCAAAACCCCCAAATCCAGGGCAAGGATGCAAAAACCAGAAGGAAATGTAGACACTGCACTACAGGCACTTGTGATGTGCCATTTCTCTGCTTCACACTGCAGCAGTTCAGTTCTCTGGTGCTCCCAAAGACCCACCAAACCCTGCCAACGCTCTCCTTTTCTGCTTCTCCGTTGGTACAACCCAACAGTGTTTCTGCAGTGCCACCAGTGGTTGCTCCCAGAAGAAAATCCAAGCCAATTTTGACATGGGTCCCACAAACAAAGTAATATTAACCACACTGGGTATGCTGCAGGCAACATTTATATTTGCACGGGCTAAAACGAGCAGAGTGCAGTTTCCAGTATATGCTGATCAAGCTGTGGTAAAAATTTAAGCTTGTGACACTTGTAGGAAGGAAGGCTGGACTGATAAGTGGTGACTCAGACAAGCTGGCACTGAGGAGAAAGATGACAGAACATTTAATTAACAAATTAACTTTCTACTCTCTTAAATAATCATTACAGTCTTGCAAACATCCAAGAATATAGCACTCACTTTCTACCTACAAGGCTGCCCCTGACATTTTTCCAAGCCTCACTTCCCAGTTTCCATTAAAAACAAGTTTACCTACTGCATCATCAGATGTTCTGCTGACAACAACATTCTGCTCTGAGCACTTCTTTGTAGCTGCAGGACGTATTAGCCAATTCCTCTGAGTCACTTCTAGCAGTGTCTCACTCTATCAGCAGCACTGATTTGTGTGAGTGTCTGTTTGCTTGGCTGCCCTCCAACCACACCAGCTTTCCTGACTAAATCTCCTGGTCTCTTTCTGTGCAAATAGGAGTCAGGAGGCTTGCAGAAAGTCTTCTTGCTATTGGGAGGGGGACCCAGCAAAAAATTCCTGGAGACCTTTTTCAGAACTGACTTGGAAGAAGGAAAGGAAAATGGACAGGAAAAAGAGAGAGAACCATGTATGTCACCATATGAGTCTTAACACTTTTGTCCCTTTATGAAAATCTCAACCTTCCAAATTTGGGGTGATGTGTGGAGTTAACCAGTGCTGATACTGACTGTTGTAGCACATTTCCAGAAAACACACAACTAAAAGAAGTGGCTAAAGCTACAAAAAGCACATTTTTATGTGCTAACCTGATCCAGTAAGACACTGGATCAAAAATCTGCCCAGACAATTTGAACTCCTGTTCTGCTTTTTGGTCACTGTCTTTTCTCTGCTCTTGCACACAACCCTTGCTTTCCATGCTGGAAAAAAGATTTACCACTAGCAAATGTTAAGGCGTTTTGGAAGAGATTTGGCTCCTTTTTCCCAGGATAAGCCATTTGGAAGGTCAGGCAGGCCCAAGCACCCATCTTTCTCTTTGAGCATCTGCTCTTAGATCAGCCAGTCCTCGAACACAACGGCCCCAATTTCTCCTGCAGCCACGGTTTGGGTAAAATAATGAGTGTCAAATGTTCAACAACCAGATGGGAGCATCAGCTCCAAACGCCACTCGGGCAGGTCCCTTGGGCCGGGACCCTTCTGCAACCTTTGCAGAAGCAAGTCACCTATTACTTACTCAGGGTCTGGTAACAGGCATTTAATTGTAATTAACAGCTTGCTGAAGGAAAGGCAGCGGCGGCAGGGGCAGGACACAAAGGAAAGAGATGCTCTCCCTCCCTCCTGGGACAGGGAACAAGAAGCAGAGAAAAAAAGTGGTTTAAAAGGGCAAACAGCAGCCAGTCAAAGTACCTCGTGGAGCCGTGTTGTAATGGGAAAAAGGTGTCTTGGCCAGGAAAAGCAACCTTAGAGGGAGTAACTAATTCCAAAAGCCCTGATGGACACACAGTAGGGAAAATAGGAAGCAATCCCGTCTCTCCTCCGTTGTCCCCAGGGCACTCTTTCCATTCTCCGCGTCTCAACGCGCTGCGAACGCTTCCTCCCCGGAGCTACGGGCTCGCTTACCGCACTGCCATCAGCAGGAAAATCTGGGTTGTTTATTGTCCCTCTCGGGGAGGGCGATCCCGTATTAGAAAGATTAAGGTCAGCCTGCGAGCGCGTGACGGGATAATCTCCTGCGGGAGCCGAGGGGGCCGTGACGGAGACACGGCACAAATCCTGCCCCGGCTCCGCGCCGCAGCGGCTCCGCACGCCGCGCTCAGCCCTCGGTGCCGCTGCCAGGGCGGACCCCATCAGCCCCACGCTATAAACAACTCATCGACCCCGAATCTCCACCCAGAGCCTGTGCCAGGGCTGCCCGACCACGCGGCACAAGCCCGCGGGGTCTGCGGGAGCTCCACGGGGTGCTGGACTTTGCTGCCAACGCCCCCCATCCTCAGCCCTTTCCCAGCCAGACACAGTATTTCTGGCAGAATATACCGGCGTTGCTCTGGCATCCCCTCTGTCTCCCCAGCACCGTGCAATATGCTCTCCTGTACCTTCTGAACAGCTTGTAAGCCAAGCTCCTTTTTTAAATGTTAAACAAATTACACTGGAAAAGTCATTAATGATTCCAGTGAAGTGAGGGGGCAAAAAACCCCGACTTTATTTTCTGAGAACAGCAGCTGTTATTTCCGTCCTTAAAGGAATAAGCAACCCTTCTGCACATTTTGGGAAAGCAGAATTGCGACTTTTAAATACTATTATTCACCTCATGAAACTAAAGGAAATTTAATTTCATGCTGAATAAAGTAACTAAACACAGACCATATTTTAAAGCACAGCAGCACCAACAGAAAAAAACCCAAACAAAAAAAAACCCCAAACAGAAGACTTATTTCTTGTCCAGAATATCACTTTACTGCTGACTCAGGGCAGAAACATCAAGCTATTCTTAACCAGCCTGGTCACAGTCATTTTCTTCAACAGCAAAGCAGAATTTAAGTTTCTGGGTGCTCAACAACTGCAGCTCACAGCATTTCTAGTATTTTGCAAGCAAAGCCACAGGATTCCCCTTGCGCAGTGTCCTGACAGTGCGAAAGCTCTGACAGTGCAAGAGCTGCCTGACATGCACACCAGCCAACACAGCGCCCAGGCATCCACAGTGTGAATCCCCTCTGTGCTTGTGGTTGCTTTACTTCCTTGATAACTGATGGTCCCCACCCTACTCAGATTATCCTCTTCATCATCCCTTCCTCCACTGCCTCCACTCGCAGGGAGAGCCCAGCTCGCAGCTCTCATGCACTCTGGGATGAAGTGCTGATTTTTAGCAACCATTCTCTCTCTCCTGCTCTTGTTTCACGGGTGAGCAGCGGCTTTGAATGCTTGTCTTCCCTTCAGACACTTAATTGCTTGATGTATTGAGAAACTACCTCTTAAAATTATTACGCAGCTCTCTATCACTAGATCTTCATCTCCCAGCATCAAAACCCGTCATGCACAATCAAGCCACAGGAATCTTTAATTGTGGCATCACAAGGAAAAGAAGTAAGAACCCTATAAATTAAGAAAACTGCTCATATTGCAGCGAGTTCAGAATGGTTAATATTTTTTGTCTCAGCCTTTCTTCTTTAGAGCTAAACCCACTTTTTCTAGACCTGCCTGCTACTGATTTTCCACCAGTACCTCAAGTGAGGAAATCACTCTGTTCTTTTTCAAAAGCCCAGCTTTATCACAGATTCTGTATCTAACAGTGAGAAAAAAAGAAAATAACCCTTAGTGTGGTTTTGAAATCAGCGCAAATGCAGTTAATATTTAAGTAAGAAAACCTCATTAAGTAAATCTTTACGTCTAGAAATCCAACCTGTTGTGATTCTCCTTTTCCAATCTCCCTCCTACCTCTCCTCTAAGCTAGCAAAGCCAGCTAGAATGATCAGAATGATGGTGCACAACAGTTGGTGTTTGGTGCACAAAATAGCCCCTTCCACTCCCAAACCACTCCCATTCCTGAGGGCTGTGGTAAGATTCTGGGTATGCCAAGTATCTGCTTAGCACCAGCCTCAAGGTCAAATTTTCTTTTAAGATCCACTTCCTGCAGAAAGTGATGAGTTCGCTCTACGAAAGGTAACTCGAAATCCAATCATCTTCACTACACAGAGAAATACAGGGGTGTCAAGTGAGAAAAAGGAATGGAGCCCCCTTGGAGAGAATCACAGCGACCGCTGCAATATTAATGAAGCTCTTTATTTGAGAGAGTCTAAAAAGGACTTTGAATAATGCATTGCAAGCAACGGTACATCAGCACTGGCTTTTTTATCCGAGAGGCAGCTGGCATTTTAAAAATAGACAACTTTCAACTTGATGGGGGTAGCTCACCAGCAGAGGAAATTATCCAGAAATGCACCATCATCTAAGAGAACAAAGCAGACAAACAAGCAGAGCACAAAGAAAGTTCATTAGTACAAATGCTCTGAAGCAGTCCTCTCAGCACAGACTTGTCCACCATAAGCCCAACTTCATTATTGTTGGCTGTCTCAACATATTCTGTCCCTTAATGTCACCAGAAAAGCCTCTTTAAGCTACTCCACAACAGGCATGGTCTGGCAAAGATCTAATGATTTGCACCTGTAAACAAAATAGATGCTCTGTCCCACCCAGGCAGGTCATGAATTTCTGAAACTTATATTTAAAAATAGGATTATTAGTGATACTGGCTTTTTAATTCAGTAGAAGAAAAGGGAGTGGGAGAAAATGGAATTTTAATAGGTATAGGATGGAAAGTAAGATCCTTGGAGCTTGCTGTCCTGCACAGCTGACTGGACACGTGGAGCCCCTTGGCTTTAGGATTGCACTGAAGGCCCCACTCCCACTACATGAACACCTTCAGCATGTGGAACAGACACATGGGGAGCAGCCAGTGAAGTGCTTGGCTCACTGGGGGGTTCAGTGTTCACACTTATTAACAGCAACGTGGCTGATGGACAAAGATGTTGCTTTATCTGGCTTTGTGACAAGTCCCCCAGAAGGTGACGTAAGTTCTTCCAGCCAGAGATGTTTCCTAAGTATCCTTGATATGCACTCCCTTCTCCTGCACAGAAAACTTTAAAATACAGTCACACAGGTGTATCCAAAGGTGTGGGGCTGGATTCAAGGCACAGGTGCTCTTGCAGTGACAGTGTTCACTGTCAGTGCCACTGGCACCAATGATTTTTTGGTGAAAACACCGTGAATCTTGATGCCACCAAGAATCACAACATTACAAAGCTGTTTGGGAGAGGGACTGATAGGAGTTTTGCATCCACACAACTGGATTCCCTCCCTGTCCTCAGTGCCGCGCTGCCTCCCATCCCACCAGCCCCTCTGGTTCTGCTGCAGAGACTAACCCGCAGATAAAGGGGTTTTATGCCATGATGGCAAGTTGAAAAGAAGCACAGGGATGTCTTCCCCTATCTGTTCCAAGGGGTTCTTCTATCCCAACACAACCCCTCTGAGACACATCGGTCCCACAAACTAGCCTGCTCCCACACCATTTCCCCCTTTGCCTCCCCCCGCCAAAGAGTGGGGTCAGTGGGGCAGCAGCTCCTCCCCCTGAGGCACAGGGAGCCAAAGGGGGAGCAGAGAGGGGTGTGAACAGGCCCAACAGTGAAGCGACAACCCCAATGATACAGAAGTGAAATGTCCCAGAAAGCAAGTGCACAGGGCCCTAAAACAGAATGCCCTGCCAGCCTTATCTCCTCTTTCACCTTCCTGATTTATTCTACCTAGCCACTGACTTATTTTACTGGCCAAAAATTGAGTGGTTGGTTACCTCAATTACCTGTTTCCCTTTGGCCTTCTCTTCTCCATTAACTTCTTCCCTCCTTCTCCATACATCCCCCTTCTCTCTTTCTGTTACCCACCCTTTCTGCTTTGACATTTTTGCCTGCACAACCAAATTAAGTCACTTGTTGGTGTCCACGTTTCACACAGCTAGAAACAGGCAGCCATCAGCACCAACACCCCCACCCACTCCTGGCAGGTGAAGCTGCCTGAAGGAAGAAAACCCCAAAGGAAAGACAGGAGGAACTCCTACCCCAAAGGCATTACATGTTATCATGGCCTTAGAGAAACTCTGAAAATGGCATTAGGGGGTGAGGGGCAGGGATCCCCGATGTAGCCTTGCTCCCACCCTGCACTGGGGGGTAACCAAAGGGCTGCTGCCACACCAGGGGCACCTGGCACCCTGAGAGCAGCAGCATCCACTGCCTGCTGCTGCAGGATAACACAGGAGCTCGTGAGGCAGCCCTGGGCCTGACTTGTTTGTTTTCAAAATGAGCTTTGCCTTGCCTGGGCACGGGGAGAGACACTTGGCCACCGCTAACACCACAGTGTGAGCTACACCACAGGCAGCCTGCCCGCACCACCAGCTCTGGGAATACCTGGGTGGTGCTGCCAATAACCACACAGCGAGTGACAGTTCGTCTATGCACAGGGACACCGTGCTGTCCGGGGGGGTTAGCTGTGAATGAGATGACAGGAGAGGCACCAGAATGAACAGAGATGGCAGGACTGCAGCCCAATTTGCACTCCTGACATCTCTGTGCGTGCTGCTGCATCATCTGATGCCATTCCCTCCTGTGTCAGCACACAATGCACCAAGGTGTATGCTTTTGCACCTCACTTCACACTTTTATATTCCATTTTTTCACCTCTCCTCACTCCTTCTCCTCCCATTTTTAATGCAATGCAGCCTTTTCTTCTTTTTTTTTCTTTCTTTCCCCTGCACACTGCTGAATGTAGGAAAAAATCAAGCCAACACACCTGCAGGGCAGAGCAGGAGGGCGTGCAGGGTGTGCAATGCTGCCCAGGGCACAGGTGATGATGAGGCAGAGCAGTTGGCCACACTGAGCATTCACAGTAAATAACTGCAGCCTCACTGGGAGAGCATTGCAAATCCCAGATACAGCTGGCACGGGATGGATTTAGCGTGGCTGTGCTACTCAGCACTGGTATAAACCCTCCATGTCCAGCAGTGGCTCCCCTGCCACTGCAGTGCAGTTGCCCCCTCTCTTGTTTTAGCAGTTCCCAAGAGGCAGATCCCTCCCAAAACATAACTCTCCCAAAACGCTGAACAAGGACAAAAGCACAGGGGAAACAGCCTGCAGCGAGGGCTTGTATCCCCAGACTGTACCACAGCCTAAAACTCCCAGCATCTGGACTTCTGTCAGGCGGGGTAGAGTTTCAAACAGAGGGAGCCCTCAAAGGGGAAGGCAAGTTTTTCTAAACCAACCCAAAAACATATGGTAAACCTTTAAACTGGGAGGTGGGGGAAATAACAAAAATAGAGAGAGATGATTTCTTCAGTTTTTAAAAAAATGCAAAGGAGAAGTGCAAGAGCGCACGGTGTTTAGGACGAGGCATTCCCTGTGGAGCAGGTCATAAAATCAGGGGGAACCTGCTGGTTAGCCAAAGAGAAGTATTAAAAATGGGATAACTGTTTCTGCTAGAAGCACCAGAAGCAGAGTGAACGCTGACCTTTGGGATTACATCCAGGATATTCAATATAATTCCTGTTGTTAATATTTAGGTTAGACATATACACAAATACTAATTAATCATTAAGTGTTTCAAGACAGACTGTTCACCCTTTGTCTTCTAAAGCTGGGAGCCTCAAAATTGCAACCCAGGTGTGCTGTAGAAACACTGGCAGGTAAGTCAGCAGCAAAGACATGTAAAACTTCAGTAGTGTGATATTTGTGAGCAATTATAAAGAGAATTCCCTTCATAAAGAGAATTTCAAAACAAACTGCTAGAGTTTTTCTTCATTCAAATACCTATGTCACCAGATTGTGTTACCTAAATTCTTCCAGTTTTTCTATATGAATAGTCTTTCATGTGTTGTTTGCTGTAATAGAAAGCAGAGTAGAAGTGTGCAGAATAGAAGTAAAACCTTCTGTCTCTACAGGCCTCCTCACCTTCTCTGACCAATTTGAAATATGCAATGCGAAAGTCCACACCTTCCTACAAGAGGAAACGAATACAAAAACATTTTACAGTCATTCTGTGGTTTTCTTGCGAGTTTCAAAGTCAGGTAAAAAATTCATGGTTCATTGTAACAGTGAGCCAGAGACAAGGCCAGCAATGGATAGTGTTATGACAAGGATATTCTCCTTCCTCACGAGGTAATGAACTGCCTTTTCCTCTAGCAGTGCCTGCCAAACCCATACAAAAGGAACCTGCCAATTTCTCTCTGTCTGCAAGACTGATTTATGAAGTCAGAGTATTATTATAAAGATCTTTCTGCCTGTTGACTTGTGATATACACACAGATCTTTGAAAAGGAGAGAAAGGTACCACATTTAAACTCTGGTGTGAAGTTTTGGGAGGAAGGTGGCAGTTAACTTTGGAACCTGTGTAAGTTCTACAGCTCTTGCATCATTTCTTAGGTAACTTGTCATGTCCATCAAGAAGAGATTTTATATCCAGCAGCCCGTGTATGAGCAGCAGCCAAACTAGTCGGTGGAATAATAGGGGAAGTGACTTCCTCACCATCCAGCTCCTGATCTCCCCACTGGAACAAGGGGGAAAGAGCAGGTTCCTTCTGCCAGAGAGAGACCTGATCTGGACCAAATCCATTTGTTAGTGGCTTTCCACCTCCTCCTTTCTCATCAAGCCGCTAACAAATTAATGAGCTCTTTCTCAAGAGCAGAGCTTAAGGAGGGAAGTGCAAGGGAGAGTTATCATTAAATACTTTGATCCCTTCAGCAGCTTAGGTACAAAGGCAGGTGGCTCCCTCTTTTGCTGCTCTCCAGAAGGAATGCCATAGGACTCCACTCCAGAGCCAACAGGGAGGAGGAGAACAGGAGAATACCCAGCTGCCACTTATTGCACCAAGGGTAAGTGCATTTCACCATTCTGCTATGTATTCCAAATCTCCTGGAAAAATTGGGGATAAACTTATCTTTCCTTCCCTTGAAAGACCAGCAGTGTGTTTCTAGCCCTGTCTCCACACAAGGTTGTTGGTGAAAAACCTTTCAAGTGAATACAGAATCTGGCTTTAGCCTAGACCCAAGCAAGTTTGTGTACATGGGCCAGGGGAAGAGGAGGAATTTTCACCACCTTATTGGTTTCCTCTTCTTTCCCAGGGCATTTCAGAGCCATTCCTCATGATCTTTTCCTAACACATTGCAAACACTTTCTGCTTATGCTCAAAAGACACACATCAAGACAGGAGGAACTACAGTCAACACAGTGATGTGGCACTAGGAAAGTACAAACTTTATAAGGCAAGGTGAGACAAGCCCTTCCAGGGCAGGCAGAGAAGGGTCTTCCCCTTGCTCAGCTGCCCAAGGAGAAGGGCAGGTCCTGACAGGACTGCCTTAGGTTACCTTCCTAAGATCTTCCACATCATTCTCTGGGCACTTGTAATGTGTTTTATCTATTACAGGTTATTATCCTGCTGGTGAGAATAGCAGTCAGAGGGTGGTGAGGCACTGGAAGAGTTTGCCCAGAGAAGCTGTGGCTGCCCTGGCACTGGAAGGGTTCAAGGCCAAGCTGGATGGAGTTTTGAGCAACCTGATCTAGCAGGTGGCATACCTGCCCTTGGCAGGGGATTGGAACTAGAAGATCCTTCAGGTTCCTTCCAACCCAAACCATTCTGTGATTCTATGATTGCATCATCCCAGGACTGACACAAGCTCTAGCTAACTTTTACAAAGCAAGGACTCCTTAGCCTCTGTCCATGCAGGGGAAGGAAAAGGATTTAAATGTCAGAACCAAATGAAATGTTATCTCCTACACTGAAAGCTTCTAGGACAGCAACAACAACAAAAAGCAAAAAACCCCCACAAAGTGATGAATTTCCCATGACTGTCTGATAGTGAATTTTTCAGCAAGAAGTTTCTCACACTTTTATTCATGTTGTGTCTTTGTGTCAAAAGAAGACAGGTACCAATATATAGTAAGAGTCCTCTGAAAGGCCTGATGTGCCAAATCTTAATCATGTGGCCACATCTAGGATCTCTTGACCTTTTCTTGCTGGCACCTGGAAAAACATCCAATATAATACATTACACAAAGCAAAGGTGGCTGTGGCTAAGCATTGGCCAGCTTAGCAGGATCAAAGTTTGGCCTCCACAGTCTGCGTTTGAGATCACAGCTTTCTTCATTCATGCTTTTTCCCTGCCCCCTTGGAGATGTGCCCACTGCTACAGATGAAAACCAGGTTGAAGCATAGGGGATGCTGCCAGCCCAGCGTTAGGAAGAAACTTTCCCAGAACATGAGCTCTGCAAGGCAGCCACCTTCTGACACATCCCCCTCTGCTCTTTGGCCTTTTGCCTATCACGGAACCCAAGCATTTTAGTGCAGGAGCAAAGCTAGCAGGGGAAATACTGGTCAAACCATCTATGATAAATTCTTGTTTTCTTCCTTCAGTTTTGCATTAGTTACTCTATTTTCAGGCCATCCTGTGGTAGAGCACACACGGAAGCAAGATTACATCATGGACCCGGCTGCTCTCTTCTGTGTATTTTCTCACACACTACTTTTGATTACAGGATAAGTCAAAAAAAAAAACAAACCCAAAAAAGAAAACTAGCAAGCACAGTGGTTTTATCCAAGAAGAGATATAATTTCAATATTATTGATCGAGCCCAACATGAACTTGATTTTCACATATTCCAAGACTTGGAATAGAGAATACCCAAAATCAGATCTCTGCAATTCCAGTGCCAGCTGTGCTTCCTCCTGGGAAGCATTTGTGATGCAATCCAAAACACATATGCAGATAACACTGGCTCCTACTCCTGTGATCCTTCCTGTCCTCGCTAGCATGGGCCATCTGTTACTGCTTAGCAGGCAGCCCCACTAGGCATTTGATTGGTACAACTTGCATGAAAATGATGAAATAAACTACCAGGAAAAATGGCATTAAGAAGTCTTTCCTAAGCAACTTACCATTTGAAAAGTGTAATTTAAACTGCACCACATAAGGTGATAAAAGAAAACAAAGAATGAACTAAGCCACAGAGCAATCTCTGTCCCTACAAGATACCCACTCAGGGGGAAGGAGGAGTGGGAAACAGAAATCATGCTGTGGCTAACCTGAAAATTCTCTCTGCCTAAAAGCAGCATGGTCCAGGAATGCCAGAGAAATTAATTACCTTCTGCTGAGTCCCTGCTGAGCCCTTTGCCCTCTTGCTCACCAAGCCATAGGAGAGGATAAGAACAAAACAGTGACTGCTCTAAGCTATTCTGCTCTGCTCTCAGCCTGACCAGCTGGGCAATAGCCCTTACAAGGAATTTTAGATAGACCTGCACAGGGCCATCAGAAGAAACCAGCCTGTCATTCACCCACTCAGAGTCAAGATGCACACTAGGATGAATGATCACATCTTTCCATGAGCTGTCACCGCCTACACACACCAAACACCAAAATACACCTTAATCCAGGCTAGTGAAAAGCCTTAATTTAACTCTGACACAAAACCAAGAGCAGCTGGCATTGACTTCTTCCAGAAGGGTCTCACTGGGGTGTGGGAGAAAGCACAGGCTACAGAATAGGCTCTCAGCATGAACAAACTCCCTTGTACTTGAAGAAATCCCCAAATTAAATGTTTCCTCCAAGCAGTAAGTTACCTGAAATCATTTTCCTTGTAACCTGTTCTAGCCTTAAATGGCAGCTTGGGAAGCCCCCACTGTCCTTCCCAGCACAACCTCTGCCCCAGCAGGTGCTAGTGTCCTCTTCCTGAGCTAAAGCAGAGTCCTGGGAGCTGCATCCCCACACAGACTGTTCTTTGTAGCTGCCCAATTACAACTTATCAAACAAAACTACTAATAACTCTCTCATAATATCCACTGCAGGAGTAAACTCAAGAGACACTCCTCTTGAGCTAAGAAGTCAGTCCAGCTCCCAGAAGCACTTGACGATCCTGTTCACAAAACCTGGCAGAATCCACAAATGACAAAATTCTGCCTCCTGGTCTTTAACCAGAACTCCATGTCAGCAAAATCTTCCTCCATGTCTTCACGTCCGCAGCAGGGTAAAAGTCAGCAAACCACCTTGTTCTGGAGGTCACCACTTAAACCTGATCCTGCTTGCCACACTTGGAACATACCATGGAGATAACAGATCGCTGGCACTCGGCACAAAGAGGATGAGGACATTCTTAAGCAGGCACACCGAGTCTCCTCTCCATGGGGAAGTGTGTCAACATGCTTGTGCCCCAGCCAAATGATCTTCCAGAATAAAGGTGGATATCCATCTACAGAAATGTGCGCCTCTTTCCCTGAAGGAAAACTATCTCTCCTATGCCCTGCATGACAGAATTATTTTTTTCCCCACAAAAGGGCTTGCATGATCTAGGAAGTCAGAAGAGTTGTGTGGAGCATTCCCAGTTGTGGAAGCCCACGCACCTTGGGGCTTGCTCTCATGCACCAGCAGCTCTGCTCCCTCTCCCAAGATATCGGGCAGCCTGAAATGCTTTTTCCAGAGCACTGTCTATGCAGCTTCAGAATTAAGAAGCATAATAGTGCACCAATTTCATAGCTCAGATACAGCCAGCTGCTCCATCATAATCTGTCTTCACAAGCAGTATTCATTAGACTTCCCAGAAGCATTCCCATACTCTACAACCAACATTAGGTAACCCTAGTTTTTATTTCAGCTTGCTACTCCTGCAATTGAAGTAAGATGTCAAAGTGAATGCTACAACATAATAATTATTACAGTTAGGGACTTAAAATAACTAACTCACAGCTGTGCCACATCTTAGACATATCGCCTGACTTGCATCAGTGGCTCTGTCTATCAAACAGACATGCCAACTATTATTTTTTAAGGACTACCACTGGTAAATAAATCCAAAGATTTCGTTTTGCCCTAAGTAATTATACAATGCTTCTTAAGAACAGAGAAAATATAATATACAGTTATCAATGTTGTAAAAAAAATCCCACCTTATCAACATACAGGGTGCAGCTGGGGTCCAGTTTTTTCTGAATTTAATCCAAACAACATGCACTCTGCCATGCCCTCCGATGCCAGCCATAATACTCAGCATTTATTCCTCCACCAGCTGGCTCATGTGTGATCTCGCACTACATCATCTCATCAACACAAGGATAAGTATTTTTCTCTCATATTCTTTTAGTTTAGGTTTTGTTTTCATAGGAGCTGCAAAATTTTAAACACAATTTTATCTCTTTTAGGGTCCATCTAAGCTTCAGTGGGACCACCACACCAGAGGATCACATATCTTCTTGTGAAATGATTTTGTGCTGCAAAATCATGGGGTAACCAAAGCAAGCCTAGAGCAAGTCCAAAGACCAGAGGCAGAATTTAACTTGAAAGAGGAAGGGGAAAAAAGTTTATGCTGTTGAGATATCCAGCACACGAATGAATGATAAACTCTCCCAACCACATGTCTGTGGGAATTCTGTGGAATCCAAGCCAGAGTACCTGTCTGTTTCCCTGAACATGAATATTAAGCACAGGTGAGTTTCAGAAACGATTGCCTGACTGCCTAAGACAGTTTGGCCATGTTTGTGTCCCACTGAATTTAAGCAGAGCAAGATGATGTTGCAAGACATTTTACACCTTTCATACGGACCAAGCTGTGTCCACCCACATGCGCCCATCAACCAGAGCTGATGTAATTCTTCTTGAAATGTCTTTTTATTTCATATTCTTTTGCTTACCATTATTGCACTAACATATGATGTAGAGCAAATATGTTTTCAAAAGGGAAATTTTACTGCCACACAGATTTGGGCTTGGGCCACAACTGATTGGCTGGTTAATGGTACTGCAAGAAAAACTGGGTAATTGTCTGTTCCTCACTGATGAGGTGGCTCTTATTCTTATATCTTTAACAACTTGATTGATTGCCTAAGAGCTAAGATTTAGCATGAAATTCTTCTCTATATCATTCAGATTTAGAGGTCTGCAATCTTAAAATATTTTTCATATTAAATAGTGCTGGGAAAAATAGGAATTCATTTGGGTCTAACACCTGATATGACACTCGAAAGCCAAGCACTTAATGAAATTAAGAGAAGAAATCAGCTAAGTGGTTGTGGTTCAGTTATATTCTTTATCATCTGGGGATTGCATTGCTTTAGGAAACAGCCCATCTCCTTGCTTTAATACTGGATATTCTTCATGGCACAGGGATTAATCCTGTCTGGTCTCCCAGCAATCTGAGGTCAGTGAGCAGGAGGGAAGGGAACACATTAAATCTGATACTTCTGTTAAAAAATAGCTATGGTGCAGCATGCTCAGGTTTCTCTACAACAGGGACCAGGTTTGTTTTGTGTTAAAGAGTATTACATGCATATCATGCAGAAACTGAGGCAACTTCTTCATATCATTCTGAACAAGTCCATGAGCTGAAAATTCTCTCTACCACAGACATACCTATTTTGAGCACAACCATCTTGCCACAAAGCAGCTAGCTGTTGCTTACAAAACACAAAAGTCCTGGGAGTGGGAGGTTTTATTTTTGTTGCTGGTTTCGGTTGAAAATTACACAAGTGCTGGATGAAATGCTGTTTATTACCACACTAGCTGGTCCAGCACATCTCCTGTAGTTTGTCATTTCACTGGCTGGTGAGCACAGAGGGACAGCCCACCCCACACCTGCCTGGCGGTGCTCTTGCTGAGGCCAGGAGGCTGCTGGCTGTCCCCTGGCTGTGGCAGGGACCACCTTGGATGGGACAAGGACCAATGGTCCTGTCTTGCACGTCTCTCTGGTGAGAATGCCAGTAAACACAGCTGGGGGTGGGTGAAGTCAGTGCTGAGCAGGGGACAGAGGGCACTGAGCTGCCCTTTCCATGCTGGGAGGATGCTCGGTGAAAGCATCACTTTGACATTGGGAGACCAATGGGGAAAGGTTTAAAAAGGCGTATTTTTTTTCCATAAGGAACGATTTACCTACAAGGCCATGGGCCAAAACAGCAGTTGCCCCACCCTGCTGGTGGGAGTTTTGCACGGATGCTCTGAAAGCCTCCCAGACATCCTGCACACACTCAGTCAGCGCAGCAAGGTCACGCTGCCTCCCACAAAGGCTGTTGTGTGTCCCCAGTCCTGTCTGCCATGACAGAAATAAACCTGTAAGGCCGTCTCCATGAACTGCTTTTTTTTTCCTTTTAAATGGTGTGACCTTCTGTTGGAAAATCCTGATTTGATCCCTTTGCATCAGCTCCTGCTTTGTGAGAACAGGAAGCAAGGAATATACTGAGGGTTGGCTTGTATGTTCCAGGAAATAATAGGGAAACATTCCTGAAAGTCAGCTCCCCAGCATCTTGATGTCCTGGTTCTTTTTTCAGGAGTTTTTAGATCGCACTTGCATAGAAAAAAACCAAAACCCTGAAGACTGCAGGTGTTGCACAGATGGCCTATAAGTTGTTCTGGGACAAGAGAGATCAGTTTAAGCCTCTAGATTATTTGACCCACACAATTTAACTCTGCAGTTTTCCTGAAGCATACTGGAAAGAGGAACTCAGTTCCAGGTAACACTCAAGCTGACCTCAACATTTACAAGCAACTGCACATTGGATCAGCTTTAACTGACTCAAAGACTCAGCTGTACAAAAAAGGAGCTCTAGCATAGCAACAATGAATTGAAAACAGAGGAAATAAAAAAAAAAACCTCAGAAACATGCAATAAGATCAGCTGCTGGTTTCCTCCAAGACATTATTTTGCAGGTAAATTGAATCATGCTCTGTCTGCAATCAGTGCACACCACAGAGCAATAAATGCTACATCCAGCACAGGGCAGCTGAACCACTGAAAATGAACCCAGCCATAAGATACAGCCACCAGGGAGAGCATCAGGGTACTGAGGGTAACTTATCTGTACTTGTTTCCATTTTTTGTTTTCAAAGGGAAACAGAAGTGACATGCACTTAATTATGTTCCCATTCCACGCCTAATTAGAACCAGTTAGATGTTAAGTACTATTGAAATGAAACAGGAGGATTGAGTTTCTATCTCTTCTATCTGTTCTTCTATCTATTATGTTAATGCATACCTGGAAAGTGTCTTTGCTTTTACCTTAACCTGTTCTCCCAAGAATGAAAGGCACAACCTGCGTGACGCATTTCTGGTGCGTTGACTGTCTTTTGATGCAGTGGTGGCCACAGCAAGTTGCAATAAAAATGCTTTGGGCAGGAGACTATTAGGGAACACAGCAAAAATCATGGGTTCTCCATTGCAGGAAATGTGCAGCAATCCTCCATCTCAAACAGCTTTGGGAACTGACTTTGACATATTACCACGATCTGTTATGTCCTCCACTTTTTCTCTGGTTGAGGTCAGAGCAGAGTATCTGGCCAGCCCAAACAAGCTGCACAGTGTCATGCACCTTTGCACTGTCTTCCAGCACGGACAAAACTCCCAATCCAGGCGTATCTCCTTGCAGGGTTCAAGGGCCTGCAGACCCCAGGTCCCCATCTCTGCCACAGACTTTCACCTCTGGTTGGCCTCCAAGCCCCAGACACAACTTTGAAGCCTTGGTACTGCCCAGCTGGACTGATGCAACATGTGCCATGACACAACCTGTCACGCCATAAACTGGCCTCAGTTTCATGTCCAGATACAAAATAAAAAGTATTTCAATGCTATCTGACACATTTAGGAAATTCTCATTTCTTTGAAAATTAATTTTTTTAGAATTTCCCAAATCACTAAGTTTTTATCATTGAGGAGAATACTTCCATCATAAATGTCAGGTTTTGATATAGCTCCCACTTACTTTCAGAAACATACAAAATGAGCAATTTTTCATATTCTTTTGCTAAAAAATGCTGAAAGGAATTTTCCAAACATTTCAAAGTTGCTTCCAGATGGAGGCAAACCCATGAGAAACTCTGTCCAAATGAAAAATATTTTTAAACTTATCAAATGGCTAAATCAGCAGGGACTAGCTCAATCTTCATTTGCAGGAGATGTACTCAGGTCCTTGCAGTAAGAGTTTCTCGTGTGCTGAGTTGCAGGCATGCTTGGCTGGTGGCACACAGTGCAATTTGCTGTTCCTGTGCACTGCATTCTCTGAAGCAGTGCCTGTAATCCGGTCAGGAACAAGATCCTGAGGAACCTGTCAGCTTCACTGATAGCTTCAATCCTGTGGCAGCAGCAGGTCTGAGCTGATCATTTCTGTTCAAAGGCATTAAGGCACTGAGTGGTTATTTGGGTCAGATAGCAGGGGCTTCCTTCTCTTCCCAGTTTTAGGGAAATATAAGTGCTCCTCTTCCTATGATATTTATGGGGTTGCACCCTCTCCTCTCCTCTCCTCTCCTCTCCTCTCCTCTCCTCTCCTCTCCTCTCCTCTCCTCTCCTCTCCTCTCCTCTCCTCTCCTCTCCTCTCCTCTCCTCTCCTCTCCTCTCCTCTCCTCTCCTCTCCTCTCCTCTCCTCTCCTCTCCTCTCCTCTCCTCTCCTCTCCTCTCCTCTCCTCTCCTCTCCTCTCCTCTCCTCTCCTCTCCTCTCCTCTCCTCTCCTCTCCTCTCCTCTCCTCTCCTCTCCTCTCCTCTCCTCTCCTCTCCTCTCCTCTCCTCTCCTCTCCTCTCCTCTCCTCTCCTCTCCTCTCCTCTCCTCTCCTCTCCTCTCCTCTCCTCTCCTCTCCTCTCCTCTCCTCTCCTCTCCTCTCCTCTCCTCTCCTCTCCTCTCCTCTCCTCTCCTCTCCTCTCCTCTCCTCTCCTCTCCTCTCCTCTCCTCTCCTCTCCTCTCCTCTCCTCTCCTCTCCTCTCCTCTCCTAAGATCCAGAGACTCCTGCAGATTAAATCCATCATGTCATTATTCACCCCATCACATTCTCCTAGCAATTAAACTCTTTAAAAAGGCCCTTTTTGAATATAATAATAAAAAAAAGAACATTTCAGTTTGATCCATCCAAATCCACCTTCAGCCCAAACCAAACCCAACCTTTCCTCAAAGCTCTCAGCAAACATCTCTGAACAATAAATGATGGCAAAAGCTTTCAACCTTCTGCCCAGCCCGGGCTGTTGGTGAATGTGGTGAATCCTGCCTGGCTTTTGGGAGAGGGTCACTGCCAGCATCACACAGTGACCAGCCACCAACTGAACTCAGCACAGCAATTCAGAGAGATGGGAAAAGCAAGAAACAGAGAGGGAAGGGGCGCTGCTTGCTTCTTTTAAAGATTTTAGCACTGTCCCCAGAAACATAGAGATGAAAAAAGCACATCTGGAAAACATCTTGCAAAACACTACATGGAAATTACAGCAAAATTAGTATTAACAGCATTAACTTCCACTCTTTTATTACAGCGCCTAAAAACCCCGTGTCCTCCTCCCAGAGCTCAAAGAACCAGCTCAGCTAGGAAGTAATGATAATCCAGTAAGACACAAGTGTGCCATGCTTCAGAGTCCCTTCAGTGCAAGGGAAATTCAAATGCTTCCCTCTCCTAACCCAGAACTGTTAGAGACAGAACATACCAACCATCTGCCCACCACCGTGAGAGAGAGCTAAGATGGAAAGAAGCCTGCTCTGCCCATGTGAAGGATCTCTTCTCTGAGAGATGATTAAATGCTAATTAATAGCCTAAAGAAGTAACATTATGCAAATAAAAACAGCCTTACAGTATCTGTCATCTACTCCCCACAGTCACTTCTGAAGTCCTGCATTTTATTCTAAAGATTCAGTCACCGAGGTTTGCAAGGCACTGAGATCAACAGGGCTGAAAAGTGCAAATTTGGTGGCTGCAGAAGGGACTCAGCACTACAGCAAAGCCAGCATCTCTGTAACAAGCGTCACTGGGCTTAAACAGCATGTGAAAGATTGAAGGAGATGTTTCTGCAGGCTCACATGCACAAAGAGCCTTTCTAGATACTCATCTATTAACTCACTGGCACGTAAATTTGTAGGACAGTTGCAACAACAGAAGAAATGATGATAAAATCCAGAGATGGAGACAACTAACAGTACCACGTAACCTAATTTCCCTCCCTGACAGCACAGGGAATTGATAAATAGTCACAGAATCAGAGATAAAATCAGATTATTGGATCCATTTTAAATTCCCTTGGTTTACCTACGATAATTGCCTCCGTTTCCTTGACAAGCAAGGCTGGAATGAACCAGCATCCAAGGACTCTACTGCTGTTTTCAGGGAAAAGTGCTAACAAGACCTCCCCAGCACCTTTCCCTAGAATTTATATTTACCCTGTTTAGGCCACACAACAGGTTGCTCAGAGCACCAGGGAATGCTAAACAGCCAAATGTTTACTACACATACAGTGGTACTCCCCCACAGCCTCTTCCCTGTTAAAAACAAGGGCTCCAGCCACTGCTTGGTTATGAATGCATCCTGTGCCTTCCCAAAAAGAACTGAAGCAACTTCAAGTTGCTTATTATTATTCTTCTTATTATTATTCCCCTTCACCAGCCCAAAGTGACCCATTAATGTGAAAAAGTCACCATCCTCAAACTACAGGACTGCCCTGATACAAACTGCAAGGTCAAGGGGTCGCAGTGGCAAGCACAGCTCCACAAACAGAAAAGAAGGAGCATTTAGCCAACAGCAAAGTCACTTTTTCCATTCAATGAGGTGTACAATGCTAATTTGTACCATAAACACACAATTGCAGAACATGAAAAATCCCACCAAAAACTGCACTGAACTAAGCAAAGCTGGGTACACATCCCAAGAAGGAACTTAGAAATCTGACTCGAGTTATTGTTTCAAACACCACCTAGCCTTTTCTTTTGTTGGTTGTGGTTTTAAATCCAGTTATTTATTTAGCCAACAGAATTCACCTTGGGCTATGCTCACTAGAAAACACCATTATCTTTAATCTTTCATGTATATCATTATGAGAACAGAACAGGAAACAACTGACTTAAGGAGGCAGCTGCGTGAGGTTTGTGCCTGAACAATGGAGCACTTCAAATCTGTCACGACGGGGGCATACTGTGCATTTTTGATAGCATAGGTTTTTTGCAATTTCAGGTAACTACATATGAGTAATAACTCTTCTTTCTAAAAGTATAGCAATGTTGACTTTGCAATCAAATGGAACCACCAAAAGATTGAGCAATCTAAGCCACATGGGAAAGCTAAAAATTTCCCAAAATATTTCCTTTAAAACCATCTGCTAACATATATCTTAGAAGAATTAAAAGAAAAAAAGAAAGGCTTGGTAAGAGGTATTAAAAAGACCAAAACCATTCAGGAATCAATGAAGAAGCACTGAAAAGAAGTTTTGGGGAGAAAACCAGTAATTTCAGCAACCCAGCTGGACACTGATAGGGGAGATGACTAATGCCACTAAGTAACTCAAAGGGACACGCAAATTTAATCCCACATTATTATGCACAGCTCAGATGGCTGCATTTGAGGATGGGTCAGGAGTTGAGCCACAAATCTGTGTTCCCAAGCAGGCCGCCACACTTGCTCTTTGTCTCGGTGATTTCTGGAAAACAGCTTTGTGAGCCCCCAGAATGGCGGGGGAACGCCCCCTCCACCCTCCTGCCACAGCGGGAGCTGCCTGTCCCAACAGCAGAGCTACTCCCAGCACCCCCCAGTGACCTGCTTTTGGGGGAATTCTGAGAAGATGGAAATGGAGGGGCGCTTCAAAGCAGACACCAAGACTTTCCACAGCTCCCAGGCCAGAGGGGCAGTGAGCCCATCACCCTTCATGGGGCCATCTCCAGACTCCCTGACCTCCACACCAGTGACACCACATTCCCAGAGAAACTGGCTAAAAGAAGAGGAACCATATGAAAACACGCAATTTCAACCTTTTTTAAAAGCACAGCACTGATGTGGCCTCACAGCCAAGCCACACTTACCTGTCCCACTGATGCCTTAGAATTTTAGCTTTTATATTTTCATATATTTGTAATCCTGCAATTCTTTAGTGTATAACTCTGAGCTCCATATAGAGTGTTAGCTACTGCTTTTCCCATTTCGGTCAGACACAACAATTCCTCTCCAGGCCTGAGAATCAAAGATACCTCACTGTTTCAGGCCCTGAGAAATGTAAACAAAAGTGAGTTGGGGGGAACAAACTGAGAGAATGGGACTCCACTGTCTGAAGCTGTAATTGGACAATTAACCTCTGATATGCAAATGGACAAAACTTATATGTCTGAAAATCGTGTGGCTGTGTCCATCCTGGGTGCAGTCTCTGCGAGACTCCTGCACTGCCCAAGGTGTACCCTGTGAAGGCCTTTCAATAAATCCCTGCCCTTTATCCTTTCACTCTGTCCAGCCTCTCTCTGTTCCGGGTCAGCCTCTACAGGGCATCACCACCACTCTCCTGCCACCTGTCAACATCCAAGGGGTCACACCAGGATGCACAGGCCTATTTTCAAAGCAACAAAAGCTCAGAGAACCCGCCTACCACTAAATGCAAGTAGCTACTTTAGTTCTGATTTTGTCACATAGCAAAAGACAAACCAGGTTCTAAGAACCTAATGTAGTCTCCAAAAACTTCGGAAGATGCTCTTCAGATCAGTGACCCGCCTTGGAACAGTATCTAAATGGAAACTCTGCTTACAATGCTTTTATTACGTTAATTGATAGCAAGAAAACCCAATTCCAGCAGGACGGCACACACAAAGCACTCATTTGAGTGCCGAGTGTCTCACAGGGCCTAGGATCAGAAAGTAATCACTTTGCTATGGTGCCTATTTGGGGCAAGAGCAAGCTTTGCATGGAAGACAAAACCCATTTTCCTCAGCCATATAACTTTAAGGACAAGTGCACGCACCCTTAAAGCTCCCTCCCAAAACACATTGAGGCAGGCAGTTAATTTGGTAACAAAATATATTTAGAAGGCTACAATGAAATATTAATTATACACATGTTTTAAGACCAAAGGTTACTTAAGTACTAGATAAATACAAGGTACTGAGAGGTGCTTCAAGATTTCTCTATCTTGTAAAAAATTCACTTAGAATTCTAATCCAAAATTCATCTTCTCTTAAACACAAGACAGGCTGTATCTCGGATTTCTATGCAAGCAATTTATGACACCCAAAAGGAAAACATAAAAATAGCTAACAGCCAAGCAGAGCTTTTATCGTCTTTTTTAATCTACTAGTTCCAAACCAGATGCATTCAGTACAGAATTCTGATTAGGAAAAAAATGGCTGTTGAATTTTTATTACTACATCCCTTAAGGACCAAAAGCGGTAACCTTAGGCATTTAATGTGTTCTATGAATAACAATACATATGAGCACATAAAAAGCTTGTTATCTCTGTTTATGGAATTTTTTTACCATGTTGATACATTTACGGAAGGAAGTTGGGAAGTATGGTGAGGGGGAGGAGAGGAAGCTATCAATATAACAAATTACATTAAATAAAACCTATTTGGAAAGGAACAAGCTACGCACTATGAAATTTGAATGAACTGTGTCTCCCCATTACGGTCCTACAGCTCCCATGAAGTCAGTGCAGCCTCATCTAATGCTTATCCTAAAAGCCTTCACCTACATACATCTGTCCCACAGACACAAATGCAATTCATATTTAACCCTGACAAAAAAATCACTCGTTGGGGGAACATGCTGCATACACAGATTTTCTTACTTTATAAGCAATGTAAAACACAGAGAAGTCCTTCATGATGGTTCAGAACAGCTCACTGGATGCAAAGAAGCGTCTTCTCCCCATTCCCTCATCGGTAACCACCTGACTTGACAGGCAAAGGGCTGCCACCACACACGACCCTGTCACAGGACAAATTTCTGCCCTGTGTTGTATCGCAACTCCATTCCCACAGCTAGAAAAAAACCCCATACAAACTGCAGCTAAGCAACACAGAGCTTTCTTCTTCAGAAATCAGCTTACAGCCTCTCCAAAAAATGTGGGAAAGCTGTCAGAATAAAAATTTACAAACCAGCCATTTGTGGCGCTGGCATGGTTTCCTTCTGGTATTTAGATCAGTCCAAGAAATAAATTTTTAAAATAGTTCCTCCAATAGAATCCTTCCCATATTTTCAGCTCTGAGAATTCACAAGGACTGAAGTTGAGTTACACTGACTCTGGAGCCAGCAGCTTCTAAGAGTACAAAAATCATCCCAGAAAATAATGGAGCAGGGGGGAGGTTGAAGGAAGTCCATGCATCCCTCAGCTCTCAAACTTGCCTGAAAAAAAGAAAATGAGCATACAGCCAGAGCACACCATGTTTCTGCTCTCCTCATGGCAATAGCTGCATCTTGCTCCAATTGATCCTAGATGGATTCAGAGTCCAGAAAGGTGACAAAAATGTGAATTGTTTTTTTTTTTTTCTTCCTTTTAGCACAGAAGAACTGATAAAGACTTTGAATCTGCTGTCAAATGCTCTGGATGTTTACCAAATCCTTTGTTGTCTTCTCCCACTGAGACCTGCCTAGGTTTCCCTAGGTTGGTGCCTTGAGAAACCAGATGCAACAGCAAGCATGACTCTTCATTCTCCTTTGATCATGGCTGCAGGATTCTGTCTCCAACCATTGATTTCCTACTCCTTTTCCAGGCTCAAGAAAGGGGACAAACAGAAACTCTGGTGGCTGTTGAATGCTAAGTAACTGGAAGAGTGGGCCATGCCCTTGGAGAAGATCAGGACACACGGGAGCCTGACCCACAGTTCAGAGGAAAAGAATTTGCAGCAGAGCATCCCACCAGCACAGCCGCGCTGCTGGAGCCCAAACCGGAGCTCAGCTGTGTTATTTACCCTACGAGGTCCCAGCTGTCAACCTGGCCTGGCATCATGACAGCCTACGGCACAAATGCCCTTAGCCAGCTGCTTGGCTCAGGGTACAATTCTCTCTTTTAAAATGAGATTAGCGCTGGTGAAATGTGCTAGCTCAACGGGCATGCTGATCTAAGTCCTCTGTTTATTCAGGCTACAGCAGATACAACGATCACTTTAAAAAAAAAAGACGCAATTGTAAAAGATGCCATGAAGTCGCCTGAGCTCCTGCAGTTGCTCACTCATCACAGGATGAAGTGGGGTTTCTTACAGATCCGCTGAGAACTGAAGACTGGAAAGGATGAATCTTGAAACTGCGGTAAGTATATAAACTTAGCCACCTACCTCCTTGAGACTAATGTGGACGATCTGCTTGCCAACAAAAAAAAACCCCCAACAGATGATTTCAGCTTCCTATCCATTTCAGTCATCAGACACATCTGCTGCCACCAAACTTATTAAAAAAGAATGGAGGGGGGGGAATACATTGAATATGGGGGGGGAGTACCAGGGGACCAATAACACCGAGGTACTGCCATAAGTATGGATTAGCAAAATGTGTTTTGGTTATGCAAAAAAAAAAAAGCAAGCCTATGAAGTTAAAGTTGAAACAGTTGAAGTCCTACGTTCACTGTAAAGATGTCAAACGTTATTGCCATGAATAAGCAATTCTGTGTTTAGAATGCCTTTTTAAGCAGAAAGATGAAGATTTGAGTCACTGTGTTTCACACAGACACTTTCCACAGCACAGAGCTACAGAACCGACAGAGCACAACCAGCTCCCCTGGCTAGGAAGTGACAAATGCGCCTCAGTGCGCTGCACCGACGATGCGCGGAGCAGGTCTCTAACTGCACACAGCGGGGCCATTATCGTGTGTTGTCACCGTGTGCCATTAAAAGGTCTTTAACCTGCCGATCGCCGCCGCGATACGCGGCTCCTGCCGGGGATCTGCTGAGTAACAGGCCGGGACGCTGCGAAAACCTCCAGCCCTCGGGGTCGCCTGAAAAACACGGCCGGGCTGCCCGTCAGGCAATCGCGGCAACTCAATTAATGCATCTGGGTCAGGAAAATGGTTTGCGGGAGCCTGAGCCCGGTTACGAAACGCAGGCAGCGCGGCAGGTACCGCGGCCCCGGGGGGCGAGGGCAGCCCCCGCTGCGCGCAGGTACCGGGGGGCTCGGCGGCGGCGTCCCCCGCGCCCCGCAGAGGGACGCGGATGCGGCGGGCAGTGGGGACACGGTCCGGCCGTGGGGACACGGTCCGGCAGTGCGGACACAGTCCGGCCGCACAGGGGGGCGGCGGGGAGGCGGCAGGCTATGGAGGCGCTCGGGGAGACCCCTGCAACTTTCCCCCGCGGGGGCTCGGGGGGATGTGCTCGCCGCGAGAGGAGGCAAAACGCATCATTTTTTATGGATATATGCGTGTATATATATGTACGAGCGCCTCTATATATGTGCGTGTGCATGCAGATGTATATTCCGGCGGATATGCCCCGTCCCCGCACGCCCAGCGGTGCCACCCCGGCGGAGCCGCGCTGCGGAGCCCCCGGTGCCCCCCGCCCCGGGCAGGTGGGGGCCGGGGGGTGCCGGGCCGTGCCCGGCGGTGCCTGTGTGCCCGCGCCGCGCCGCGCCGCACTCACCCAGAACACGAAGGAGTAGATGATGAGGAGGGTTTTCAGACACGTTATCACGGGTTTGGTCTCCATTCTCCTCGATGCCATAATACTGAGATCCCGGCTGCAGGCTGGGCGCGGGAGGAGGCGGAGGAGGAGGGAGGGAAGGGGGAGGGAGAAGGGAGCGGGGGGGCGGAGGGAGGTGAGCTCAGCGCCCGGCTGCCGCGGCCGGGCTCACCGCGCCTCCTGCTGCTGCTGCTGCTGCCGCTGCCGCTGCTGCTGCCGCCCGGGGACCCCCGCCCCGGGCCGCCGAGGGCAGGGCACAGGGGGCTCGAACATCATCTACCGGGGGGCGGCCCCCGGGCGACAGGAGTGACATTTACTGGAATATCTCGGGGACGGGGGGTGCTTGAGGTTTTGAAAGACGAGGTGAAAGACACCCCCCGGCCGCCCCCTTTTCTCGGGAAGGTGCTCGGAGGCGTTGCTCGGGCTGCTCAGGGGCTTGGGGATGGAGGCGCTGCATGGTCGGAGCTGCAGAGGGAATTGCCCGTACGGGAGAAAACATCTTTCAGTGTCACGGTTAAAATGCGTGTTCCTTTGCAAGCTGCAAAGGTCTGGAGACCACAGCAAGGGCAAGCAGCACGGGTTTGGCAGTGCTCTGGTCACAGCCACGCAGTCTGGGTGAGCCAGGCTGTACCTAAGAGCGAGACCTCTGCACCGAAGCCGTTTGAGGGACCGGGGCTCCTCCAGCTCTGCGCCTGTGACGTGCCTCTTTTGCGGCTCTAGTGCAGGTGACTGTGCGGAGCCTGTAAGATCTGTGAGCTATGAACGATGCCTTACAAGAGCAGGTCATGCAGCTGGGGTGATGCTGGAGCCTGGCCCCTAAGCTTGGCTTCATGTCAGCCTCGAATCTGAAGTGTATGCTAAAACTACTCTGGGCGTTGAACCCCAGCTAAACTGATCAGAAAACTCATACTTCTGTGTCTTTGTGACCCTTGGCTTCGGCTGGAACTGACCTGGCTCAGCTCTGCCTGGAGTGACAACACACCCTGGAGAGAGAGCACAGCTCCGGAGAGAGCCTGCTTCTCCTCCTTGTCACCGCAGCCACCAGCCCACTGGGAAATCCAGCAAGGGATGGACAGCAGGGAAATAACCCTGCTAGTCTGGGGATGCAAAGGGAACTGATCCTGCCGAGCCCTGGCATGGGTCTCACCAGCCTCCTCTGGGTGGGAATAAAAAAAGGCTTGTGGGCTGACTGCCTCCAGGAAAAGCATGGCCAGAATGAGGGCACACATGTGCCTTGGCAGCTCAAGCTGCTGTGCTAAGACCGTGGGCAGGGACAGAGGGGATGCCTGCAGGGTTTTTTCTGTAGTTCACATTTTGGAGGAGGTTATGTGTGCAGGGGAGTGGATGCTGGAGCGCTGCATGTCCCTCCTGAGTGGTGTGCCTGCACACCCCACAAAGCAGGGATCCGAACTACGACTTTAACTGCATTAAAATCAAAACAAGGTCAACACTAAGCAGCAAATCTCCTCAAGCTACAAAAGTAATGTAGTTTGTGCAGCTGAGACATATCAAAGTGATAAAACAGCCTTTGCCATTCAAGAGACAGTGTTTGAAAAACAGAGCAAGAAAAAAATGGTTCCTGACCAAGTGCTTTTGTAATATGCAGAAGTTTTGACGTGAAGACTGCTGCAAGATTTTGCTGGGTTTAACTTATGACTTTTAGAGCTGGTTAGCCTACTGTTTCCCAAAACAATGAAGGCATCTAAAGGATGCTTGGAGAGGGAGTATTCTGCAGGAGATACTGGGGTTTTTTAAAGCAATCACCACTTTTGTGGAAAATTCAGATGACAGGTGCATAAATCTTTATTGGCTTGGCCATTAAAATGTAAATAAGTGCACTAACTGCAAAAAATTGTATTGACACTAACAACAGTTATAAATATTTACTGTATAAAAATTACACTAAGATTTTTGACAGAAAATAGCTACAAGCAGGAGAATTCTCTTCCTTCCCCTCACATATGGGCTGTAGAAAAGATAAATGCTGCTGTCACAGCCCAGGGGACACCAGCCATTTATTTCAGTAGCTTTGGTTATACTTCCCCTCCCCTTCAGATGTTTTTAAGAAAGCGTGAAACAAACTATAATATCTATCAGAACGGATATTTTGGTAGATGCTGATTTTGACAAAGACTCACATTTTCTGCCAATAGCATGTTATTTTGAGTCACTCTGTCCTGCAGTGCCTAATTTGAGATACATCCCCTGAGTCTTCTCAGGAGGATGTGTTGGGGATCTAAACTGCATGAGTGCCTACAAAGCCTCCTTTGATAGTGCTGTTAAAAATCAGAGCATTTTGCACCAGGGAACCAGAAAGAAAACAGAGGTGCAAGAAGAAAAGTGTCCATCAGGAAATACAGCTCCTTTCTTCACAAATGTCAGGCTCTGGAGGGGATGATGTCCTGAGAACTGAGAAACAGAGGCTCCATGGTATCTCCACCTGAAACTACAGTCTTCTCACAGGGCTGTCTTTGGAGGAACTCTGAGCTGCTTTTTGGCATACAGTCAAGCAGCATGTATTTTATTGGATGTAGATGCAAATTTTGGATTAAAAATGAGAATGTCTGAACAGAGCTGAAAAAATACGCCTGGTTACAGCAAATACCATTAAAATATGACAAGAGCACTGAGCCATCACACATTTTAGGCTTAAATGGAATCACCGAACAATTGCTAGCCTTTATGTGTGGCTTGGAAACATATCTACATTTTAAAATTATTTTTATCATAGTTTTGCAGATTTGGGAGTGCAGATTCTCAAGTATTACTTGAACAAAATCAAAGCAAGCCTTTCTAAAGCAAAATACATTTCAGTTCTGTAATCCATGTTTGCAAAGTTGGGAACAAAATTGCTTTTCACATCTCTCCACAGAGAGAACATTCTTGTAGTTCTTCAAAACAGGACATTTTTGCCTAATTGTGTCATTTGAAAAATATTTCTTTAAAACACTAGAAGTTTGCAGGGGATTCTTCTTCAATTTGTAAGCTCCAATTTCTTCATAATGCACAGGGAATATCCTTTGTCTTAGTAAGTCTGTTTGCAAAGCATCGGTCTAGAAGGAGCTCCTTCATCCCATGGCAGAGCATTCTACTATAGAAAGTGAAAATGAAGACTTCCATCCTTACCTGAAGCTGACCTTGGTTGTTTTATGATTAAATAGAAACTTTCTGGGGAGAGGGGTGGAAAAACATAAAGGTCTCATACCCTTCTGCAATTATAGCAGGTGAGAAATGTGATGCTTTGTTCTCATTCTGGCCTTTCCAGGATTTGCTGTGGTTCTGTTGAATGCAAAGGCAGCAACCTCTGCTATCCTTTATTGGGCATTCAGGCTTATAATCCAGAGGTTTGAGGGTTTTTTTGTCCTTTTCTCATTCCTCCTGCCTCCATGTGGCCTGCCAGGGGCAGTCCTCAGCTGGCAGAGCCCACAGCCTGCGTCAGTCCATTGCAGAGTAACGACAAGCTTTGTGGCAAAAAAAGGAAGAAAAATAAGTGTCTGATAATTTTGCTGCACTCACATGTCTCAGGTGAGTTTGAGCAACTCCATACAGGTCCCACTGGCACCTCTGCATCACAATTCAGCTCTGAGAAAGCAGAGCTCTCACACAGCAGACAGTTTGTCACATGGCTGGTGGCTGCATCCTTTTGGCAGATGCATCAGTGGGACCAAGCTGCCAAGCCCAGGCCCCAAAATGCGGCTTCTAAAGATTGCCTCAGGCTTTATAGGTCCCCAAGGAAGAGATGTGGGGTTGCAAAGCCAGCGTCCGAGAATGACTTGCCAGAAAAGATCCTGTAAGGAGATGAATGTAGAGTTGACAAAGTCAACCAAAGTATTTCTATTTACCACAGCTTGGAAATAAAGCCCCAGTCTCCTGCAGCACAGGCATAAGGCAGCAAATATAGACATCAGCTCCAGTAGTTTGGCAACGGGTGTGAGTTAGGATGAAATGCATGTTTAGCACCAATTCAGCATAAAGGGCTCATGGGGTGGCTCTGCAATATTGAGATCATGGTGCCACTTCAACCTGATGGACAAGCAGTACATGTTTGCAGAGGAAGAAGTAATAATGCTAGGAAACTTTCTTAAACCTTTTAAGTCTTTAGGATGCTTTATAGGAAGCACATCATGCTTTATGGATTATGCTCACTTTATGCTCTTATGTTAGGCCAAAAAGACATGTCCTTTATCCTGTTTCCCTTCAGAGCAGGCATGTCATATCTGGCTTTTATCAGTAACTTTGATACAAATAAGCTTTTCATAACTTTTTGTATTCCTCAGAAAATGCCTTGATTTAAAAGGGAAGTTTATAGCTGTTTTGTAGGCAGGTACTTCTCATGGCCTGTGATGACTTTCCTGATTACTCCAAAGCTTTGTGAAGTGTCCTCTTGAAGGGAATGGAACAGAAATACATTTGTGACTAAGCATGACTACCACAACAGGATAAATTAAGATCATCAGCATTTACAGAGGGAGGGTGGAGGACTTGGAAAAGATAAGAGGTCAGAAAGCAGAAAAATACACAAAGAGCATATAAATACACAAAGAGCATGTCTATATTATTTCAGGAGAAGCATTATTACATCTCCAAATGATGGGAGTTTTGAAACACAGCAAGGACAATGGAGCCATACAATTTTATTATCTTCATCTTTAGCAATAAAGTGACACATAACCCTGCACATTTGGCAAGTCACTCAAATTGGTTTGTCACACTGTATTTTCTCTGTTTTTTCTTTTCTTTGTAGTTATGAATAGCAACACCAGATTCTCTCCTGGTGTCCCCGGAATACCTGGACATTTTCTTAAGGTCAGTAGGTAATTTACAATAAACTTGGGAGGAATCAGATAATTTCTTCTTCTGGAAAGACCAATGTGAGGGGTCAAGAAGCATCTAAGAGGTTCCCCTCCTCCATGGTTTTCTGTTATTTAGTTTCTGTCAAGAAGTGTGGTTGGGCTGCACCTTAAACTGTGAACACCAAAGCGTTCAGTTCTGTTTGCATTTTCCTCCTTTTCCTTTCTTGACTGTGCCATAATTTGTTTCCACTGGGTTTCACCTTTGTGTGCCCTGAAGCAAATGCAGGCAGAACTGGGGATCTCAGCCTCTTCTCCAGCGCTGGCAGAAGTTACCCATTGTCATCTCTGGTCTGTAAGTGTTTGCATAAGGAATAGGGGCAGGAGAGCAAACCCCGGCTTTTCTGTTCTGCAGCAATCCCCTCAACGGGGCAGATGCAGGCTCCTGGCTGACATGGGAGCATCTGTCTGCATATCGTGTGGTATTTTCTGGGCTGGGTAAGACACTGGTCAGCCTGGCCACCTGCAAGGACCTGCCAGGCCCTGGACCTTGTCTCTGGCAGCAATCACAGGTAGCACACGAGGGAGGACCCTAACCAACCTCTTGCCTGGGGTGCTCCTACTCTTGTTGCCGCAGCTGCACACTCTGGATTTTTGTGTCAGCTGTAAGAGCCCTGCAGCAAGTGTTCACATCCTTTCAGCAGAGACCACTCCAGTTACAGTTTGGAAACACTTTTGAGAAAGCTTCATTTTCCCTGAGGCTTGCTTTTCCTAGTATGCATGTCAGGTCTAGTTCCAGAGGAAAGGCAACCATAAACTAAGTCTTGTGCAGATATTTAAGCAGAAAGGGAATTCTGGATGTCCTCAGCTTATGGACAGTGGGATGGGGAAAGCTCAGGTGTGACACAGCTGATGGGCTATGGACAACATGGATGCTGCTGAGGGAGGTCAAGATGTGGAATGTGACATTCCAAGGGACAATCTGAAGAGCACCACAGAAGCCATGGGAAAACCAAGAGCTCTTTAATAAATAGCCAGGCTCAAGGTAAAATTAGACCATGTACATAATGAAAGGAATTTGAGGTACACTGCATGGATTTTGATCCTATGTGCTTTCTCTCTGTATGATGTCTAGGTTTCCTTCTCTTCTAAACAATAGCTCCTCTTCTTGCCTTCAAAAGACAAGATGATTGATTTTTAAAGCTGCCATGTATATTACAACAACACGCTAGTGATGGAAAGAGAGAAAATAACAATGAATTAATAGGCAGATGTTTTAGCAAACAGAAGTATATTGTATAAAGCAATAATATTTTAAAAACCATTCATTATAGGTAAAGTGCATGACAACAAATCTTAATACAACCAAAGAAACAAGACTAATACTTAGAGCACATCTTGTGCCAGTAAAGGCAGAGTACTTGATTTTTAAGGACAGCCTGTTGCACGTTGCATACAGGTGTCTGTTACATGATTACACAAAAGGTCTGGCTCCAGCTCAGAGGCCCAGCTGCTCATTGTGCAGCAGACTCCTTCCCTGTGATGCTGGGGAATGGAGCAGACATGAACTGCTCACTCAGACCCTGCTTGTTTCTTGGATGAGCTGGGAGGTGGACAAGAACGGCTGTTCTTCCCTTGTGGAGGATTTTCTTGCATTGTGCCCACATCCCTTCCCTCTGGAGGAGCAATCTGTTCCCTGGAGACACCCACTTGTGCTGGTTTGAAAGCAAAACCAGTGAGAAACTTCAAGTCAGAAGTACAATTTAATAGGAAAAAAACTAAAATAAATGCAATAGTACAAAAAAACCACTGACAGAGTCAGGATACAACCTGACACCCTGTCAGTCAGGGTGTTGGTAGCAGTCTAATAAAATGGTGGCTGCAGTCCTCCAGAGTTCTGCTGAAGATGGTCCTGTTGAAGCAGTGATCCTGTAGAAAAGGTCTGGTCTTCACCTGAAGGTCCAGTGGTAGCTCTTGTCCTCTGGGAATCCAGTAGGTAAGGGCTGGCTCTGGTGTTCGGAATCTTAGCTTATATCCAGGATGGGATGCTTGGTCCCTCCCTCTGGGCAGAGCATCTCACAATGGGAGGATGTAATTTTATCAGCCATGTGGTGAGACTAGATGGCCCATTAATGGGAGATATCCTCCCTAGAGGGAGGATGGGGCATGGGAGAGATAAGGAACGCTGCCCCACCCGGTTCCGACAGCTGGCCTATTAACAGAAGATAGTCCAGAGAGAGGACGCAGGGGACACAGCCCCACTTAGTTTTAACAGCTCCTGAAGATGGTAATAGAATACACTGCAACCCAGGACACCACTGCTTGTCCCTCTCAGGGTCCCTCAGTGACCAGCCTCGTTTCCTCCACAACCACACAGCAATTTCCTAAGCCATGAGGTGAGGAGCTCTGTTCCTCTGCGCGGAGGAGCAGCAAACAGTTGTGTCTGAATTTTGTCAGTCTGCCAAGCACTGCCTGTCTGACCCCCAGCACGCCCTCTGTGCCAGTTTGGACACAAATCCAGGAGGAAACAGCTGCGTTGGTGTTGGTGGCAGGCCAAGGTGCTTTGCTCAGGTAAAGCATCTGCATCCCCAAGCAGCTTTCCCTGAGCAAGGGCCGGAGTCCTCTGGGAACATTCTTCTCTCTCCTCTCTTTGCAATTTAAAGCTACACTAGAAATCAAGCAGGCGATGGGGAATACAGTATGGTCATAGAATCACCCCAAGACACCTTCCTACTCTTCCTGGGGTCTTGACTGCTTGGGCTTGGGGCCAGCTTAGCTGAGGGGTGCAGGTGTCACATCTTGAATCAAACATTTGAGAAAAGGCTGTGAGAAGCCTTGGTGGGGATGGAAGGGCTGCCCTTCTCTCTGGAGGTGCTTTTAGGCCGGGCGCTCTCCCCGTGCACTGCAGCCACACTGCAGCCGTGCCTGTGGCCATGCCCGTGCTCCAGGCTGGCCACCCACCCGAGATGGACTCAGGTCAAGGAATGCAAGAAGCACACGCAGCTTGCTCACAAAGCCTCCCTGGCACTGGAAACAAAGCACCATATGCTCGAGCAGCCGGAGCAAAAGGACGAGCCCAAGGCAAAGGGAGCTGAGAGCAGAAGGGCAAGGGAGATGCACAGGGAAAGCACCAGGACATCTTGCTTCCTGCTCCCCCCCTTATGGGCACTGGTGGATAACTCAGACGTCTTCCCTCTCCTCTCCTCGCCTCTCCTCTCCTCTCTTCCCTTCTCCCCTCCCCCCCTCTCCTCTCCTCGCCTCTCCTCTCCTCTCTTCCCTTCTCCCCTCCCCCCCTCTCCTCTCCTCGCCTCTCCTCTCCTCTCTTCCCTTCTCCCCTCCCCCCCTCTCCTCTCCTCGCCTCTCCTCTCCTCTCTTCCCTTCTCCCCTCCCCCCCTCTCCTCTCCTCGCCTCTCCTCTCCTCTCTTCCCTTCTCCCCTCCCCCCCTCTCCTCTCCTCGCCTCTCCTCTCCTCTCTTCCCTTCTCCCCTCCCCCCCTCTCCTCTCCTCGCCTCTCCTCTCCTCTCTTCCCTTCTCCCCTCCCCCCCTCTCCTCTCCTCGCCTCTCCTCTCCTCTCTTCCCTTCTCCCCTCCCCCCCTCTCCTCTCCTCTCCTCTCCTCTCCTCCATTTTCTGATATCCTGCCTCTAAGGTGGCTACTCTACAGTCATCTTCCCGTTTTTACTTCTTTTGGACACCATTACCCCTCTCCTCTTTGCCTTACAGTCTTCCCTGCTCTCTCAGCCGCAGGTGAAACCAATGGCAGGATGAGCAGCCTGGGCAATGAGGTGACGTCCTGTCCGTGTGCCATTGTCCCCAGCACAGAGCATGGCAGGCAAGCCCCAGTGCCACTGTCACTGGCATGCCAGGCACAAAGGGTGCCTGCATTGCTGGCCTGTCACACTGGGCCTGCTGCATCCAGGCTCAGACTGGAGATACACAGATTTTTAATTAATAGGGAATCCGCTAGGGATTTCCTTTTTAAGGATGCATAGTGGAGGCTGATAAAATTTTTGTTGATTTATTGCCTTTGAAATGTGTGATGTCCATGTTTGTCCTAAACTGTATGTGTTTGTTAACAATTCTTTTTCTGGACAACCAACAGAAATACATATACCAGTATTAGGAACCGAGATAAATAGTTTACTGACTCATTTGTATTATTTTTTAACGAAGTAAAGTCAATACTTGTATTCAATACTCAATTTCATATAGCAAAAGAAAACATAAAAACGGGGCTGCATAAACCTCAGCACTACAACACACTGTGGAAACAATCTCTGAAGGACTCCCTACACTGTCCATCTCTTCCTGGAGCTTCTGACCCAGGAATCACAGGTCAGTACCAGAACATCCCATGTCTTCTTGCTGTCATGCTGGCCTTGTGGGTGAGGGACACAAAGCATGCCTTCAGCCCCCTGGGAGTCACTGCAGGTGTCCCAGTGAAGAAGAACTCAGCAACTCTCTTACTCATCACTTTGGTGCCTGAGAACCCACAGGCTTTAGAAAATGAAGTCTCTCTGACTCTCCTCTTTTTCCATTGCAGTGTTTTCCTTCCACCTTGCATTTTGCAGTGCTCTCCAAGCCCCAGCCCAGCCTGCAGACCTGCAGAGGATCTTTTATCCCACAGACCACCCTGAGGGAGGTTGTCGAGTGGCAATTCCATGATGTACATAAGTAAAGGAGCTACAAGGACTGCACAAGCCACCCCAACCCAAACTAAATTGCAGGCTGCCTTTTACTGGGTTCTGGTGACTTACAAGCACAGCAAGGGCCTCTATAATAGTTATGAATTACTGACATGGTATTATTTCTGTGCAGGAGCAGGGCAATAAAGACATGGGGTGGGTGCAACATGGAAGTGGTACCATAGGGAAAGACTTCACCATTTCCATGCAGGAATAAAAGAAGCAGGCACACCTTCCTGGGATGTGTTTTGATGCAGGATTTGGTATTTAGTGCCTGGATAACACTATTGACCTTCAGAGCTTTGCTGCAGTCGGTAAAGTAGTATCAAATAAAATACAAAGTTCTACATTTGCTTTCTCCTGAAGATTTTTCTGTCAAACTGAGTCAGCTTCTAAGGAAAACAGGAGATCATTTTAGTCTGTCAGCACTGCAAAACTAGTGTGGTATTTGAAAATTACTTGTATTCTTGAAAATGTAGTGGGCTCTGGATTTGGCAGGCAGTATTGTTTAAGATCTAATGGTATATAATTCAAAACCTAAACCTTTCTGCTTTGCTGAACTTACCATTATTTTAGCAAATGTTTGTTTTGGTGGGATCCTGGGGGTAATATGAGCAAATGAAAGCTCCATAATGAAATTTTTTTCCATACTGAAAATAAAAAGTAAGCAAACATCCCCTCAGTTTTTAAAGCAGTAGTATTTGCCACCTTTATAAAAATTCTATGGAATTCCATGGAGGCATGGAAACAGATCAGAAAACTGCTCTGCCCAGATCTGCAGGGGAATCAAACAGATGGCAGATCCCACTGCAGTTTGGATGAAGATTTCATAGATAGATAGGCAAGAGAATAGTCAAGGTCAGTGATGAGGTCAAAACCATGCCCAGATTTTCTTCAGCTAGGAGCATGTACAGCCTTTTCATACATTTAGAGGAAATGCACCAAACCCAGAGATTTTTTCACAATGAGGAGCAAATGCCCTTAGTGTAAGACAGTATTGCAACAGGGAGACAATGTCCTTGCTTAAGTGCCATTTGTGAAACTAAAATTAAAATTAAAAATATTTTTTTCCAAATTTATGTGTGTATATCCTAGTATGTATTTTTAAAATTCAGTTAAATCTGCAGGTGGTCATATACCAGATTGTAAATAATAGTATTTGTGAATTTTGGCAACAAAAATGATTCTCAAATAATGGTTATTGTTAGTCAATTAGTTCTGGGACCAACATGCATGTAGAGATCTTGGCAGATGATTTTTTTTTCCTCTGTGCTTGTGTCTTTTATTCCCTCACAAATGTCTGAATTGAGAAGTTATGGCTTTAAATGGAAAATTTCATCCCTGATTTGTTGTGTTCTTTTAAAAACAAAAACCCCAAGCAATCTAGTTTGTGATATACATCAGGCTCAGCTACACAGATCTGGAGGCTGTATTTCTCTCTTGTTTATGTCATTAGTCTGGTTTTAGTTAATTTTCATTTCCAGATGTCTCTTGTGCATGTTGGGTTGTTCTTTTCCTTGTGGTTAACAGGATATAAATTACCTTGATAGGACAGAGCTGTTTGCTCTGTTTTACTTGTTTAATTTCTGGATACGTTTTACTGAGCCTGATCCCTCATCATCACAAAATAGGTTTTACTGGCTTAGAACGCAGATTTTACAACAGTTACTTACTGGCATGAAACATGCACAAACTCAGTGAAGAATCACAGTCTGAGTGCTTGTTTTTTCCTTCATTAAAAGGGCACAAAGACCTGCTCTGGCAAGGGCTGGGTTCAGCTCTCAGAGCACTGAGGAACACAAGGACTGCAGTTAGCCTGGCTGGAAGAACAAAGCCGTGGGCTACTGCTATGAAGGCTGACTCCTACTCGCCAGGTTAGGATATTCTCAAACAAGGCTGGGTGGCTTCATGTTTAGTATCTGCCTTCCGTGAGAGGCAAAGGTTTTGGTTTTACTCATTTTCAGAGAAAGAGGTGGTGTAGAGCAGCAACTTCAGCCCTGCAATGGGGTCTCTGCCAAGCAAATCACTCCTGCACTGCTTCGTCTTCTGCTGAATCACTTCTTGTCCTGAGCTTTCCCTCCGAGGGAGTAAAGGACAGTGCCAGTGTCCAGGTAGCTCCTGGAGTTTTTTTCCCTGTGGGAGTTTCTGAAAGGGGGTGTTTTGGGATGCAGTGATGTCCCTTGTGCCTTAGTGGACTTGAGCAGATCCCCACAACATTTCTTCGATTACAGGGGGCTCAGTTGCCTTTGCATGTGGGTATTGCTGGGTTATGCAAGACACTGCAGCAATTCAATATTTCCTTCTGCTTTCCCAAAGAGCTGCTGCAGGGACACTCACACCTTGCACACAAGGATCACAGGGCACCTTGTACTTTTTGCTGGAGGCTTTGAGAACTTAAAGAGAAAAAACCTGAGAACTGGTCCTCCAGGAAGAAAATCTGAGTGGCAGGGGGTCCCCAGGCCTGTTCTGTGCTGCCATTTCCCCATTGGTAGCACAGGGGTAACTAACATTTGACTCCAGGCCGTCAAAAAGAATAGAAATGCTTCTAAAATTTTCCAAAGATTAAAAAAAATACTCAGAGTCATTACTACTGCTTCTCTAGCCGAAAAAAAGGGCTCTGATTTAGTGGCCTGCTCTTTGCAGTTATCATCTCCAGACAGTCTTTGGTGGGACAAATCAACTTACTGCAACATTTGCTTAATTTAGGGACCAGATGCAAGTGCTTTTAGGGCACCTTCCTCCTGCCGACCAGCTCCCGTGAACACAGGTGGAGAGAAGCAGTCACAGAGCACACACCAACAACCAGCAGCACAGATGCACGTACCAGCTGCTGTCACTGAGGTTACATATTAATGGTTATTCAGACCTGCACTGACAAACACACTATTTTTGGTTTTGTGCTAGTCAGCCGAGGTCCTGAGCTCCTGCTGATCAAGGATCATGAAAGAGGCGATGCAGCAAATGAGATTTGTATGCTGAAAGTCACTCGTGCTTTGAGAGCCTGCCAAAAATAATGTTTCAGAGGGCATGTATAACACTGCCAAAATCAAGCTGATGAATGGCTGTATCATTGAATTTGGATGCAGAATGAGGGTCAAGTTTGGAACAGTCTAGCAATAGGCCATTCATGCAATCTAAGCAGGATGGGATCAGGGCACTTTGTAATCAACACTTATTAAAGCCCTGTTTTATTCCAAAGTGCAGTAGAAAGGGGGCAGATAGAAATTAAGTCTGGAAGGTAGATTACAAGGGACGTTTAGGACCCTATGGTGCCAGGCTTATCTGAGTTTTTGGGAGTTTTCTCGAGTTAAAAAGAATAAATAAAATAATATTTTATTTATACACAATAACACAAGAACAATAAAACAAGAAAAGGAAATGCTGACAGTCTCTTCAGAAACCTGTACACATCCAGGAGTGTGTTCTGCAACGCTGGTGTTCAGTCTTTTCTTCCAGTAGAATTGTTCATGGTTAATATTAATTCAAAACACGGGAATAAGAAGTCTGTAGATTAAATGCTGCACGCTTTTTTGCCTGAAGATGTGAGGAGTGTGAATTTAAAAAACAGGGCTTAGTTCTGAGAGAATAAAGCCTTGCATTTCATTTATTTTATTGAGGAATTTTATCTCCCTGGGTAACATGCAGGTGGTACAGCAAGAAGTGCATCACTTTTTCTTATCTAGAGAAAGGTGGTGAAGAAAAGCACAGATCAGGCACAGAGAGTGTCAAGTCTAGACTGAATACCCTCCCCTCTCAGCTTTTGCTTTTCAATTCAATTTACATTTTTATCTTTAACCAGTAGGTGCTTTCCCATTGATTTTGGTTGAAAGAGCTTTTTTTATGACAAGTTACTTTGGACTGAAGCCACTTTTAACCAATTTTATAGTCAAGGACCTTGTGACCAAGAAGAATGTCACATTCAGGTCCACCATGACAACTGCTGAGAAGAAAACTGAGGGCTACCATAAGAGACAATGCTGCCTAAAATAACCACCAACCACAGTCCTGCGAATTGCTATTACCTTATGAAAAGTGCAGTATCATTTCTAGCACACCCAAAAAACAGCGCATGGAATCGTGTTGGGAATGTCACGGACAATTCAATTAAAATATCTGGATGTGTGGTAATTGTTGCTATAACCTTCTGAGGTTTTTGTGACCTCAGTGGTATCTTGTACCTCAGTCGTGAGCTCCCAGAGTGACAACGAGCCACTTCAATCCACAGAAAAAGGCCCAATCCATGGTGTGGAATTATATCCAGATGGGAACACAACAGGCAGATAACTAAGAAAACCACTGAATGTAAATTAGTTGTTTGTACCCAGAAATCTCATGTGAGAGAGCTCATGATGCACATGGCTCAGTGGAAGACAGATACAATAAGAGAATAACAAACATGTAATTAAAGAGTTTACGGCTGAGGTTATCTATCCAAAATCATCTGCTCAGTGTTGCCATAATACCTAGTGATGGACAAATCCACCCCATTGTTTCTGGACATACTGGTTTCACAGATATTTGTCAGTTCTACATCTATGCTTAGGTTACTAAATGACTCGTATGAGGCAAATTAAATCTCATGGCAGAATATTACATTAGAAACATTAGCTAAGCCTTACAGACCCGAATAATTGCAGAGCTATTCCAAGTCACGAGTGATGATTTATACCTATCTTTCTATTAATTTATTGCCTGCCCCTAAATTGGAGAGCTGCTCTTCAGGGAAAATGTCTCAGTTAAAATAAGAACTGAACTCCAGAAGAGAGAGGACTTTGATTCAAGATAGAAAAGAGGGTAATAAGGATTGAAGAGTTGCGAGTGATGTATTAGATTGCAGTTTGAATTCAGCTGCAGCAGAAATCTTGCCAAGATACCCAATTCTCTTTGTACACTTATCTCTGAACAGCAGGGCCGGTAGCTGTCCATTTCATCCAGACAGGAGTCAGATTTTGAACCATGTACCAGTGTCTTCCTCTCCCAACCGAACAAGTCCATCTCAGTGACCTTTAAGGTCAAAGCTGGAGTGGGGCAGCACACATAAAGAGTTTGTACTTAGCTGCACCCTCCTGCCCAGCTCCTGCTCAGGCATCTCATCCTGTGCTCCTGCCCAGGACCACAAATTGCTTGATTCTGGTCAAGGACTTCACCACTTCTCAAGGATTCCTCCTCTTCCTCAGCACCGCCAGGCATCTGTCATGTGAGTCTGGACCAAAATTGTTGGCTGCTTTGTTCCCTGATCTCTCTGTGCTTCCTCACACTCTCCCAAACACCCCCTGCGCACACAGTGAGGGTTAAACCACGTTGGTACCAATTCCTGCAGCATGGATTTGTCCATGTACAAGCACTGATGAACAGCCCCTCTCCACATTTCCCTGTGAACAAACAGAGGCAATGCAAATGTTTGCTGAAACACAAACGGATTTAAGCCTGGCTGAGCAGGACCTCTGTCTGCTTAGGCACAAATATTTGATGGGATCTTTCTCCATCGTTTTCCCAGCTAATTTCCAGCTTTATACTTAACCGATTATCTAATTGATGACTCACTGTCAGTGTCCATGATCAAGAAACACTGATAGTCTCTAGAGGGAAGTCTGTTTCGTTCTCCCAGGGCACACTGAGGGTGATGATGCAAAGCCTGGAGGGTGAAGGTCAGCCTTCATAGGAGGGAGGAGGAAGAGGTGACTATACTGTCATTAGACAAAGAGGTCACACTTTTAAAGGTCAGATCTCTCATGATCGATTTCCCAGCTACAATCCAACCAGTGCTTTGAAGTGCATCGCTGCTCTAGCTGTAAATAACAAAACCTAAATTTAGGCGAGTTTATGAAGCAGCACTCAACACTATAACTTTCATGGCATCTCCTCTTTTGAGACCCATAAAAAGCAAATTTATCCCAACAGGTGTTGCCTTACAACAGGTGTCAGATTCTTGTAGAATCTAAGATTGGAAATGAACACCTTGGCAATGGGGAAAAGTGCTTTGTGTTTGGAGAGCAGCAAGTTAAATGCCTAGCCTGCATCCATTTTTCCTCCTTCAGCTGTGCAGCAGTGCTAAAAACAGCCCAAAACACCAACAGCTTGCCTGCTTTTATGAATTCGAGTTGCCCTAATTCATGGGGCTGTATGTGCTTACATATGAGCAGCTACTCTGGGTGGATGGGGAGAAGAGTTCCACCTAGAAAAACTGGAGTATATTTTTGGGCTGGTACTGGCTTAGAGGGACATTGGCAAAGGTTGGCTAATGCAGCTGCAAAAGATGTGGCTCACACATCAGAAAATAGGACTGTGATGCATTTGGAGGAGCCAGCTGTGCTTTATGAATAGGGGAGTGGGGAGTGCTGCTGGACACGGAGTACAGCTCTATATGCTGTGTATGGAAAATGTGGAAGAAGAGCTACATGGATAGACTTGCCTTTGCCAAGTTAGGCAGGCTGGCCTTTGGAATGGTCTAACCTAACCAGCTCAGTGGCATTTTTTATAGAATTTATCAAACTGAATAATAGAACAAAATAAATTGAAAGCAAGCATGCTACTTAGTTTATTTACAAAGCTAATAAAATTGCAAAAAATTCAGTAATCAAATTATGTTCTCAAGTAAAAATGAATCAATAGATTAATAGCTTCAAAGTGCCTCTGCACCAAATTAACACAATAAGCAATCAAATCGAATGATGAGGCTGTCACTTTCACTCTCAGTCCTTGTCACTAATGATGTTAAGAGAATCAGAGGAAGAGTTGTTTTCACACCACAAGTGTCTGGCATCCTACCCAAAACACTCCTTTCACTCATCTGGGGAGCAGGGCAGGTTGCACCACCTGTTTGGTCTGGACTTAGACCCTTACCAAGCAAGAATGAGAGAGGTGAGCAATATTCCTCTTTCAACCTAAGTAATGCTCAGCTATTCTTTCCATAACGTTTTTTAAAGTCCTGTGGCTGTTTCAGGGACATGGGTGTCATTACCAGTTCCCCTGTCCATGCACACAGTTTGTGGGATAGTAGATCCACCCTCTAGCACAGATGAGATTGCTAAATACTGCATGATGGCAGCTTTAGAACAGCTTTTGTCCTCAGCAGAACTTCCTGACTAACTCAGTGGCAGGCTGACATCATTTATTTTTATGAAGCTGTGAAAGGTGTTTCTCCTTGAGCTGTACACAAACATTCACTTGTAACTGGGGGAGGAGGGTGGCAGGAGGAAGAGAGAAAATACTTGGACTAAAGGCAACCTGGACAAGGAGCAATTCAGTGAGGAGCCTGCAGCTGTGTTTGGGAGCTGGGCAAGTGCACTCTGGCCTGTGCTGGACCATCCCCAGGAGCCAGGAAAGTGCCCACTGGCCCAGGCTGGATCGTGCTGAATCCCTGGAACAGAACCGCTCAGATGCCACTTGATTCACTGCTGCTGACACACGGATTAACAGGAGGAAATATGGGGGAAAAATAGAACTGGAGAACATATTGCTCAACAATGCCCAGGTAAATGTGCACTAGGAGAGGCTGCGCTTTCTGATGACCATGATATTACCCTCCTGAAACAAAACTGAACCCCAGTGAGTGCTGGGGACAAGAAGGGCTGGGTTTATCCTCTATAGGGAGATGCTGGGAAAAACGTTTCTGGATGTTTCTGTCGCTAAAATATCTCACTAGGAGAGTACAAAGGCAGATACTGGTGAGTTTATCAAAAGAAAGAGCTTTCAACCCATCAGGGAGCAACAATGTGCTGTCCAAGGAATATGAAGATAAGCTACTCTAATTTCATGCTGTGTTATTTTATTCCATAAGACAAACTATTACTTGCTTTCATAAATTTATAACGGTGACCATACAAATTATGATTTGATGTCACAGTCAGTCTCTTAGCTTAGCTAGCAGGGGAGAGGAAAAGGTAATTGCAAAATGTACAATGACAATAAAACAGTAAAGCTAGGTGGTTATGTTAGCCATTATTTCTGATGTGTGAATGTTTCCACTAGAGCTAATTTTCGAGAGGAAATTGGAAATTTCTTTTAAAGAAAAAGCCTTCCTGGAATCCTAATAAGGGCCAGAGGAAACGGATGGTGAAGCCTCATGGCAAGCTGGGTGAGCAGCATGAATGAGTGGTAGCAGGGAAGTTTGCTGGGATGTCACTTGTTGCTTTCTGACAGCTTCAAGGAGAGGATGTCAGTGAGGGATCGACTGTGACGAGAGCAGGCATCAGCCCGGTGGTCCTTGCTGGGGAAGCAGTTGGAGTGTTGCAGTCTTTGGATATGCAGTAAGCAGACAATGCAATGAATCAGTTCAACAACTCCTCTGAGCACATCACCATAAGCAACAACAAGAAATTTCCAGTAGGCAGTGAGAGGAAAGTCCCCACATCAAATCTGCTGGTGGTTAGCAGGAGTGCAGTCATCTGCTTCTTTTGGGTATTGCTCTAAAATGTTGGGAAGACAATGAAGACAACCTCCGTGGGCCAATGGCACTGACTTTAGTAACTCTTTAAAGTGAAGATGATCCAACAGAAGATGGGTTGTGGTACAAAATAAAATGTTCTAGGGCATTCTGACTATTGAAGTAGGCGCTTGTTTAACATGGCTGGGAATACTGTTATTAAAATAAATATTTGTTGCTAAGATACCCTGTTAGTTCAATAGCCTTGAAATCTAGTTCATGTCATTAGACTGGAGGTGCAGATATTTTATAGATATGTCATTGCAGGGATTGCAGGCAGACCTAGGAGGCAGGGAGGGAACTCCTCAAACACTAATAAGAAATAAAACAGCTGCTAGCAGCAGCTCTGACCTGCAGGGCAAAGCTATCCTTGGAAAGCAAGCAGCTTGCTGAGTGGGAGGAAGAGCAAGAAGGAAAACAGCGATAAGAGAGAAGGGAGAAAAGGAGAAGGATGAGCCACGAGGGAAGGGAGCAAACTGCCTGATAAATGCCACCTCATTTAGGCTTTGCTCACATTGGCCCATGAGGAGCAGCAGCAGAGGCAGCCTGGAAATAGAGGGGTGGTCTTCTGACAGGCAGAATCCCTCACCCTTACTGCAGGACCTGCAGGGGTTTTACTTGAGCCTGACTCTGGATTTGTCCCATGAGCCAAGGTCCAGCCAGTGGCTGGAGCACCATGGATGTACTCCTACACTTTGTCTTCCAGAGTGGGCATTGTCTGAGCATAAACAAGCACCCAGATATTAGGTACTTCATCCAGAGCATGTTTGGGCACTGGAACAGGCTCCCCAGAGCAGTGGTCAAAGCTCCAAGCCTGACAGAGCTCAAGAAGTGTTTGGAGAGGGCTGTCAGGCACGTGGTGGGATTTTTGGAGCTGTCCTGTGCAGGGCCAGGAGTTGGATTTTGATGATCCTTGTGGGTCCCTTCCAAATCAGAATATTCTGTATTTCTATGATCCAATTTAGGTCAGCACCAGCCTCCTTCTTGGATCTCTAGCCCATGGTATAGAAACATTTATTCCAGCCTTCCTAAAGCAAATTCTCTCTGCCATTTAGAGAGGGCAGAAGGCATCCCTAGAAGCTTCCAGATATTAATTCAGCATCTTTGATTAAGCATTTCTCTTTCTCTTCATTGATAATTTAAGAAATGAGTAGGAAATGCTGGATGACTCATTCTACCAGAGGTACTGCCTTTCTGAGGAGGATCAGCAGCTTTTTAAAGAAAAGGCAGTGGCATTAGCTCATCTTTTTCTTCATCTTCCATCTCACCATATAATAAGACTAGGGGGTGGAAAATGTGCCTTGAATGAAAACAGCTTTGGCTCTGTGCTTTCCTCAGCCCAAGAAGATCTGTTTTTTTCTGATAGGAGAGCATGACAACCTCAGCATGGAGGGGAGCCAGGGATGGAGCATGAGGAATCCTCTGTCCCTCCTGTTGACAGGGGATCCCTTTGTAATCAAAAAGGGTCTAGCTCCCAAACCCCACTGGGCTCAGCAGGAAAGCTAGCAAGAGGGAGTCTGAGTCTCATCTGGGAGGCAGCAGGAGGCTCTGTTCCCTGCCATATGTCAGTAATAACAAAAGTAGTCACTGAGCAGGACCCAGGGTGTTTTGGGACAAGGCACTGACTGCCCTTAACTGGAGCAATTTTGCTCTTGCCCTTTCTGCTTCTGGCTCCATCACTCTCACCTTCCAACCAGAGACTGGTCAGGTTAATCAGAGATTCTTTGCAAGTTCAGGTGTCTATCAGAGCAGGTCCCAGGGTTGTACTGTTCCTGCTCATGCAGGTGAGCACCAGAAAAGCCCCAGCCCACAGATCTCCTTAACAGCAAGCACAGGAAAGCTTGAAAAAACATCACCCCTCCCTTGCCAGAGTCTGGCTCAAAAGGGAAAGCACAAAAGAGAAAGCACCGGGACTGAGTCCTGGTTTCAGCCACAGAAGTCCTGGGGCAATGGTGGCACACAGAGGAAGTTTACCACATATTCTCCCTATTTCTCGGTGCTTTAGCAGATGATATTAACATCTGTATTTCTCAAATCAATGTATACAATTTCATTACAAAGGCTTTTGTTAGATGGCAACCCTTGCTGTAGCAGTTTAAGATGTTATTGCCTCCAGCTGTCTGCTCTGTCCCTCTGCTCAAAGTCACAACCTTTTAAGAGTCAGCAGAAGGAGATGTGCACCTACATCTGCTCCCATTCCCAATCCTGCACATTAAGGCCTTCAACTACTGCCGTGGGTCAAAATTTGGAACTGCCAAAGAGGTGACATTTCCTTCACCTTGCATTGCTAAGGGGGTGATAACCTTTGCAGCTGGGAGTGAGTGACAGCTGGATCTGATCACAGGTTAAAGCAGTTGCTCAAGTTTCTCAAAGCTCACGTGTGGCAGTGGGAAGCTGTGCTGGCCCTAGAAGGACTTTTCTTGCACAGTAATACAGGTACAGTGATTTGAACAACACAGTTTGTGCTTGGGTGTGCAGCTGTATCACCATTTCTGCTCTTTGTGCTCCTAAACAAAGCAAAGCTATATTTTATGGGCAAGCCAAACTATCCCAGAAAACAGGAACTCTTTTCAGTGTAGCTGGATCTGCACCAGAGGCTTCTGCTGACACAGTTAAGACAGTCAAGGATTATTCTGCTTTTCTCTCCTATAAACCCACCAGGCTGGAAAATATCTGTTGTAGAGAGCAGAATAAAAGCAATCACAATAGTTTGTCTTTTCTGTGGTGCTCCAATTTAAACAGGATCACATGGGCAGCATCCGTGGGTGCAGCTTTACCGCAGAGATCGATTTCAGCGCCCTGAAGAGTTTGACCAGTGGTAATGTAGGATGGCTTTAAAATTAGAAAGCCCAATTACAGCCAGGCTCTGTCTGCACAGCTTCTGCTTTGGTGGTTGGAGCCACCAGTCTGTTCACATGAGGGCAGAAACCTGCCAGAGATGGCCCATGGCCAGCCTTTGAAAACAGAATATTGGGTGTGCACATGAAGAGGAGCACAGAGCTACATGTAGCTGCTGTGCTGTCTGCTTGTATAACCATTTTTCACTCACAGAGAAGTGATTCTGGCAGAGTATAAATACTGCCATAACAGTTCTGAGAGCAGTGCTGAAGGAGAAATATGTGGCTTAGCAGGGATGGCTAGTGAAGCACTTATGTCACCTCCTCGCAGGGTGATGGAAATATTGTATTATTACTAACCTATCCTAGGAAATGGAAGTCCTCCATCATTTTCCTTGTCCCTGTGCTTTAATAACAAGAGTGGCAAACCATATGGTGTCCTCTACAGGCTAAGGATTTGTGGAAAAATTACTAAATTCATTAAAACCAAGGAGATAAAATCTTGATCCCACTGACTTCACTGGGGCCTGTATTTTACTTTATGTTCACAAACCTGCTGTGTGTGTAAAGTCCTTTCGAACTATGTTCTGCTCTTGTGTGATAGTTAACTTATTTCCCAATATTAATGTTTAACATGGATTTTTTTTCTTGAGAAAACAGTTTTTAATGTAGAGCTAATTGATTCCAGCTCTGCCCTGAGTTGCTGGTAACTGAACCACACTTCCTGTGCAGAGGGGTGATGCATGGGGATGTTATTATCTGACCCTGGGACTGAGGGGCAGAGAGTCCGCTGTGCCATTGCCTGCCATTCCTGCAGCTGTTTAAAGCAGCCAGCAGCAGTAGAATGTTCCCCCTTTCCCCACTGGTGGCAGTCTGTGCTCACCTTCCAGTGGAGTGAAGAACAGCCCATTTTTGGGCTGTATTGTCATAGAATCACCCCAAGACAGCTGGCCAGAGGAGATGATGTTCAAAGATAGCCACTTTCTTATCTTGCTTCTCCTATAATTCCTCAGTAGCCTTGGGCATTTCACTTATTGTCCCTCCCCTTTTTCTCATATTTTTAAACCAGGGGTAATATTTATACAGTCTTTCAGCTGTTATGATGGCTATTAATTACTATTCAGGCACTGCTCTGAAATTAATGTATTGTGCAAACACTAAGTGTAATTAAATTATTGTATTTCAGAATTGTTTGACTCTATGGGTTATTTTTAACTGTTATTTCTTAGTCTGTATAGAAAACACCTATTTCTTTCAGTCTGCAAAAGTCTGTGTTCATGGCAAAAGGTATTTATGACTTGAAGCTGGATGTTACAGAAATATGAGACTTTCTTGATGCCTAGAAACCAGAGTAATGTTTGCACCATCTTCTATATCCACTAGTGCACCTTCTTTCTTCCTATATCCTCCCTTCCTTTCTTTGCACTGAACGGTGTGGTTTTCCCACCAGTTGCTACCTTAAACTTACCTGAAGGTTCTGCCTTTCTGGAAACAGCTTGGTCTTAAGATTAGCCTGCCCCCAATCTTACCTTCAAATCTCATTTAATTTCTGTCTTCTAAACTCATGACTATTTCTTAATTTCTTTTCAAGCTAAGGGAAATGAAGTCTGTTTTTTTAATGACTTATGACTGAAAACCACTGAGGATTTGACTGAACTCTATGTGGAGGGCTCAAACAGGGTTTGTGTATTGTCAGATATGTCAGTCATGCTTTGGCTGAATAGATGCTGCTTGGTCTCTGTCTGTCTTCACTGACTTATTACGTGGATTTCGTGTGTGTGTGTGTGCTGGTGGAAAGAGGCAGAGAGCTGGACTTCTCCCACTTTTCACCTGCTCCTTCAAGAACACGGAGAAAAAGCAGTGCCTGTGCTGCAGGGACCATGGGGGCCTGCATTTGCTGGATTCCCCAGGTATTTGCTGTATTCCCCATTGTCATTATCATACATCCTCTGCCCGATGTGTGCTGGGTTGTTTCCATGGTCTAGACAAGAACAGCACTCACTCTGTGAAGAATTCAGAAGGACCTCATTCCCCATGGCTCCAGCAGACAGGGAGAACAGGGTCCTAATATTTCTAGCCAGCTGAAAGGAAAAAAACCCCTCATACTCCAAAAGCCATAGCAAGGATTTAGGGGAATGGACGAGTGTTGCATGCTCAGCTGCTCCTCTTTAAAACCTGATAGGATCGATGTTCAGGCAGCAAAAGTTGTAATAAATTTCTCTACTGGATATTTCTCTTCTACAGACAGTTTTGGTGAGTCTACAGAGGCTAACTCAAGAAATGCCCATAATTTCTCAAATTCTCAAATCTGTGTGCTGCCAATAACTCTGTTCAGGGAGTGCTGGGTAATATCTGAAAGGGTCAGTGGCCACGCTCTGCCAGACAAATTGCACAGCTGCTGCAAATGAATCTGAGGAAAAGGAGACCAGCGTGTTTATATTGGAGTGGAGGGAGGACCAGGAGTCTCCCCTGAGATCTCCCTGCCTCGGGGGGGTGTGATTCAGGATGCTATAAAGCCATGGCCTCAGGCAGTATCTTTTTCCAAAGGAGCTACAGGAAGAAAACATAAATGTAGAAAGTTAGGGACCAACACAGAGCCATCACCCAGCTGCTCTGGCCTAGTCCCTGAGGAGGAGGCCGGAGGGGCAGACCCAGACAAATGACCTTTGCTCCGCTCTTGTCTTGACTTATGCACAAAGCCAAAAGTCAGTTATTTTTCTGTGAAGAAAAAAAAAAAAAAGAAGTAAAAAATCTGTACAATATTTTTTGTTCCAGAAAAGCTAAAATACCTGGAAAAGGCTTTCTTCTCTCTGCTAGAGGGGTGGTTCTGAGTAGGCTGAGAATGGCAAGACTGGGGAGAGGAAAAGCCCTTAACTACTTAGGAACAAAAAATGAGGAGAACTGGTGGCAGCCAGCGTGGCTCTAAGCTTGTTAGGAGAAATGCATGGAAAAGACAAGAACAAAATAGGAGACAGAAATAGCTGTATACTGGACCCAGTAGCTGCAAAAAAACCCCCAATACTTTGAAACAGTAAAGCTTCTGTCTTGCTGGCAAGATAAAACCAAGCAAAAGGGTTTTCCAGTAGAAAATGAAGGGATAACGTGTTGAGAAGAGGGTGTCCAGTATGACATCTTTTCTTTTTCTTGGTATGACAGTTACTGTGTTGAGTCTTGAGGTATGAATCGTGCTGCAGCAGGACAAATAGTTAAATGGGTCTGAAAATTAAGCACATCTGAACAGAAAGGAAGGATGCTGGAGACTGAGAAATGGGAAATTGTCATTCCACAGAGAAGAGGGTTTGAGTAACAGTCAGAGTGACTCTTTGTAAATTCCCAGCATGTCCAAGCAGCAGCTACAGCAGTAATGTAGTAATCAGTTAGAGTCAGGGTGCATTTGATCTGTTACAAAATACATGGTTTGATTTGGTTCCATACCACAGCTCTTCTGCTATTGCTGTTATGGTTTTCCATCAGTATATAGTATTCTGCCTAACTGTATTTTAATAGCACACTATGGGCAGCTCTGTGCTCTGCTCAAAACACAATATTTAAACAAAAAACTGTGAATTTTTAACCCATTAAAATTTTATGGCTAAGTTTATTGAATTTTTTATAGCACTCCAATAGTTTTCTGCAGAGGTCACAGTGGCCTTTCCCTAATAGGCAGCATAACAAGTTGGTCCATTATAATATGGCCCCATCTTCCAAAGTCTGAAATATGGCAGCTGAGAAGTAGACAGGCAGACAACACCAGGGACTTTCCCAGAGACTTTTTGAGGGGTCAGACATTAATTATTTAAAACACAGGCAGAAATGTGCAGTGATTATTGCTTCAGGTTCATACTGGTGCCTGAGTGGACTCATTCACTGTTTGGCCTCAGCCCCAGCTGAGTTCAGCATCACACAGAGATGGATTCATGGGTCATTCCAGCTGGAGCACACTGTCCAGCTCACTTCCCAGACACCTCGGAACTGCTTTCTAGCCCTGAGCATGTAGAGGCTACACATGAAGAAAAATAAAGCCATTCACAGCTGGCATGCTGAGGAAGCGTGGAAGACAAGGCCTCTGACTCGGGCTGCTCTGCCTCAGCCACGGCAGAGCCACGAGCCTGTTCCAGCTCCTGCACAGCTGCTGATGCAAATGCCCAGCAACAAGGGTACCAAAAGCTATCATTAGCAGCACTTAAGCACGGCAGTTTGGAAGCAGCATAGGGAAACACAAAACCTCTGATTGCAGGAAGCTGGGATAAAGTCCTAGCACCCTGGGAGAAAGCAAAACCCGTGTCCTAATATCCCCTTTCAGAACAAGTCAGGCTTTCAGCTGCTGTGGTGACATGTGGCTGGGCATGCCATTAATAGAGAGGGTGTGACATCTCACTGGAGTCTCATCTCCAGGCCGAACATAACTAGGTGAGCATGTCATCCGCAGTTAAACAGGATACCAGCAAGACTCTGTGTCAGGATGTGTTCCTGGATGGCACAGTCATGGAAGTGACCACCTGTCATCTGGGCACATTTTGGGATTGTGGCAGCAGGTCTTCATCAGCCAAGAGGACACATGACAGAACATCAAACTGTGATGCTGTGGACATGCCTGTAGCATGACTAAGAAGGGATGTCCATAGACAAACTTGGCACGTTCTAATTCAGCACAGGGCCAGACTTGTATCAAATCATGTGATGCCCCATTTAAACTAATTTTTAACCAATTTTTTAGTTCTTGGTAAACCTGAACTTCTGGTTTATGTGGATGTAGCCATATTTTTGTGAGACAGCAATTGTCCCTTCTATCCTCTTTGGGCTTTCCATTCTGTACTGATAAACCCAGAGCAAAATCTCATTAGTGTCTTCTGAAAATAGTTCACAGAGCTGCGGTTTCCATCAGAGCAGCCGATTTTGCATTCCAGGCTTGGTGAGCATCACACAAACCAGCACAGGGGCTTGGCACAGCAATACTCACCACTTCCAGGATGATTTGCCTGTCAGGCACCCATGTAAATGGCATCATGTCCATGATAAGCAGCTCTATCCTCATTATCTTCTCTTAAAAGCCTGTACCACTTTCTGATTAATTCAGGAGGAGCGGATAAGGGCCCTGTCATTTTACATTGCTTAATGCTTACCATTACAAAAGACCATCGTGGCGTTTCACCAGAAACTTTCATATATTCAGTATTTTGCCGGGGGGTGAGGGGAGCTGGATTTTCAGCAGCAGCAAAGCCTTTTGGCTGAAAGAGTGAAATTCTTGTTGGGTTTTTGTGAAGAAGTACATTGTCCCCAAAATATCACACTTAATTTTAATCTTTGGGAAAGACTTGCTTCCTTGCCAGCCGTCAGCTTTCTGAGGATAGGCTGTGGCTGTGGCAAAACCACTCATCTTACTCCTCCTGGGAGGCCTCAGTATCTCTGCTGAAACCAGCAGTGGTGAGAAGAGAAACAGGCCAGGGACCTTCCCCCTCCCCGTACAATCATACCTGATTCTGAGCCCTGTACACAGCAGCAGAACACCCACTTTTCTGGGGCATCATGTTAAACACCAGTATTCCTCCTCCTCCCACCAGCTCCTCACTCCCCACCCTGCTCCCACCCAGCTCCTCACTCCCCACATCTTGTCTCCAGAAGGTAAGCAAGCAGCGAGCTGAGCACGGCGCTCCTGGATAAATCCATCCCCCAGCCTGGAGGGGACACTCGGGACTCAGTTCTGTTGTCCAAAGACAGCTTGTGCTATTTCAGATATCCTCTTGTGTCCTGCAGATTTCTCTGGGGCTGAAGGAAAAGCAGGAGACCCATGGTCTTCTGAGGAGGTGGCTGGAGAGTAAGTGGGGTTCCCCAGAATGTGTAACACAGCACCAGAAGTCCATGATTAGGGAATAGATTCAGATGCTCCTCTTTATCCTCACTTTTGGACACTTCAACATACCTATCCCCACTACAGGTACCTGCAGGTGGAGTCAATGTCTCAGTTCCTGTTGCTGTCACTGGAGAGCCATTTAGTAGGACCTGAAGAGCTGGGAATTCACCAGACATCCCATTTTAGGGAAGTCCTGTAGACCCCAATGACTACAGTGGAAGGACAGGTAAGTGTTTCATGTGTAGACAGCTATTCCAGCAACACCCAAATTTTGGGGTCCTGATCTGGAGGCAAATCCTATCCTCCGTGTCTGTGCCTGGGGTTCAGGTCCTTCTCACAATGGCAGCAGGTTGCTACAGTTACATATAATTTGTTCTTCATCATTTTCCACTCCAGGGGAAAAAAAATGGAGAATGACTTTTAAAAACTGAAACATGCAAAAAAAATTATGTTAAGAAACAAGTTGCAAAGTCAGACACTTGAAAATTAAAAAATCTGTATGTAGAAGTCATTCTGCAAAGCCTAATTCAGTTACCTTGTGAATATATTGCAATTTTCTGCATTTTACAGCATTATTTTTTTTGTATCCACCTCTCTCTTCATTTTGCATTTCAAATTACTTTCCTCCAATGTTTAATGATACATTATTAATATAAATATAGCAATACAAATGTATCACAAATATCTCTGTACAAAAACTGTATTTATTTAGGCTGCATAGTCAAGCACTTGAAAGCCAGGAAATGCCAGGTGTACACACCGCAAGCACAGCGAGATACATTCTCTATCCCAGGAATCTTATGAATCAAATTAACACAAGGTGAACCATCTGCCACAGGGATAGGATGGGAAGACAAAAATAATAGTGACCAGGACATATTACATAACCTAGGTATGAGCACTGAGAGAAAATGAGCGATTGCCTTTGTTTTCTTCTTCGTGGTTTCAGGAGACCTCTTGGCCTCTGTGCTGTTGACATTCCTGGAATAATATTCTACATATTGCACATATCCCTGCATCTTCTGAAATGGCGTCATCAGAAGCAGAGTGCCTGTGGGGGCTCAGAGATGCCTTTCTCCAATACTTGTTAACAGACACATTCCTGGTGTTAGGAATTTGCAGTACTAAGTGGGAGTCCATCTAGCAAAAGTGCTGCAAGTAAAAAAAAAGGATATTTGGCGTTATGAAATGAACATGACTCTGGACTGAGGGTAAGGGTAGCCCACCCTGAGCCCACTGTCCTGAAAAGCCAGGGCCTCGCAGTGCAGATCCTGCCCTGAGCGGCCCCACATCACTGGGAGCTGGCACATACTCGGATTAACCATCTTCTTCATGTCCAGCGTTGTTTTCAGGGGTGGATATGTGAGCATGGGTGTGTGCAACATACTGAAAGTTGTATGCAGAGCTGTGATCCCGTTCTTTGGGTCTCAGTGTCTGAGAACCTCCTGCTGGCTGCAGAGACAGAGAATGCCACTGACACTGCCTACTGCCCCCGCATGGGATACTTTAGACATCGAGGACAGAAAAAGAGCAGATAAAATAGAATTAGGTTCCCAATTTGACCTCCTTGCCAGTTGTTCCACCAGATCATTACTTCTGATACAATTCCTGGTCTCTATGTGATGCCTCTGTTCTTATGCTCATGCGAAAATATCTCAACAATGGCAATGTAGAAAGAGACAGTAATGTGATTCCATGCCCCTTTTGCTAGACTGGATGAAGGCCACTCCTTTGCCCCAAATGCTTCTTTCTCCAGCAGGATCTGTAGAGCATCCCAAGCTGCTCTGTGCTACAGGTTTCTGATGAAGGTACTGGTGGAAAAGTAGGTTCCTGAAGAACACTGGCTTTTCAAAATTGTCTGCATTACTGGTTCACCAATCCATCTGCTAATTTCAGATTCAGATTCGTGCCTTTTCTGTGAGATCCAGGGGTATTTCCCAGCTTCTGGATCTATGCATGTGCCTTCTTCCCACTTCCAGACCTGGGGCTGAATCACGACTTGGGTATTTGTCAGCCTCCTGTCTCCACATTCCAAAAGCCTGCACGAGCTGTCCAGAGAGGATCAGTGACACACTTTCCCTGTACTTCTCTCTGAAAGAAGAGGAGAGCAGGCCTGCAGGGCTCTCCACAGGGCCAGCATGGCCTGTGCTACCTGAGTAGCACCCTGTCACGAGCACTTCAAACTCTGCACAATCTGTTCTCAATTTCTGGTGCATCAGATGATTCATAACACAGAGCAGAAGAATAACTGAATATAAATGGCAACTCTCACCATGCTGCTATTAATCATCTCAGAGTATCATTGTCCCACCACACTCCTCCCACTGGCTGATGCCCCTCCAAAGTGTTTGTGTTTCATAGGCTTATGCAGCAAAGTGGGGCTAAACACGGGTGGAGCCATGTCCCTGCACATTTGTGGTTCTCCTAATAGCCAGTGTTCTCCCTTGTTACTCCTGGAATCTCCGCAATCCGCTCCCCACCCACGTGCCTGCCATCTGCTCCAGGCTTTTTGGTGGTGTTGCTGTACCCATGTGAGAACAACTGCACACAGCTCATCCTCAGAGACGTGTCGAGTGCTGCTTTCTTTCCACTCTAGAAGGAGGAACTGTGGGAAGGGTGTGGAGATCTTCCCTTTCCTGGTTTCTGAGACTTTCAAAAAAAAAATCTTTTCTGTAATGATCACAACAAAATGCTCTTTTTCTTCTCTTTTATACATACTTCAAAGCACACCCCTTGTCCTGATCTTTCTTTGGAGCATGCAGTTTGTTCCTAGTACTCTTTGCTGTTGTTAGTATTGATCATTATAGTGTTTCCTAAGTTTCCTTCTTCCAGTAGGTGGAAAAAACCCACCACTTCTCTGACCTTTAGAAATGCTTTTCTTAGCTATCGGCATAACTCAATGTGCACGATGTAAAAAGGGGTGGAGGAAGAGACATCAGTGTCGGTTTGTAAAAGTGGGGTCAAGTGGGTGGAAGAAAGAAGTTATATGAATATAGAGGTGTGAATTTATCTTATTTATGCTGTTTCTTGTATGTATTCCACCCTGTCTCTTGGCCTGCACAGGAGCAGGCAGGTCCACACTTACCCTACGTGGTGCCATTAGCGCTAGAATATTCTCTGAAAACTTTAATTACACTAATGACTTCAACCCAAGCTGCCAAACAGAGAGTTCTGTAACTGGGGGATTTTTGTCTAACTTAATTTGCACTACTTTTAAAACCACCCCTAAGCTACCCCAAAATGTCATTAGTTAAAAATGGGATTTTTCTGTGTTTGTCACAGAAAGGGAGGAAGGCATGGTCTCACTGCAGGTGTGTTGGAGCTCCCCTGTGGTACCTTCCATTACATCAGTCACCAGGAAACTGCACATTTCCACACAGCAAAAGGCTACATCATTGTCAGTGCTGAAGTAGAATGAGAGGGGAAGGAAGAAACAGCTTTCTTTTTAAACATGTGTATAGCTCAACTGGCTAAAGTGGCTTTAGAAAAAAATGCAGAAAAATTCCCTACCTTATGAGGCCAAATCAGAGGAATTGCTAAGAGAATTAGTCTGAAAGTTCAGAATTGAAATTACAAATTGAATAGACTATGTCTTGGAGACTTCGTGGTGGAAATATCATCCTATAAGTGCTAATAACATATTTACCTTTGCTTTCTATCCAGGCCAAAGAAAAGTGAAGGGAACAAAAATGAGGGAGTGAGAATAGAAGGCTAAACACTTCTGTATGATGCAATGTTGTGATGTCTCTCTTAGCTGCCAACAAAAGCAACAATTTGAGTTTTGGCTGATAATTCAGCTGGGAGAATTTCAAAGCAGTTTACTGATTAGCAGAAGAACAACTGTAATATAAATAGTAACACAGATTAAGCAGGACAATAGAGGGAGAAAACAAAAGAACTCCATAAGAAAACACTGCACATCTCACTGGCAGCCAACCAAGTCTCTGGAGTACAATAGTCTGTCCCTCACCTTTGCAGCCACCACACCCAAGAAACACAAGCTTCAGGAAAATGAGACAAGATGTGAACTGGGCAGATCATTCACATCCCATCTTTTCTGGGGTTGCTTGGAAGCGGGCCTTTCTCTGCCTCCTGAACTGATGTTGCAAAGCATGGTGCTACCCTTTTGTGATGCCTCCTTATTAGACACTCGTGATGCCTCATATGTATTTTGAGATCTGCTTTCTGTATTTATTAATTTATACCTGTATTTTTTTGCTCACATCATCCTTGATTATTTCTACCTACAAACATTATGTCCCTGTGGCTCCCCAGCTGCCTGGCTAAAACTCTTCAGGTGCAATTGTTTGTAAGAAATGCTTTTGTGGAGAAAACCCATCCTGCATGGGAGGGGAGGCGGTAGGAACAATGTAATACATTTCCTCTTTTGTTGCTCTTGCAACCCATTGATCATTGTTAAGATAAGTGATTTTGTTTCCCTTTGTATAAGCTGACAGTGTCCAGAAGAGAAGGTGTGTTTATCATAAACTTGGAGATGCTGGAGACATGAGGGACTAAGTGGTCTCTAAGACTGTCTCTTGAGACAGCATTCCTAAAAATGCATTGTTCTTTCCAGGTATTTGTAACAGCTAGTGAGCCTTCTGCTATACCTTAAAAAAAGCTCTGTGATACTTCCTTTACTTCCCTTCCTAGAGGTAAAAGTGGCAATAGGAGACCCAGGCTGCTTTCAGCTCATGCCTAATATGGGAAAAATCAGACAGCTCCAGAGGTTTCACCAGAGCAGTTTTCTCTCAGCTCTAATCAGTAAGAATGAGAAAAGAAGATATTTGCCTTTGCCTGCTGGGTCCATCGTTTTTCTTTGTTAGTGTACTACAATATCTGTGTTCATAGCACAAGAATGCAGCCAACAGATCCTAGACATACCATATATTTCTGGGGTTTAGCAACCCATAAAAGTGGAGCGTAGCATCTGATTTATCTCAGCAAATGGCTCCAACTGTTCTCAGGAACATGCTTTTTTCATCAAAGGAGGTGTTCCCTAGTTTAAGTCTTGATTAGAATCTCCTTGCCCAGGAATATATTTCCAGAACTAGTTATAAAATATTATCCACTTCATAAAAGCATTTTGAATGCTTTGTTCATGCAGTGACTCTCCTGTGATCATTGTTTCTTCCCAAAGGAAACTAGCAGGGTTATTAGTAATTGCTGGATTATCAAACAATGCACAACCTCATTTTCTGGCCTAAGCAAGTTATGAGAGTTTCATAAATGCTCAGTCACATGCATTATTCTACTATGCTGACCTGAAGAGACCACCAAGGAGAAGGTAAATGACCCATAGAGGGACAGAAAATTATTTACATTCCTGAATGATCTGGGACTTTACTAGCTTGCTGCCTGTGGTGCTGCTTCTTTCATGTGTGACTGCAAGGGATGCCTGGCCCCTATGTCCCACAACTTATTGATAAGAGAATGATGACCAGCAATGATGTTATGAATACCTGACATTTATCTTGGCTTGGTTTTAAATAGTGGAGTCAACCTTTACTCATCTGCAACCATCCAGCACAACTGTTTTATGGTCCCTCCTTTCTTCCTCTCCCACCAACTTTCTTTTTTTTTGCCTCTGAAGCCTAAATCCTGGTATGACATAGAGATGAAAAATCTTCAGGCTGGTCTCCATCAGAAAAAAATTCTATTGGTCTTCATAGGCCTCCATAAATTACTGGATGGCCTTCTTCCTTCCAGAAAGGAAATCAAAAGTGGAGCGTGACAGATACATATTTCTGAGTGTTTAACACTTAGTTTTGACCAATAGGTGAATGTAGTGGAAACACAAGGCAGAGATATTTCAAAGGGATTCTTTTTCTTCAGGTGGGAAATGCTGGTTTGGCAAAATTGAAATTTTTTTACTGGTACATATGGCATTCATTAAAATATTTGCAGAATATGTTGAAATGTTCTGTTCTTACCTTTTTGCTACAGCTTTTATACTGCACTGTTATTTTACATAAATGCAAAATGAAGTCTAATTTCATGAGCCCAACGGAAACAATTTGACTTTAGTGTTTGAACATTTGCCCCTACAAAAAAGAAGAAGAATCAGCGAAAGTCACTTTTATTTATGATTCAGAATGAAACAAAGTTTTGAATCCCTGCAGCTTTCCTGAGGATGAGATTTCCGGTTGCTGAGTGCCCCTAGTTCTGGTGCAGCTGTGAGACAGACAGCAGAGCTGATCATGGCACAGAAATGGGACTGAAGGAGTGCAGCACACGACGTGGCCTGAGGTCTGTGCTCTGCACCACAGCATCCAAGTGCCACAAAACCTCCATGCAGCAGCATCACTGAAAAACTTCTTTTTAACTCACTCTAGTTCCCTTTTCTTTTCTTTACTGTAGGTGGGGTTTTTTTCAGGGTTTTCTTTTCCCCTCTTTTCTTTTTCTGGGACTTTTTTCATAGTCTTGTCTTGCTTTTTCTTTTTTGTCTCTTAAATGGTCCAGTCAGTGTGATGCTCTCTGTTGGCAGTCCATATGTGGGTTAAAGAATGAGGAGAGATGCTTTGCCCTTGCCTAGGGGTGGGTAAACTGCCTAAAATTTCTTCCTGGGAGACACATTCAAAGCCCTGCAGGAAGGTGGAAACATGGATGATACATGACTAAGCTATTTCATGGCTTATGACTTTCATCAGCATGCAAATGAAAGACAGCGAGGGGCTCTTTCAAACGTTCACAGTGAAAGTGCTCATTTGGACACCTTATCAAAAAATAAGCAATGAGAAGGAGATGGGAACATGGCAGAGAGAGGCAGAGACTGGGATGTGACCAGTGTAGGAATGAGTCACCTGAAGCTTCACCGGGGGGTTTGGTGCAGACATACTTTGTGATCCAAGGAAAGCAAATTATACGTTTTCAAAGCAGCCATCAACTTCAGGAGCCCAAATTGAAACAGTGTGTGAGGAATTTCTGTCACTGGAGATGTCCATAGGTGGGGTGGTCACGAATCCCCTACTTACAGCCAGGAGAAAGCAGCAGCTGGGCTGCAGACCTCTCAGACTGCTTCGGATGCTCACACCAGGACAAAATGCATCTCTCAGAAATGCCTGTTTCTACCCACAGCCCACACGGGGAGCCAACACGGCTCACCCATGCCCAGCTATCAGCAGTGCACCTGTACAACGGGTGTTTTGGAAGCAAAACCATTTTCTTGTGATCTAGTACATGGACCTTGTAAAAAAAAAAAAATCTAACAGCCTGGAATTTTTTTTTTCCTAAAGGAAAATATCATCTCAGGATCATGCTGTTTCTGCTTCAAGATTCTTGAGGGTCAGAGCCAAAAGAAAAAAAATTCTGTGAGAAATGTGCTATTAGGAAATCACAGATAATGTTAAGGGCCTCAACCATTGCGCTGTTCCTTTCAGAACACAATTCCTTAATCAAAAATGGCCTTCTTTTTAGAATTACAGCAAGGGACAGGTAATATCAGCCTCTAATGGAGGTGTTCAGTCTGGTAGTTTCTGTGTCTCCCAGATTGCTATTTCTTGTATTTATGCATAGCCATAAAATGTTACAGGTCATAAATAAGGAACAAGAATCCCTAAAATATTATAAGGTGTCAGAACAGACAAAGAGAGGATAGATAAAATTCAGACAACACTCCCTACACATTCTGCCTATCTTTCCTGGAATACAAGAATCTTGAAAAAATTGAAGAAAAACTTCTTAGTTTTCAAATAGCAATCCAGTGTCCTAATGCGCATCCCAGGCCAAATTAAGCCCTCAAGTAAGTGATTGGAACACTTATGAAGTCAGGAAATTCATCGAATCAGGCTTCTGCCTGAATTTGGCTTCCTATGTTATATGGGGGACCTCATATGGGTTTTTCTCCCTAGGAGTGAAAATAGAGTTTTCAACCAGGATGTGATACATCCCTTCACAAATAGTAAACAAATTCCCTGTGACAAAAGCCCAGCCTCACCAAACTGAGCTCTGTGCAGCATTCAAAAGAAAAAGAATAAAGAACTGCCAAGGCCCTAACACAAGCTGGGATGAACACGATGTGTACCTGACTTCTGGTTTGAATTCAGCAGGCTCCTCTCTTCTAACAGAACAAACGGATCTTGCTTCCCCAAGCATATGGTAGCAACACATGCAATTTACATCCCATATGGGATCTTTCACAGGCACCCGTATGACCATAAAATGTCACAAGAAGTCACTTTAGATCCCCATTACTGAGTGCAGACACTTAGCATTCCCTTTTGTAGCACTGTCCACAGCTCCAGGAGAGGTGCTTTTATTAAAATTTTTATTTGTGCTGCATTAGTACCTGCAAGTTAGAGAGCACTGCAATGCCTCTGCCGTCATGCTGTGAAAAATGTAGGATTCCTTCAGATGCCCACGGACTAATTTAGACACCGATGAAACCAGTTGGACTGACACATAATGAGAAAGAATGGGACAGGAAAAACAACACTGTGTGGTTTTTGCATGGCATAATTTATCACTTGGTCTCAAAGCACTTGGAAAACAGGGTAAGAAAATTATCCCTGTTTCAAAGGTAGGGAAACAGAGGCATGAGCAGGTGACTTGTCAGAGCATGCCAAAGCAGTGACAGAGCTGGCATCAAAACCCCAGTCACAGGCCAGCCTTTCACGCACTTTCGCACTGCCTCCTCCTCACATACTCGATCCCATTTAAAGAGATCACGTAATGCCTATGAATAGCTCAGCCACACGCATGTAAATGTGGGGGCAAAACACCACACAGAAAAGGCCTTTTCATTTCCTTGGCCGCCCGCACCATTGTGCTTAATTGGCACTGCTGTGTGGGCAGCACAATGAAAATGCCTGCAAAATGCAGATTTTAAAGACCGATATCAGAAGGGCCTCCCTTCCACGGTGAGGAAAGCATGTGTGCACTCAGTGGGAAACTGGATATCCAGGCAAATGGGGCTGGGATTTCTGGCATTGCAGAGGATGCAAATCAAGAGGGCATTAAAGTAAATAAATGGACAGAAGTCTGGAACAGGAAAAGAGAATATTTGTGCTTGATGTATTCGTAAGGAAGACAGAAGCAGAAAGGGATAGAGCAGGGAAGGAAATTGCTTTATCAGTGCACATGCATTAGATTTAATGGTTTTCATACTAGGAAGGCCAAGAGGGGAAGGATTCATAAATTCCCCTCACAGTGGACTATTACAAATACCATCTTGGGCACAGCAAGTAACTCAGGCTGTGGAAATTCATCTTCCAGTGGACCTGAAAGACAGGGAGAGTTGTCAATGAAAGACCTCTGAGGTCAAGAGGAAGGGTGATGACTAAGGGAAGGGAAGGAAGAGGCAAAGGATGTTGATGTTTTATCTAGAAAGATGACTTCCAGGTTAATGAATGGCTCTTATAAGCTCATAAGAGTATGTGGCTGGAATGCAGAGAGGATGAGCAATGTACTGTGAGATTCTCTATTCAAAGGAAGCAAGGAGAAGAACAGAGGAAGCCATTGATGAAAAGCATTAAAGTAAAAAACAAAGAACTAGAAAAAGGTCTTGAGAGGGACAGGACTGCCAAAGCCAGAGAAAGAAAAAGTTTCAGCAAGGGGATAAAAGTGATGTCACCAAAGCCAGTAAGGAGGCTTAGGACCTAAAGATGTTATGGACTAGCTGGGAAAGAAGGGATGACACATGGTGTATGTGCCACCCACCAAAAGATGCACAAGCACTGGGCCACTGTTCATCCCATTTCACTTACCCTTGCCCAGGAGCACATGAGAGAATTTTAGTTGTGGGGCAAAAACCTTGTCTTGAAGGATCTTACCTCTTTTCACAGACCAGCCATACCTCATATCTTTCATCCAGCCTGACAGTGACACCATTGTTAACACCGCTGGCTTGATATGGCAGTGCCATGAAACCCAGATAACTGTGCCATGAAAATCCAAGTGTTTCACAGCACAGCACATAGCCAGTCTCCAGCCAGTAATTTGCCTGCAATATTGTCCCCTTAGCAAGAATTTGCAAAATCCAGAGAACTCGGTCTGGACAACAAAATGCTCAGTGCAACCCTCGAATTTCCTGCAGTCATTAATCGGATGATTTTCCTTTTACGTCTTCTAGTTATCCTGGTCCTTTTTAATGAGACTGTATATTAAGTCATTCTAGGCTTTACCTTGAAGTTTGCATGCAGCAAGATTTTGATGTATGTTTTTAATAAATTTTTTTTGCTTTACTCAGGCAACAACTTCCCCACTGCCAAACACCTACACCCAGCCTGCTGTCTTTCCATTTAGTCCAGTGAACTAGGTCAAGCCCCAGCCAAAGCCTCGTTCCTGGGAGGCTCACACTGGGCTATAAAACTGATAATGACACGAGGACAGTGAGCCCAGTGCTCAGACACAGTAATTGCTCAACAGTCCATAATAGAAAAAATCACAGTATATAGATAGCAGCCAGCACAGGGAGACCAGAGAGTCCAAAAAACCAAACATACTGTTCTCCGAAGAAGACCTCTAGTTAACTTCTCTCTGCCTTCGTCTAGACTGGAATTAACCTTATGAATTCAGGTAATTATTCTCTGCCCTGACTCTTGTGCGAGTGGCTTCAGAGCCATCTCCCTGCTGTCTCCAGAAACAGCAGTCCACAAGGACATTTCAGATATTAATTGGAAGGGAAATGTTTGCCAAAGGTCAGTTCAAGCGGAAGAAAAGCCCCTTTCATTGTGGCTGGGGGGAGAGCAGAACAAATAAGAATCTCAGGGGAGGCACAGCCAGCCTTTGTGATTTATTTGGTAGAAGGCAGGTGAGAATCAGTGAATCTTCCCCCCTCTTTTTTTTTTTTTTTTGTCCAGCCTTTACCAGCTTAATACATTTGTGGCTAGGACATAGATCACCTCAGCACAATTCTCAAGACTGTTCTTTTTCTTTTTCCTGCACTTATGTACACACATGATAAATCACACTGCTTATGACTTCGTGTGGATTAGTGCACAGGAATGTTTAAATAAATATTTGGAACGGCTCGTATCACTTGCTGATGGCCAGCGACGAGTTTAATGCAAAATGGCATTCAGAGACCAGGAGGGCATTCCCCTTATATTTCACATGAGATCACTATGCCATTGGGGATGCAGAGACTGAAGTTTAAGAAGAAAAAGGATGAGAAATTATGAAGGACACATTGAAGGCCTCCTGATGGTTTGAGGCAGATGCAGGAAGTACATCATAAATTATTTCAGCAAGGTCTTCTGCCACACTGGACATCTACCTCTTTGCTGTGCAGGCATTTCTCTGTAGATCCAGACATCTCTGGAAGCTCTCATTCTCTTCCAAAATTTTTCATCTCAGACAAATGTAGGACTGCTTTACTCTTGTTTTTGTGGTTACAGACAATATATGACATAAATGGAGCATCACATTGCATTCATTATTTAAGAGTGGGGGTGTTTTTTTGTAAAAAATTTCTCATTTCAGGCCTTTGTTCCTCACTGCTTTACATTCCTGGGTCCTGGGAAGGTGGGAGATGCATTGTGGATTCTAGGACTGAGAGAAGGGAATAGGCAGATGAGTTTGATAATTCTGGCTGTGCTGAAAGTCTCTGAAAAACAGAAAGAAGATCCTGGCTACAGGACAGTCACCTGCCAAGCACCTCAGTGCCAAACAGTGGAGGTGGCTCCAAGGTGTTTAGAGCATGAGCCCAGGTTATCAGGCAGCCATGGACTCAGATGCTTGGGATAGGAGGATCCCCAAAGTTGGTAGGCACTTGGGTCTCTGTCCCCTCACCAGGTAAACACCTGGGTTAAAGGATGCATATTCTCTTCAGTAGCCTGCTGGAAAATGCAAAGACAAGTAAAATCTCCTGAAAAAGCCTGAGCTGTACTGTGAAAAACCGGCTTGGCAAAGTGACATGTCCTGTGTTTGCTTCTGCAAACAGCCCCTGTAATACAAGTTCTCCGTCTTCGTCCTGGTATCAGAAAACCAGGCATCTCTGTGAGCAATGGCTCTCCAACAACTGGTTGAAAAAGAGGACTGCTGCAAGGAAAGGCACTCACTACCTGTTTTGGAGACAGTCCAGACATTTAGGATGTAGAGGCTAATCCAGTTAAGCCATGTAAGGCAAGTACTCTGCAGATTACCTTTTTAGCTGCCTAGCTAACAACCCTCAAGACCTCCTTTATTTTTTGTGTAATAGCCTTTGACACCTGTTTCTCACAGGCAGCAGTAATCTTGAAACAGGCACTACGAGCTTGCTTTCAGAGATGCTGAGTGCTTAAGGTCCATGCAATTTTTGTGAATTTATTTCTCCTGAAGGTTAGGTCTCATGTCTATAAATTAACCTCGCAAGTCAGCAGGGCCCTGATTATTGTTGCTTGCAACATACGGTGTTCACAATAAACATATTTGTGATCTTTCTTCTGTCCACCTCAGCAATGGGGACGAGTAGGAAAACCCACTGTGGCCCTGAGCATCAGCAGCGAGCACTGGGAAACAGCTTTGTCCCTTTGCAGAATGGGGCCAATCCCAACAGTTACAGGTGAAACAACTGCCCTGCCTAACTCTGATGATCTCACATGGCCACCTCTGTGCGAGGGGTGCTCCCATAGTCATCCACAGTGAAATAGTGGAGTTCTGTCGAGCTGCAGGGACAAGAACAAGGAACTGGTGACTTTTTCCTGTAGTCAGAGCTAAACCCTTGCAAGTGGCAACAACTGACTGCCCCCACAATTCAGGATCAACCCCACCTTTAGAAACCTCTAACACAGTTCGGACGTACTGCCCTCTCAGAACATCAGACAAGCTTTTCCTTGGCAAACCCAGTTATTCCTGCTGTATGGACACCTAGAAGCAATGCGTGCATAGTCACTTCAGTAGTCTTTCAGAGGAATTTATTTAACATGCTTTCCTGAGTCCTTAATTGCAGTCTTGTGAATCCTAGTTACTACCCTGAGCAAATCAACAGTATTGCTGGGAGAATAACTGTAATCTCCTGGTTTCCTTTTCCCGGGAAGACAACTAGTAAAATAGATGGTTCTGCGGTACTGCAACTTCCTATAGCTGTTTTTGATTGCATTGTCCTCCCTAGCGTTACAATAAGAATTAAACTTCTCTCTCTGGGGCAGTTTTCGGTTTCTCTCCTGCTGGGAAGATGCTCTGTAATGCCCAGTGATTCACAGCTCTGATATTTCATGTCTAATGGAATTATTTCTGGATGGAATTGTTACCTTTCCAGAGAGAGAGACATTCACAAAGCTGGTAGGAGACAAATTATATACATCTTCCCCTATCTCCTCCACAGTGCTTCTCAAAATCAAGTTATTTGGCTACACTTTTAAAAGTTTCTCCCATTGCAAGAATGTGTGAGAAATTTAAAGAAAAACATGGGGCATTGAAATTACACAAAACAGGAAATTTGGGGTTACAAATGGATTTAAGAAAGACCCAGCTGTGTCACAGCACAGAGGATTAAGACGGGGAATCTGAAAGCTCTCTCTTCTTTCTCTGTAGACCGTATTATCAATAGCTCGCCATTATAGGATTATATGTCTATAAGGCATATGTACAGATCACCACATGAGGTGTGTTCTGTAATTATTGGATTGGGATTAAGACATTTTATTGCTTGAAGTCAGTCTGAGTTTAAAGCGTTTTAGACATTCTGCCTCTGCTCCCTTCAGAGGTGGCTGTGTCCTGTCACAGGTGGCAGTGCCCCAGAGGAGCTGCTCTGCCACAAGGGAAATGCCCTGGAGAGGTGCTTGTGCCATTCCCCCTCTAGCCTCCTGTCCTCAGGAACCCCCCCAAACTGCTCTGGGACTGAAGTTAGAAATCTGAGCTGTGGGGTGGGTCTCGTAAGCCTGCTGGTGAATCATGCAGGGATCCTGTGGTGCTGGCAGATATTTCTTTTCAATTAGTTAAATCCCCAAAGTAAGCAGATATATTTCAAGTGATATCAATTACAAACATTTCAGTCTGCCCCGGGGCAAGTGCAGTGCACCATCTGTGGGGCCCCATTCTTGGGGTTTGCAGGGCAGGAACAAACCTGCCCCGCTGAGGCTGCCCTGGGGTGGCAGTTCAGCCCCACGGCACAGGGCAGGGGCTCCTGCGACAGCCCGGTGCCCCAGCAGGGCAGGAAGTCACAGGATGTGATCACCCATCAGTGGGAGAGTGCTTTGCAGAAAACTCAAGGGGTCTGCTGTGGCTGAAGCCCATCTATGGGGAGAGCATGCCCCCCTAAGCATGCAGGAGAGACTCCTGGGCAACCAGAGCAGTGCAGATCCCATCCTTACACCATACAAGAGCACAGCAGGCTGCCCTGCCAGTAGGGACGTGTCAGGAGAGCACTCTGACACCCTCATTTCTGACCTAAGCCAAGGTTTGTGTGCAGCTGCCTGTACTTGGACTCAGCAGGGCACTTTTTCTTTGTTACCCAAGCAAGAACAGCCAGCCATGAGCACGGTGTGTGGCACAGAAGCCAGGCAGTAGTGGCTGGCAGTCTGTCAAACACAACCCTTTGGCATAGCAGCACCCAGGCCATGTTCACCTGGGCACAGCATCGGGGACAGGATGGGAAAGTTGGCCTCCATTTCGGGCCACAAACAGAATTTGGTTTGTGTCACCCCAAACAGGAGTTTTGACACCACTGAGTTGGCATTGCTGTGAGGAGCCTGGTCTTTACCTTCTGAAACAGGTGTCCTGCACTGGGGCTGCAGAGGGGTTGTGGGTCACATGGGCCAAACCTGGGGGCATGGTGGGGTTCCCACCTCTCAGGGCTGGGACACAGCCACCCCACACACCCCGCTGCCCACCAGCAGGGAATCGGCCATGTGAGCAGCAAGGGAGCCACGGAGTGCTTCTCCTCTGAGGCTCCAAACTGGCCAGGAGTGTCACCAGGGAGAGCATCCACCTCACCTTCAGATAGTGGGTGGGCATAGCAGGTGAGGCTGCTGGACAGGACAGAAGTCAGTCAGGTGCAGTACCATTGATCTTGCTGGCTGTGAGATGGAGAGGGATCTCTGAAGCTCGTAACTTCAGGGGTGGTGGGGTGCCGGAACAGGTTGTCCGGGGAACTTGTGGGTGCCCCATCCCTGGGAGAGTTCAAGGACAGGTCGGATTGGCCCTTGAGCAGCCTGGCCTAGTGGAAGGTGTCCCTGCCTGAGGAACAAGAGGATCTTTAAGGTCCCTTCCAATGCAAACTATTCTGTGATTCCATGATGCTATGACCTGTGTGGGTAGTTTAGCTTTCTCCCTTCAATTAATATTATTTTGCACTTAAATCACTAAGCATGACCTGCATTTGCTCTGCCAGCTCTTCAGTACTCTTCTCCAGCTATCACTGCTGTTCCTTATAGTCGCAATTAAGTTTTGGCTCAACTAAGTAAACTTTGATCAGATCTTGGTACTCGTCCCTCTTTGTAGATATATTATGCTCGTGTTGGAGCTTACTTTGCATGAGTGCCAATCCCCTGAAAACAGGCCCATTAAAGAGCAGCAGCATTCATTAATCCTCTAGCATATAATGCAGACCACAAGGAACTTTCCAAGGGATTTGGCAAGGGCAGGCAATGCTTTGACTGTGGCTGTGAAGGATCTGTTGTCTGAATGGAGGCACCTCAGATTTCCTGCCCCTAGAGAAAAATCCTCTGCACACATACACATGGAAGGGATCATCAGCCTTTACAGAGGCCACAAGGTTTGGGATTTCTTCAAAAAGTTGGTAACAAGATTGTGTAAGAATCAAATAACCTTGCAAATAGCTGTATGCCATTAGTCATGAGAGTAAATGCTGGGCTGAATTAAATGTTGATTGTGGCTTATGAAGTGTCTCTGTACACATAACCTTGGGCAAGACCCAGAAATTCTGGGCTCTGCATTTGAAAAGCGGCTGGCTAAACAGCCATGTCAAAATAATCAAAAAAGAACAGTTTATTTGCTCAATACATTAACCAAGTGATTAGCCAAGAAATGGGAGACCCAGAAGAAAGAAGAAACCTTTCCCCTTGTGTGAAATCTGTTTTTCAGACTTTCCACCAGTGTTACACATTCCTGGAAAACAAAACTAAGCTCAATATATCTCAGCTCAGCCATGAAAGCTTTCCCCAGGCTGAGTGATCAGCTCAGTGCATTGCTCAGACCTTCTTGCAGCTCTTGCTCCTTCTTTCACAAAATTTGAAAGGCAGCGAGATAATTATGGATTAGTTATAGCCCTGTCTTAGGAGAGGCAAACATTAATTCAGGAGTTCTGGAGGACTACAGGCAACCAAACCTTGGTGCTTCCTTGCTATTTAGTTATTCCCATATTTCCCTTTTAGCAGCTCAGACTTTCACAGGCGACTGCTTCCGCTACCAGACAATGAGTAAATCTGCTGTACGTGGTGTCATTCCCCATGAAAGCTGGCTCAAACAAAGTATTTAATTCCGTTTGAGAATCCTTACTTTGTTCTCTCCTGGTTGTCCAGGCTCCCCACTCAGTCCTTCCTAAGTTACACTAATCACTTGCAAATTCTTTCCGCAGGCCTCTTACCTGCTGTAGTTACTGTGCTCTCTTCCTTGTAGTACACAGGGAAAAAATGCCGTTCTTCCTCCTTGAGAAAATGATAGAGAAGCTTTCTGCCCCTCTTTCTCTACTAAATCTCTGGTTAATGTTAGATCACTTTTGGAAGATCATGCACAAATAATCAAAGAATCCCCCCACTGCCGTTAATGCGCTGCGGAACAAGTATTTACAGAATCTGTGAACTGCTAATAAGCAATCCTGCACTTTTCTTTTTAGGCACAGAATAGGAGTAATCATCTACGGGCAATGAATATAGTGAGGGAGTGGTTGCCAAAGCACTGCATTTGGGGCCATTTGAGGTGCTATAGGATGTCCTTGCTGGCCACAAGTTTCTGCTCTAAGTGCCCCATCAGTCCTGTGTCACATCTGCCAGGTCTGTGCAAATGTCTCCAAGACACCCAGCTGTCTAAAATGACATTAGAGTACCTCTGGGCCCCTGTGGCCGCCCATGGTCTCAGCTGGGATCAGAGCCAGATTTAGTACTAGCTTTGGATCTGCATCTGGACTTTGAGCAGCAAAATTAGCATGAATATTCTCTCTTGGGACACAGCACAACCTCAGTGCCTGCCTGTGTGTGAGGTCTGGCTGTGCCTGCACAACCAGGAGCACACAAGCAGCCCTGCAGGGAAGAGGAACAGGACAGGGGGGTCAGTCCACCCCTTGTGCCTCTGAGCAGGAGATGGATTAGGCTGGCAGCTGCCCCCACCAGTGCAGGGTCCTGGAGAGGGGCCAGAGCACAGCCCTGCAGATGTGTGGGATGAGATATTGGATCAGGAGGTTATTGAATGAGTCAGATGTGGGTAAGACTTGATAGACCTGAACTGAACCAGGGCCGTTCTCTGGGTCAAATGGAAGAGCAGGACTTTTATGGAAGGAAGATCTAGGCTATCAGGAACCAGGCAGGAGCATTTGTAAAAAACCAGAAAACAACACCCTATCCTTCAAGTACACTCAGCAATGAAAACAGCATTTCTACTGATTAAAGCATAATAAATGTAATGAAAAACACTATAAGCTATTAGTGACTGCTACCTGTTATGCATTTGTTTTAAGCCCTTTGAATGCTGATAAACTGTTTTCCCCCATAGAAAATCTCCCTACGTTATTGCTATTTCCCTTACTCACCACATTTGGAGTCATCACTAGTAAATTCAAGTAATGAATTCATGAGGAGTCTGGATGGCACCAGAATGCTGTCTTGCACGCTACCACAGCTGCCACCCAGCAATCCCAGGATGCTTAACTTGCCCAAGTGGGTTAATCCTCACAGTGCTGTTCTGCTGCATGTCAAGGCGGTGTAAGTCCCTACAGGCATAACAGAAACCCTTCAGGGCACCATATTTCAGGGTTCACAGGGCAGAAAGTATATTTGGTACTGATCCAATGCCTCTAGGAAGTGTCAGATCTGCTCTTGGGTGCACTGTGCAGACAGTCAACACGTTCCATAAATCTGCCCTGCTGGGATGTGTTTGGCTCCCAGCACGCAGGCTGGGTATTGCACATGCAGGAGAGTGTAGGAGGTTCAGTGATTCCACACAGTGGAATCCAGCACTCAGGATATGTAAAGTCCACCCAGTATTTCTATAAAGCACCAGAATGGCTCATGGTGTGAGCAGTGTGTGCAAGACAGAGCAGAGACTGTCATCCTTTGCTGTATATGTTCACAGAGGAATAGAGTGAGGTGAAATTACCCTCCTGGAAGTGTTGGACACTCTTAATCACGTGCTATGCAGGAGCTCTATGCATGTGTTGTAAAAATGTCAAGAGGATTCAGCTGTCTGGCATCCTGCTCAGATTCCTGAGTGCAAAAAGAGTCAGCGATAACCAAGATGCACATTAGCTCTAATCAGAGCAGTGAGAATCAAAAGAGGAGCAGGATTGTTAAACTGTTCACCACCAAACATTTAACAACATTTTGTATTACAAATGTGTGTGACTTCACTGACAGTACATTGAACAACACCAGAAAACTGATATTAATGTGTTTTTTATGAAAAGACTAGCAAAGTGAGCTCTCTGACTCTCAGAGAGCACTAAAATCAGGTCAATAAGGATATCTTCAATTCTGAGCACATGAACAGCTCACTGGGTCCAAGAGGACCAACCATACTTTTACATATCTTGCTGAACTGGAACTTAATTCAAAAAGCAGGACTTACTGCAACCAGAAATATACTGTATTCCATGCATTTTCCTCCACATGCTGAACTGGGAAGTAAAACATTGATTTCTGGCACATACCCTAATCCCGCATCATTGATGCAGCTATATCTCTGCTGAAGTGTAAATGTTCACTGAATTATTGAAACCCTTGTAATGTTGTAAAGGAAAATGTTAATCTTAACAAGACACACACAAATGCCTGCAAAACCAAGACATCAATTGTAAATAGATAGATAGAAAAAAATATATCTTTATTTTCATTTCAGTGATCTGCGTGGCTCTGCAGCGAACTCCAATTTAGAAAGGAACAGAATAATGTTTTGCAGCTGGTCAGAAAATGCAAACCTATTTGCAGAATTTTTTTAAATATCGCAGACATTGTCCCAGTATTACAGTGGGGAAAAAAATGTATTTTTGAAACCATTAGAAACAACAAAGAAGGCGTTTGTTAATAGTTAACTCAAAGCTTTAGCTGAAATATTAAATGCACATACCCAGCCATCACAAAAATGACAAATGTCATGAATTTGTTTACTACTGAGAAGGATTAACTGAAATGTACACTGTGTTACAGTGCAAGGCAAAATGCAGCAATTTCTGCAAAGAAGTTGTATAAGTTTCATCATGTGGTGCCCCTCGTATTTTCTTAGGAAAAAAACCCAGAATATTCACTTCTTTAGCCAAAATTCTGTTTGGAGAATGAAGGTCTAGAGGGGATAGGCACAGAATGAACCACTTCCTTCTGGCTCTCTTTGCTGCATCCAGCTCCGAGGAAAAGGCTCTATTCCAGTTCCACAGCAATATCCCCCTGCGCCAGCCCACAGGAATGTCATGGGGGAGGATAATGCTCACAAGGTCTCTATATTTTTGGTGTCAAACACGAGTGGGATTTGGAGGTTGGCTGGAGAACAGAAACAGGAGCCAGAGCGCCCAGGAAGTGCAGGCAGCCGAGGCAAACTGCAGCGCTGCTTCCCCACACACACTTCCCGAGATCAGCAATTTAAGGGACAGGTTTAGGGAGAAGTTTATGTCTGTCATATTGTTGCCTGGAATCAAAAGACAAAACTTTCCAAACAATATTAAGAGTGGTAAGATAAAAAGCAACTCTTTAATGGAAGCTTTCAGGTGTACAAATATGGCTCTGCGCACGCGTGATACAGGATTTCTATAATTTTTATAAAGGTAATTAATTGATATATCTAGCAGGTACATCCAATCAGACATCAGTTGCACCAGTAACCCACCCTTGGGTCTGCCCCTTTGGAGTTGGTCCAGGGGGTTGTTTGCCCTAAATCTCTTTATGTCTCTCAAATTCTGGTGAAAAACAAGGTGTCCTTGTTAGAAATTCTCTTCTTGAGAATAAGACTAAACAGAATCTCAAGAATGTGTTAGAAAGGGTTAGCTTATTGTTCTAAAATGTGAGAGGGGGCAGGAAAAGCACTAGAAACCATACAACTATATATTAAAAATCTACAAAGCTGCAAATATATTAAAAAGCTAAAAATCTTTAGGCATCAATATCACAGAATGCAAACTCCAACACACCTACACGTAGACTATGCCATGCCTATTCTGCTGGTAGACTCAACCACTAAGGTACAACCTTGGAATGTTTTCCATGATGCTGATCCCTAAAAACCAGGGCCAGCTTGGAGCATCCAGATGAAAAGCAGCTTCTGCAATGGTGTTTATTGTCTTGAACGTTTTCACAAGTGTAATGCAATATTATACAGCTAACTATATGGTTTTATTAAAAAATCACTCATTGCTTTGGTCCTTTATGAAGAAGATCTATGTGTTTGCGGACCAGAATATTCTGCTGATGAGGAATATTCTTCTCCTGGCAGGAACCCAAGCATCAAAATGTGGGTTTTTGTAGCTGTGGTGAGTAATCTGTCAGCAGGGAAACCATGACAGCCTAGAGGAGGAAGAAAAGAAAAAAATCCAATCACATTGGAAAGAGATACTCCATAAAGATAAATAAGGGGGAAATATTTTCCAGCTCTGAAGCCTTGTGTTGAAAATTATTGTCCTGACAAAAACTGCACACTTAGATTTATTTGCTAGAATTTCTGATGATGAATCAGGCAAGAGCTGAAAATCGGTTAGGATGTTCTGGATCGTAGCTGATGGATTTTCTCAGTGTGGACAAAATATATTAATGGACAGCTTAGGAGCAATTCAGACAAGCATTTAGATCAAATGCTGAGGCCTTTTTGGCATGTTGTGATGTATTCTCAGCTACTTCTAGGAGATGCTGTAGGTACCCAGACATGACATGGGCTGGCTTGTGGACTTCAGCAGTTTCCATTAGCTTCACACTAGAATATGGACTCTGAACTTTAACGCAGTTTAGCTGTGCTTTCTGTAGTAAAACACGAAAATCCTCACTGAGGTTAAGGGTGTGCCATCTACCCCTCCTGCCCTGCCTGCCCAGCCTCAGGCACAGCTGTGAAATGGGAGCAATGGGACTGTAAGCTAAATAAAAATGTGATGTTGCAGCAGCTCTGTTGTCCCTCCCATGCCTGTGCCCACAACAAACTCCATGCCTGCTTGGCCTCGACAAGGCATTACCTGGTTCACACTGCTAGGATTTCACAGCGAGGTCTGACTGCAAGGTGTTATTTTGGCCCAGCACTGGATTTGTGAGGGTTCTCCAGGGTCTTGCTGCCTGTCCTTCCTTTCCCCTCATCACTGCCCAGTGTGACAGGTCACCCCAGGCACACAGAGGTGGCTGAATTCCAGCTGTGCAGCCCCTCAGTGCTGCCCAATCCTGGCTGCACTCAGCCCTGCTTGGATCTACAGCTGAGCAAATAATCTATTACTCAGTTTGCTCTCTGTGCTGAAAGTGGTAGAAAATACTATATAAACAAGACCCATACATTCATTATTTTTATAGCTCGATAAAATACAAAGGTGACATTTTTCTTACTCCCCCCCAAAAAACCCTCCAGCTGTATCTGAAACCCGAAGTAAAGTGTTTCTTTTCTTTTTTAAAAGATCATACTTAGGGCAATTAGAAACATTGCAAAATTAAGATAAAAAATCAGAGCATTTTGTTGAATTTTAAGGCCAAAACTATGAATTTAACACAAGTTTGTCAGTAATTTTCACTGAGTCTAATGTCTGAAATTTTAGTAAACACAACGTTCAGCTCCTCATTTATTCATTTTGAGCACATCTAGACTTCATCTCAGAGCTATGACAATGCCCTCTCTGTTCTTCTTTTCACCTCTGAAAGTTTTCACTAGCTTTTGTCAACTTGGTGGTTCTAAAGCCAAAAATAAATAATAGGCTACTGAGACCTGGGAGTAATTTTAAGAAATTCTAGGAATGCTGAGAGGGGAGTTATCACAGAATCACAGGATGAACTAGGTTGGAAAGGACCTGTAAGATCATCTAGTCCAACCTATGACCTAACACCTTCTCATCAACTAAACCATGGCACTGAGTGCCACGTCCGGGCTTTTTTTAAACACATCCAGGGACGGTGACTCCACCACCTCCCTGGGCTAAGGATTCCAGCCTGCCATCACTATTTCAGTGAAGAATTTCTTTCTAACACCTAACCTAAACTTCCCTTGGCACAGCTTGAGGCTGTGTCCTCTCGTTCTGTCAGTGGTTGCCTGGGAGAAGAGCCCGACCCCCACCTGACTACAACCACTCTTCAGGGAGTTGGAGAGAATGATAAGGTCACCCCTTAGCCTCCTTTTTTCCAGGCTAAACAGCCTCAGCTCCCTCAGCTGTTCTCCACAGGGTTTGAGTTCCAAGCCCTTCACCAGCCTTGTTCCCTCCTTTGGACACGTTCAAGAATCTCAAGGTCCTTCCTAAACTGAGGGGCCCAGAACTGGACACAGCACTGGAGGCGCGGCCTCACCCGTGTCGCGTACAGGGAAGAATGACTTCCCTGCTCCTGCTGGCTACACTATTCCTGATGCAGGCCAGGATGCCATTGGCCTTTTTGGCCACCTAGGCACACTGCTGGCTCATGTTCAATCAGTTGTCGACCTGTCTCCCCAGGTCCCTTTGTGCCTGGGCACTGTCCAGCCACTCTCTCCCCAGCCTGTAGCACTGCAGGGGTTGTTGTGGCCAAAGTGCAGAACTCGACACTTGGACTTGTTAAACCTCATGTCATTGGACTTGGCCCATCTATCCAGCCTGTCCAGGTCCCTTTGCAGAGTCCTCCTATCCTCCACCAGATTGACACATGCTCCCAGCTTGGTGTCCTCTGCAAATTTATCAATAGTGGACTCAATCCCCACATCCACACCATCAATGGAGATATTAAACAGGACTGGCCCCAGCACTGACCCCTGGGGGACCCCGCTGGTGCCTGGCTGCCAGCTGGATGCAGCACCGTGCACCACCACCCTCTGGGCCTGGCCATCCAGCCAGTTCCTAACCCAGCAAAGAGTGCACCTGTCCAAGCCGGGGGCTGCCAGCTTTTCCAGGAGGATGCTGTGGGAGATGGTGTCAAAGGCTTTGCTGAAGTCCAGGGATACAACATCCACAGCCCTACCTGCATCTGCCAGTCAGGTCACCTGGTCATAAGACGAGATCGGCAAGCACGACCTACCCTTCCTAAGCCTGTGCTGGCTGGGTCTGACACCCTGGCCATCCTGTAGGTGCCTTGTGATGGCACTCAAGATGATCTGCTCCACAACCTTGCCAGGTACTGAGGTCAGGCTGACTGGCCTGTTGTTTCCCGGGTCCTCCTTCCGGCCCTTCTTATGGATGGGCCTCACATTGGCCAGCTTCCAGTCATCTGGGACCTCCCCAGTGAGCCAGGGCTGATGGTAAATGATGGAGAGTGGCTTTGCAAGCTCACCTGCCAGCTCCCTCATCACCCTAGGATGGATCCCATCCGGTCCCATAGATTTATGAGCATCTAAGTTAGTGAGTTATGGTTTATGTTAAATGGCAAGTGTCCTCTTCATGGTTCCCATGGATCACACACTATTACCCACACCATAACTTTTCAGGATCTTTCAAATCTTTACTCTTCCAGCACTTTCTCAGGGAAAGTTCCCATTGATGTCAGCAGCAGCTTTTCCTGAGAGAAAACCAGTTCCTAAAAAAACTGATTTTAATTGTTTGGGAAACTGTCGTTTCTAAGACCAGACCCTGGGACCTCAGCATTTAACATGTTTTAATTGAGAAGTTGAATTAATCATTAGAGTAAATCCAGTGATTTAATTACCAAAAAATAGCAGTTCACATTGTAGATTTCACTTAATGATAAAACCTGGGTCAAGCAAGAGCAAATTATCGCCAAAATAGATCACATTTGTGTCCAGAAGTAGTTGTGCTACAAATATATGTCGCCTATAGTCAAAATTGTGATGTTCTCTGGGGTGAATTTGAAACATATGTTTTAATATTCACTATTTGTTGTGGAACCAGGCTCAAGCCTGTAATGTAAGGCAGAACAGAATTGACCCTAACCTCCAAATACTGTTGTATTTTCTTTTTTTCTTACCATAATTGTCCATTTTCTGTTTTCAGCCTCCTGGAAAACCAATGACTGTGGAGAATAAAATACTTCATCATCAACTTCTTCAGGTTTTCTGGGTAAACAATGTAAAAAAGTCCAGTTGGAAGCAGCAGATTTTGCAGTCTGTAGATTAAAAAGCATACAAAAATAAAGACATATGTGAGGACATTAATAAAATCCTTAACTAGTAAAAAGGTTAACAAATTTTATATTAACTCCCACTCTGGTTACTTGGATGATGAACTCAGAAGAATTCCACAGACTTCAAAAGAATTCCTCATCTGTGAATAAGATGGGAATATCTCCGTGCAAGTCTGTAAGAGTTCGATGCTGACTTCACAAAAGTCAAAAAGTCACTCCAAATTCTCTGAGTTTAGAAGGGGACTGAAAAGCCCTCTGCTGCACATGTTCTGGGGCTGGGTCTCATTCAGAAGCTCTGAAAGAGGCCAAGCCATGTGGAGTGTATGACATAACTCAAACTTTGTTATCTCTGTGAGTTCTTTAAGCTGGAGTGAGGTTTGCATGTGTCTTTTCCATGGCCCCACTCAAAATCCCCCAAACCCATGCTTTGTTGGTGTTGATTTTTATAAATGCACACTGTAAAAACATAAACAAAAAACTAAATCTCAGATTTTACCTGCATTGTAATCTGATAACCTTGAAAGGCCTTCAGTCTTTCTTTCTTCTCCTCTTCTTGTCCCATGCTTATCCATGTATCTGTAACTAAGACATTGGCACTGTCTGCAGCTTCCAAAGGGTCTGTTGTGAGAAGTAACTTGGTACCATACTAATGTGAATAAAAATGGAATATCATTAAGACAAGGAACTTCATCTATAATGAAAATAAACTGTATTCAGACTATTCTACTAGGCTGTTTCTTAGGCTCCTACCTCTTTGGAGTTCTGTTCAGATATTTTAGTTATTCTGAGGTCCGGTTCAAAGCCCTGACAAAAGAGATGTTAGGGAACACATCATGGAACATGTATAAGATCTTCACTAATTAAAAAGAATGGTTAGAAAAACAGTGATTGAACCATTTGCCATGGAAGAAGAATATCTTTCAGAACTGTAAAACTTGAGGAAACTATGTTGATTTTGTTGAAAATTTATTTTGGAGATAAAGTAATGGAAAGCATTCTAAAAACATTAAAAAATATATTTTGACAGTTACAGAATTACATGCATATAAAACATTTAATTTTTTTGTTCTAAACTGATTTTTAAAAATATTTTGTATTGTATTACAATGCAACATTCTAAAATACTGCACCACCAATTTAAACCAAATGAGATGCAACACTTCCACCCATCTGAAACAGGCTTCTTTTTTTTTTGATGGAGGAGAGTGCATTGGATGACTTTGTAAGGCTTTATCAAATGGAATTCTGATCCTCCATGATTTATACTCCTGTCATGTACTCCCACTTCTGATGTTGGACTCAGTAGAATCACTCATCAAAATAACTGGATCAGGATTTGGTACCTTGGTTCTGAAAACAGGCACTCGAGATAGATGCAGCACCCCCAGCCGGGGCCCTTGACGAAAGCCTGAGTGTTTGAGACAAGCACGGGCAGAGTTTGCCTTCCTTTCTCCACGGCCACGGTTTTTCTTACCCTGGGAGTGGCAATCCGCAGGTGCATTCCCAGCTTCGCGGCGCTCGTCATGAAGGACTGGAGGACGTTGTTCCCGTCTCCGATCCAGGCGACGGTGAGCCCCTTCAGCCCTCCATAGTGCTCCTGCCAAAGCAATCACAAGCTCTGGGGTTACATTCCGGAGGAGCTGGGCAGGCTGATGGGCAAGAGGGAATGATCAGAAGGGTCTGTGCAAAGGCAGCTGGCTGCCTTCAAATGCTGCCTGCATGGACCACACCTGGAATTACTGCTCCTACGGGAAGGTCACAGAGGGAAAGCTCCCCGTGTCATACAAGAGGGCCCCAAGTGCTGCTGCTTCCCCTGGAGAAGGACATTGGCACATGTGCCAGTGGTGAGGCTCAGGCTGAGAGATCCAGCACCAGACACAAAGCGATTTTGGCATCCCTGATGTACAGCTGTTCTTTGGGCCTCAAAAACATCAGTGAATGTTAGAAATTACTAATTTAGAGACAGTCCTAATGTCTGGAATAGAACCTCTTCCAGCTTTCCCCCAGATTGTGAAAATACCCCTTTTAAGGTTTGCTCTGTCTTGGTTGCCTCTACACGCTGTTCCCTGTGGCCATGGCCATGCCCTGAGAAAGCATCTTCACCCCACAGCTGCACAGGACAGCAGAGAGCAGCACTCTGAAAGCAGCTGTGCCACTCATGGCCTGCAGCATTTGCTCTCCATTGTACAGCCAAAGAGTGCAGGGATTTTTTTAAAAATGTGGATTTCCTGAACTTGAAACAGCATTACCGAGTTAACTGTGGCTTTGCCTCATGGCACTTACAGCCTGCCCATGTGCAGTTACTCTGTCCCTCCACCCCAACAGATAAGCCCTAAGGAGGAACAGGAGTAACAGGAGTTACATATTTCCAGAACAGAACCATTTGAGGCTCCTTAATGAGCCTTGGTTTAAATATGCATGTTTATAGGCACTTAAGCTGATACCAAAATTTTTGCAAAAATGTAACCAAATTGTCCTATAAGCCTGCTCTGTAAAACTCTACCTCATGACTTGAAACAATTTCTGGAGAGCCTTTTATTCTTAGTTCAAATCTGGGCCATGCTATAATTGCATTGTAGTAGCTGGAAGCCAGACAGTGTTTCAACACTTTGTGTGACATGATTCAATGCTTGTCAGAGAGGATAAGCATCCACATTGTACTAAGTGGCAACCTTGCAGGCAGTTGCAGAAAAGATGCCAAAAAACTGAACAGGGAAAGGGCTGGGACTACCCCCTCTTCTCCTGGCAGGAGCTTCTCTTAAACAAATAGTTTGTGAAGTTGCTCCAGAACAAAGTTACTGCCATTTCTTCCAGTGACCACAATTTCGAGACAAAAATAGTAGTACTTGAAATATTGAATGACATTAAATTGCTGTAAAAATCTACACCTAACAGAGTCCCAGACTGTCCAGGTTTAAGGGCTAAAACTATGGTATTGCAAAAATACTGTTTTTTCAGCCAAAGTTTGTTAACAGTAAGCTCATTGGCAGAGGCTGGATGCAAGGGCATTTACAAGAGAACAAATCAGGACTTTGTGGACATGGAAGTTATTTCAGTATAACCATTCTGCAGGTCTCCAAAGGTCTTTCAAAGTCCTTCCACATCTCCTAGCAATGGTGCTCCTAGGAGAAGGCCAAACTGAAGCATTTTTTTAAGATGTTGTTTCCATTTAGGACTTAGTGATAGTTGAGACCAGAACCCACAGCCAGAAGCAAATGAGACAGTCCTGAGTTCTTTTCATCCTCCTGTTTAAAAATAGACATCTCCGCCTTAACACTCAAAGCATTGACTAGAGTCACAAATATACTGCTATGTTAAACAACTTCACCTTATTGCCAGCTGCTACTCTGCATTAAAGGAAGCACAGTGCATACTAAGAACTTGCCTCTGTTTTCCCAAGCTACTAGCTGTTACAGATAAAATATGGAGTACTGGACGTGTCTGTGTAACGATCCCTGATATGCACTGCAAATTGCAAAGCTGCATCTGCAGTGACTACTGTATAGAGTGGACATAGCTGAACTGAATTTAATGAAGACGTTTTGCTAATGGAAGGAGTCATAGCAAGGCGGAATCAAGCTGTGTGTGTGCTAGTGTAGCCGGTTTTATATCCTGTGCTAGGCTTTATGCTGCCACTGGTGCACTGCTGCTGTAATTCAAACCTCTTCATCTAAAGCCAGATCACTGTGACTGTGACTGTACTGCTTATAAGCAAACACCCTCAGCTTCCAACAAAGATGAGGTGACTCTGTGGGTCAGACCCAGAAAGCTTGGAGGTAATACAAAAGCTACAGTAAATGAGACGCACTTCCCCTCCTGCCCACTCCCTCTTTTATAGTGAGTGTTTACGCAACCATACAGATGAAATCCTGCTGAAAGTGTTTTGCCATGATGGTAATGCTCTAGATTAAATGAGAGCCTTTACAATACCTGCTGATCATCAGAACCTCTGAAGATATTTCCCCTTTGGATCCCTTCCCAATTTCTCCAAATTATGTTATATTGATGTAGACTTTACTCCTGCATGGGTGTTCTGCAGTTTCGCTTTACATGTGGAACATGACTCCTAGTAAAGCCACACAAAAAAATACCATATTTAGAAAGTCTAGAGCCCTTCTCCCTTATTTAGTCTGTTTGGCAAACTAGTAATTGCTGCTGTAGTGCCATAAAACTTGCTTTTGTTATTCTCATGAAAAATCACAGATAAATAAGTAATACCAATTTTACATTCAATTTTCTCACCCTCATGTTGCTTTCCCAATGTTTCATTCTGGTTTTATCCATGGCTGCAGTGTATCAGTGTGTGCAACCCTGGGAAAAAATAAGCATGCTCAGTGATTTGACCCTGCTGTATGTGTGGAGAAATCTGGGATAACTAATTAGGGACATTTGTGTCTGCCTCTGCCTGGACTTGCTTCCAGCGAGACTGAAACTCTGACACCATTATAGATTAATTCTGAAATGTTTGACCACAACTGTCATAGCAGCCCTCAATTAAAACAAGCTTTTGAATAATGAATCAATAATCTGTCAAATTTTAAAATGGGATGCCAGGGACTAATCAAAGCTTTGGCCCTTTGGGAGACAGTGCAATCCAGCAAATGAGAAACTGGGCAAACTTGGATCTTCTGGCTCTCAAACTGGGCTTAAGGCAAATGCTGGGCCAGTTATCTTTCTTATTCCCACACTGGTTTTTGTATGTTCTACAGGATCAGGACAGNCTCCCACACTGGTTTTTGTCATGGTTATTGATTTAGTATGTTCTACAGGATCAGGACAGATCTTACTTGGGATTTCTAATTGTTAGAACAATGAAGATGATGATGGTGATTAATTTGAAAATGGTAGTAATTTGAGGTCTTGGGGTCACACAGTGAAGAGAAGTTAAGAGTATATTGCAGCCCTTTTCAAGCTGGGCAACACTATATGTTATGCTGTTTAAAAAGAAATCACCAATGTAATTCTTATGCCAATCATTGCTTTCTGAAAAAGAAAATTCCCCCCAGACCAGTGACATAAAAAGCTAGTGGCATATGGATCCACTCTAATTACCAGCCTCGCCATCCTGCAAATCAGCTACAAGTGAGCTGATTTGGGCAGTGACATTAATATCAGTTGAATCAATGTCAATACCCGGGCTGTCTCTGGAATACAAATTGTGTGATGCTGCCTTCCAGCCAAGCTGAGCAGAGCAGAAGCTGAGCCACAGCTCCTGCCCAGGACGCTGAGAGGCACCGGGCGCGCTCAGCACGTGGCTGTTGCACATCTGCAGCACACGCAGAGGAGTAAAGGGGCTCAGTGTGTGCACACTACCAGCACTCAAACTCACGGTCTTTAAGGGCCAAATCCTCAAATCCTCAAAATCGGGTTCTTTACATGTTTGCAACCATTTTGAGTGGGTTATAACTCGAGCACACTCGGTTCAACATAACTTTTAAGAAAGAAGGTAGTGTATATATATTCTAAAAAAAATTTATCTTGGCTTAATAGAGGGCATTAACCCTGAGCACAGTATTAAAGGACAGAGCCAGCTTAGACTTCAAACATGTGAGAGGATCCAGGTTGCTCAGGAAGAAAGCACTGAGCAGGAGGATGCTAAACTTGAGGAATCTCACCCCAATATTCATAACAGGAGCACACTGTATGATCTGAAAAAACACCTGAACATTAAAAGGATGAGAATTTGCCCTGAATACAGAATGAAAACTGACAGCCTTGAAAATAAACCAGCTGCCTTGTTTGGGGGATGCAATGGACTATGCTAAAATAACCATACTAAAATGTACCTCTGAAAAAGGAATCAGAAGCTATAAGCAAGAAAATATTTTGTCAAAACAAACCAGGCAATTATGGAGTTTCAGACCAAAGAGAAAGTACTTAAGGAGGATTCAAGAAGGCACATGACAAAATTAATAGGATATAGAAAATGGAAGAATAAAAATGTGCTAAGCATGAAGAGGGCCAGAGTGCATGTAGAGCTCCACTGGAAAACACAGAAGGAAAGAAAAAAAAAAAAAAAAATATACATTTTGGGTATGTACTGACAGCAGGGAAGAACAGATCCACGCAGGAAAATATTTATGGGGATAGGGAAGAGACATTTTTAAAGAGAAATAAGCTGCACAAAATCTGTAGTTACATTTAAATATTAGGCTAGCAGTCTGTGCCTCTATTGTAGTTCTCATATATTGCCTTTGCATTGCACAGAAACAGTCTAAATGTTATATATGTACTTTCAACTTATTTAAAGAATCAATGGTACCATTCCACATCCCTATATTAATCTTCTTGCAGGCAGTACTTGGATGACACCTTGCTGAAAATCCCACAAGAAGCTCCATTGTGGCAAGCAGCAATTAGACCCTGTGGCTCACACCTCTTCAAGAGTTAATCTCACTTCTGTGACCTGGTAAAGTTCATTATACAATTAAAATATTGTTTCATTACATGCCACTCCAGTCTTCTCCAACTCACTGTACAGTGCAAAGAGGAAAAAAGAGAGCAGAGGAGCAGGTCAGAAAGGGAAAGTTCAGGCAGTGCCATCACCCACAGGGAGCTGCTGAGAGCTCTCCCCTGCCTGCCCCTCTCTCCTGGGTAAGAAAGCAGGAATGGAAAGTGTGTCAGCAACCAGCTGTGCAACATGCCCTCGGCATAGCAGGGTGGCCACCCAGCTGCCCTATAAAGATCTCCTGACAAATTTTGGGCTAAGGAACATGCTGGAAAGGAACAGGGAGAGCTGGGCAGATGGAGGAAATGGTGCTCTGCTTATTGGGCTGAGTGTGAAAGTGCTGCAAATTTTAAAAACTTCCATGTCTGTCTAAAAGCTGAGCTGTTCCCTGTGATCTCTGGAAGTGCTCACTTTGTCGTGACACCTCTCCGTGTCAAATACTTCTTTTGTTTGAGCACCAGCTGCTATGGAGCTGTTTCTCCATCAGGTGAAATGGTCAAGGACACTCTTTCCAAAGAGATCTTCCCTGGTGTTTGGTGCAGCAAGGACACCCACCTGCTGTTGGTGCTGCCCTTGGCATTCAAACTGGGGAACATGGTATATCAGTACGCCAGTGTGCTGGCCGGGCCAGGAGAGCTGCAGCTTGTCCAGAGGTGCCCAACGCGAGAGGAGGACACTCTGTGGCACTGTGTGCCTCGCTGGCAGCTCCCTGGCCCGTGCGGTGGAAGGCACGGAGCCACGCGCGCCCGGGGCTTATGGATTGCCCAAGCGTAGCCAGAGATCAATGAGTGAGGCGGCCCTTCAGTCGGTATTCCAAGGGTTTATTGGAGAAACTCCCTCGAAGGGGTCCAAGCACGAAGAGAGTGAATTTCTGTTCGGATGCACTTAAAAGGGGTACAGAAAAGGAGGCGGGGATGACATAGCAATGACCTATAGGAAGAGGGGAATGGCGGGACAGGTCTGGTTACCTTTCCGTAGGAGATACAAGGGGTGTCTCTCCACTGTCAATCAGACAGACTGAGCCTACATCAGGTCACAGGAATTCAATGGGAGAAGCCATCCTCACAGAGGGGCATTTAACCTTTGGAGCCAGCCCACCAAACCTCTTTATCTGGGCTCTGTGGCCCCCTGGGCATTCCTGTGGTTGGTTCAGTCACCACAGCAGAACAGTGCAGCCTGTGGGCTCATGTTCATGGCTGCCCTATACGAGGATGCAATGGAGGAGGAGCGGAGGGTGATCCACAGGGCATGTGCTCATCCTGCTGTTTTCCATAGGTTTCCCCCTAAGATTAGTCGAGAAGGACATGCATCTCCAGAAGGCATTTGAGGTGCTCAGTGGTCTCTCTTCATTAACTGGAGGTGGAGTAGAGGGCAACAGCACTCTGAACATGGGTGCTGGAGTCAGGGGCCTTGGTAAAACCAGGTTTAGAGGCAGAGATATCTGTGGTTGTGTGGACTGTGAGTCCCAGATGGTTCCTGAAGACCGTTACTCACAAGTGATAAAATGCTAATTAATAAGGTGTTTGCAAGACAGAACACAACCAGAAGATTCTCCTGACTTATACTTGCACACAGTGTTTACAACGAAATGATGACATTTTCATTACAGCTTACTGTCTTAAGCAATTTGAACATCGAGGCTGCCTCAATGTGATCCCACAAATCTCCCTTATCCTGAGGTCTGGGAAGCATCTTAGTCTCAAGTTCACCAGTTTTTGCTGGTCTCTTCACTGTGAGTATAAAAAATGTGCAAAAAAATACTTAAAATAAAAAAGTAATTTTCGCCAAACATGAGTGTTTCAGTATTTAAGGTTTAAAGCATGAATAATTTAATATTACTCTCTCTAGATGTTTCCCACATGCTGAATGTCCCATAGCAAGGTCCCCAACAGCTGAGAAACACAGCTGAATGAATTAGGAAATTATTCTGCCCTACTGTTTTCAAGCAGTGTGATTTTTATTCATTCAGAAAGTAAACAAAGTCAGAGAAGTTCATCATAGCTGTCAACCAGCCCTGCAGTATAATAATCTTTTTTATAAGCCAGATCCTCAATTCATTGTAAAACCACATAGTCCTTCTGTTCACAGATAAACATCTGGTATTCTGTGTGTAAAATGTTATCCTGCTGTCAGACCCACTATTACACTAGATAAAAATAAAAAATATGATCTCTTTTAACTGCTCTTTGATGTGAGCAAAGTTTAAACTGGTTGAAGTGCCTGAACACTAAGCATTTGTAGTGGTAACATTAACTCGCTTTTCAAAACAAATTTGTTCAACCAATTTCCTAATATATAAATAGTGATTCCTTTTAAGCTGTCCATAGATTAGGGAGGAATTAAGAGCAAACTACTGAGTGTTTTTAAGTCACTGGAAAAACTTCTGCTGGCTTTGCCTGAGCCAGATTCTCATCTTTATCTTAATATTTACAGCCCTCTGTACGTTCTTTGAATTGCAGACTAATTCCAATGAAGTACTTAATTTTATGCTTAACTTCAGTCCCACTACAGCTGATAGGACTCTGTAATTGTTTTAAATTAAGCAGGCCCTTAATTATATTGCTGGATGAAGATCTCTTTAGACAACAAGTGCCATGTAATTACTACTTTGAAAAACCTGGGGATAAATGGTTTTGAAGCTGACTTCTCCAAATACTTACTAAGACTTAGCAAAAAAAAATTATATTTTTACCTGAAGAGTTAGGTAATCAGCTAAAATCTGAAGAGGATGGTGTAAATCAGACAATCCATTGATTATTGGGATCGTGGCTTCTTTGGCCATTAGGTCCAGATCATTATGGTTATAAACTCGAGCCAAGATTGCATTTGTCATGCTGGACAGCACCCTAGAGATGGCAGAAAATACTCAAGTCAAACATAATAAATATACCCCTGTTGCACTCTTCAGCATGCAACACATAAATATTAATGAGAAATGGTAATGAATCAATATTTTTCAGCTATCTGAATAATTTATCACGCCTGCAGAACAGACTCAAATGTAGTCGTTTAAGAAGCTGCTAATAAGTAAGTTTCACTTCCTAACACTACTATAGTAAGTAAATGAAAATTGCTGCTCTATTTTATGGTTTTTTTCTCTTTAGCATTTCATTGTAGATGGAACATCGATACATGTTAAGCTTTCTGAACTAAGATAAGAGATTGTGATACTGTAACATTTGAAGAATTTGATAACCTCAGAAGAGATAAGGTATATGAATTTTTCAGTCTTTTAGCAAAGAACAAATGTAGCATTGACTGACTATTACAGACTCTGCATGGTAGCCTGACTTTGTGAGGGTCAGCAACACAGATATGTCTTAGGTTACCACAATTGTTTACTGATCTTAATAAACACAGAAACAGAACAATCTGGGGTTGTTTGCCTGCTTTCTCCTACCTACACACCCGTGTGTTGACTTGCATGGTATCAGCATTCAAGGAATGACCAAATTGCAAACTCATTATAAGGAAAGGGATTGCAGGAGCCCCTGTACCACTCTGGCATTAACCTCATTTGCTGAAGTGTGAAAGACACAGAGATTAGCATAGTGGATTAGCATAGTATACTCTGAATTTTTTAGATAAATGAAATATGGATTGGACCTCTTAATTTCTCTCCATTTCTGTGTTTTAATCAGGCCCTGAAGCCTGACTTTGAAGTAGAATTTTGTGTGTTTTCCTGTTATCTGAAATAGGACCCTAAAACAAAACAAGGGAGGACTGAATTAGAAGTGTATGGAAAAAATCCTTTCAGTATCTGCCTTCCTGATTAGCCATGACAAATTCTTGCGTCTCCTCTTGTGGAAATAAGGCTGTTAATATCATCATCAGCAAGGTCTCCTGATGAAGTCAGTAACAAGTATTTTCTACTGACACCAGACATTCCTCACACAAGCAAAGCTGGTATAAAATGTTACAAGATTGCCTGTAGAGCTCTCTCTGAAGGAAAGACTGTCAATAGCAGCTGCAAATGAAAAGGAGGAACTGAACAAGGTATTTACTGATTGCAAAGTACTGGAAGAGTTGCTGTTGGTGCTATTATTTCTTCTTAGCTCTCCAGTTCCTTTCTCTGGGGGAAACCCATTCTGTTCTGAACTAGTCATCAGGAATGTGATGCATGGTTTCTTTTGTTAGCCATCTCACCAGTGTCCATCCTAAACAAGACACAGCCAGTCCCCATCAGGCAAGGAAAAGGGGCAATCACACTGGGAAATTGCTCATTTTCCTTATACCTTTTTTTTCCTGTTAGGATGTCAGGATAGCTGATTTCTATTTGACACAGCTCATCCAGAAGTTAAAGAAGATGGTTCCTTCATAGGGTATGTCATTAGGGAAAATTCAGTCATAATCACCAGCTAGTGAAAACTGCTGGACTTTCATCTTTAGTCTGTTGAAAGTAGATATCAGACTTATTAGACACCTACCAGTAAGACATCAGACAGTCCTTCTGCCAGCATTTCTAGATGTCATATTTTACAGTAGGAAAATCACCTGTAAACTGGCTTTATTTTTTGTGAAATCAAAATAAAACTAAACTTGGGGGAAAAAAACCCACAAATAAATAACCCTCCCCTGGAAGTCTCTGATTACAGGGGAATGATTAAGTCTCCAGTAATTGAATCAGTTTAAAGGAAATCCTGTAGCCTGGAATTGCATGGGAAAAAAGGTCCTGGATAGGCAAGAGTGAAGTTTTATCAAAGGTGACATTTTGCTAGCTGAGGTGCTGTAAGTGCAGGCTCATCGGGTGGCTGCATTTAAGGTTCTTATTTTATCGACCACTAGGTCTTTTTCTCTTTTCATTCTTTTGCAAAACTGTAAGACTATGAACTTCAAAATCCCCGAGCCTGGAATTTTGTTATGTTAGAGTACCGAGTACATTGGAATGCTGCATATCTCTCTTTTCAAAGTAATTTTTAGTCCTACAGAGAGAACCTGAATTTCTTCCTCAACTGTATCCTCTGAGTCATCCAAAATTAAACACAGCCTTTTTTGTACTGCAGACCTCTGAATTTGAAAATGGGTAATTTTGTATGTTTCATATATTTTGTATAGAATACTGCTAGGCAAGGTAGTTTTGCTTTTGTTTTGAAAGTTTATATCCTTTCAAAAGCTTTAAACTTCTGACAAGACTATTTCACTTTCACTCATAGTCTCACAGGGACATGCAGTGGATGTGTTCTCAGCAAAGTAAAACCGTTCCCCATAAATGCAGAGATTAATGCCCTAATAATTCCAGTGGACTGGTAAAATCATCCTATGAGTTCTTCATAGGGCTGCCACTGAACCTTATGGCCACTGAGCTTTAGTGATGCCCAGTGGAACTGCTCTACAGTGGGAAATACAGACACACTACTTATATTTCATTTCAGGTAATATATCAGACATGTTAAACAGCACTGAAAGGCTTAGAGCTCCTTAATGGGCGGTAACTTTTTGCCACTGTGTCAGCGTAAATGTAAATGTCTTGTGAAGCATGGAGGAGCTGATTTATGAGCAGGTAATAAGTCACTAAAAATATGTTCACAGCAGCAATGCTTTCAACCCATACCTGCAGCAGTTCTAATAAAAACTGTGACTTTTATAGATCTGTGCCCCTTTCGCTTTAGGTCTCAATCTCAAGTACTTCAAAGGCCTTCAGAGCCCCAGACACACGGCTGTAAATATTTGAAATATCCTCTGGGTCTACTACAGGCGTTCTTTTTTTGTTCTTATATTAAGTGAATGAGGCTGGGATGTCATCTTTCATTCACAAGAAACACCAAGGAATTAAGACTACAGTTGTTCTTTTGGGTAAACTGCTCAGCCTTGATTATCCAGTCAGTAGTATTTCTGCTAATGAGAGCAGGAGTGGAGAAGAGCATGTGGGACTCTGTAAGGATTTGGAAAAACCCCCTGTCCACTGCAGCAGGTGAGCACCGTGACTCAGCAGAGGAGCAAAATCCCCAGGTCAGAGTCATAAATAGGAACTTGTCCTGAAAGAGCAAGTGGTCATAGAGAAAAGGGGGCTGAAGCCTTGCTGGAGAAGTGGGTATTGTAGGAACGTTATCCATGGAATGGAGACTCCTTCAGAACAGCTGGAAGATTTGCTTGCCTCTATATATTGCCTTGTTTCTTGTAGTTTATTTTCTGCCTTTTGCCTTTTTTGCTTGTGCAAACAAAGGCCATTCAGGACTTTTGTAAACAAAAGATTTAATGTTCCTTTACTGTCCCATTTGGGAAGAAGAAGAAATGAAAACTGTCCTATACAAAGCACATCTGTTTTTGTGTCAGAACACACCTGGATTTGCTGTAGGGTTGGCATCTGAATGGCAGAGAGGCTCCAGGTGACAGTCCTGCGTGGCTGGTGGGACAATGCTTGGATGGGTAAGTGCTTTGGAAGGGCCCTGACTGCATCCTTCCCTTTCCTGAAGGTTTGGCTGCAGGGGCTCACAGCCAGGTTGCAATAGTGCAGATGAGGGCTGCGAGGTGATTAGAGGGATGGAGCACCTCTCCTACAGGGAAAGGCTGAGAGAACTGGCATTATTCAGCCTGGAAAAGAGAAGGCTCCCGACAGACCTAGTTGCAGCCTTCCAGTACCTGAACGGAGCCTACAAGAAATAATGGAGAGAGACTATTTACAAGGGCCTGGAGTGACAGGACAGGGGGAATGGCTTCAAACTGACAGAGAGTAGGTTTAGATTGGATACTAGGAAAAAATTCTTTACTGTGAGGGTGGTGAGGCCCTGGCACAGGTTGCCCAGGAAAGCTGTGGATGCCCCATCCCTGGCAGTGTTCAGTACCAGGCTGGATGGGGCTCTGAGAAACCTGGTCTAGTGAAAGGTATCCCTGTCCATTACAGAGGGGTTGCAAGTAGATGATATTTAAAGCCTTTTCCAACACAAAATATTCTATGATTCTATTGTTGCAGCTCACTTGGATACCAGCAGAGTTATGTATCTAGCAGAGAGTGAAATACTTTCAAGCATCAAGGGACTGAGATTTTTACTTTCTACCATCAACACCCATATGTCTTCCACTTCAGTGATAAAAAAACAAGGAAGGAAAATTTAAAATGTTCAAATGTTTGATCTTTTTTCTTAAATTTTCCTTGGATTTCATAATGGAGAACAGCAACACAGTTCTCAAACAGTCTCTCCCAGTGACTGAAAACTGTAATATTTAGCAGAGGCAATGGAACTCATCTGCCTGATTGCATATTTTGAATTGAGTCTGATGAGCTTGACACTGCATATCTTTCACCAGAACAAAAAGAACCACTCAGACACTGCTAACCTTCCAACAGCTGGGCCTGACTGAATCGACCTCACGCTGCAAAAGGGCTGCCTAGAAATCAGGATAAAGCTAAGGCTGGATGAAGCTTTAATCGTTGGACTGCTATGGAAAACAGCAGGAGAACCTGCAAAACATGACCTCATGTTCTGCCAGCTTTCTGCAACCTCAGAGCCAGTCCACTGGAGAAAAACTCCGAGCTCAGGTCCTCCCTGCCACAGCAATGGACACAGGCTGCTACCATCCCTGCATGCATGTGGGACTGGGCATGAGTGATGCCAGTAAGAGAAGGGAGCCAAGCCCAGCCTCCACAGCAGTCCTGGCAGAGGGTACAGCTGTGAAGGAGGGTGCAGGAAATCTGAAACTGGCTACAAAGTGTTGGTCCAATTTCGTGCTGCTGAAATAGGGGTGTTAGAGAGGCCCTCAGTGCCACTCTGTCATTGCAGGGAGGCTAAATACAGCAGGCTAAGGCCCGCCAGCAGCTGGCCTAGCTAATATAAATGATGTCTTTGCTTTTTGATTTTGCTCCCAGAGCAGCAGAACCAGAAGGTTCAAGTCTTGTTAGAATATATGTGCTGTCATCAGTGGAGTTACACGACTACCGAGGTTCATAAAATGGTTCCATTTGTAAATGTAACCCTAATTAACACTCTATATGCCAAAATAATTCTCAGTGTGGGAAGTGTGCCAGTTTGGACACAAATTTAAGAGGAAACAACCCGAAAAGGGCGTCTCTCTCTCCTCTCCTGCCTGCCAGGCAATCAAGTCCTGGCAGCCCCTCCCTGCCACAGGGAGCTTGAGTGGATGGAGTAAAGGTTTACTGAGCAACAGATTCTGTGAGCTGATCTGTAAATATTTAAGAAATTTGGACTACCTTCTTACAATTTGCAGAAAGAAAATACTAGCTTCCAAAATTCTGCAAGACAGGTTTCAGCCCAATCAATTACCAAATACGGTGTTCAATCGAGTGACATTTTACCAACCTTGCTGTATCTGTGAGACTCTCATTAGTGCCCAGATGTATGTCTTGTGTTGTAAGGAAGGAAGGATGTCCTCCAAGTAGAGCAAATCCTATAATGAGGAAAAATTTTAACAAAAAGAGAAATTAAGCACCAACATCTTATATTTACAGGCAAAATTCAAAATCTTCTCGATGTAAAACACATTTATAGAAATAAAAGTAGAACTCAGAAGGACATCCAAATGTTAAAATAATTAGCATCTGATACACAAAAGTTCAAATATATGTGCTTTGAAATGAACCCACTCAAATGTATGCCTTACTGAAACCCTTAGCCATGAGTTCTGATCTGTGACCACAGGAACAGTCATTCAAGCTCCAAGGCTACACATTGCCACAAGCATCACTGTGGCTCCCTGGTAAAAGCCAGGTAATCCATTCATCATGCTGCATTTCTACTTCAAGGAACTTTGCATCTTACAAGGGCCATCCGAGTCACCAGGTGTAATTCCACATCCTTGCAAGTGTCTACATTATCTTTCATGTAAAGTCACTCAGACAGAAAACCCTAAGCGTCCTCACACACTGTATCAAACTTGAATTTGGTTTCAAATGGCCAAGTGGCTTAAAAATGATAATGTGAGAGAGAGAAAAGGAATGATCTCAGGCCTTGCCAGCATCCCTCTACCCTGCAATAGTTAGGAATTTACAAGGAGGTCCAAAGAAGTGGATGGATTAGGTGTGAAGAGTAAAATCCATACCTGAGCAGGAAACCATGGAAAGACTTGAGCATCATTCAAAAATAAAAAACACTTTGGGGAACTTCAAAGGTGTCTGAGCAGTGTTTTGGATGAAGACAAATTACATGTTCAGGGCAACTCTCAGGTTCTCTCCTACCTTATTTTAGTTGCACCACCAGTAGAAAGTTATCACAAACAACCGTCTGACACAGACAGGGAAGAAAACAGCTTCTTTTCGTTAACATCTGAGTCTCCCTGCCTGTGCCTGGCTTAAGTCTAAAGCCTCTTTCTACTGAATCTGAGTGTAAAGTCCCTCATGGCCACACACTGGGAGGATGGGGCTGTTTTATGGAGTGTCACAGATTGTTTAGAATAAGCCTAGCACAGGACACAGGGTCCCACAGTTGAGGATGTAAAAAATGTAGGTTTTGCACTGGGCTGTACGTAGCATTTTCTGTGTGCTGGTGAAGATTTTCCACATAACAACTCCCTTCTAGCTCAGAAATTTCCTGCAGGCAGATTCTGCCCTGTCACTAGCATTTATGATGGAGGAAATTTCCAGAGAATCTTAGTGTGGACAAACCAGCCTTGTTGAGACAACACTGTGGGGGCGCGAGCATTTTATTGTGACAAAAATCTAGAAAGAAGCCCGTCTTTATATTTATATTGCCAGGAAGAGGAAAGCTGCATACAGCACAGAAGAGTAGAGACACCCATGGTGTTTACCAAACTGTGATGTCTTGGAGATGTTGATGAATTTCGTGCTGTTAGAAAAAGAAATGTTTTTAAAAAAAAAAAAAAGAAAGAAAAAAAAAGGGAAAAGGAAGAAAAAAACTAGGAGAAAAGGTCAAAAGCTGCTCAGGTTGGCTGTATCCATTAGATGGCACTGCTGACAGATTCAGCACTGCAGCTTCAGCACGGTGGTTGTACAGGTCTGCCACAGATTACAAACTTCATCCCACAGCTACTCTTCAAAAGAAGATGAAATCAGGAATGAACACTGAAGCCTTCCCCAGATAAAACCAGCAGGCACAGGCAGCAGGCCTGGGCCCCACAACTGGGCTCCTTACACAGAGCAACCCTTGTTAACTTCCATCTCATGCCAGCAGCAGGGTTGTGGTGAGGTCTTCCACTTTGCATCAGTTCAGCCAGTCTCTAGCGTTTAAAATACAATAGATAAAAATTGTAATTTCTGGCAAATAATTGTCTTTGGACTGTCTCAATTTCCTTAAATGTCAGGTTAAAAGTAATGATGCTCCAGGTCCCATCTGAAGGGCAAATTTCTGCTTCCCATAGTCAGTGTACACTCATTTTATTAATGAGCCCTTTCTAATTGCTTGTTGTTTTCATTAAGGATTGCTCCAAATCTCAACAATATTGCAAGTCAGACACAGCAAACTTTTAAGAATGAAGCATCATTTATTCTACTATTTTTCATCTCCCCTCTGCAGCTCAGACACAAACACTGTATTTAGAGGACAGTGTATGCAAACTACACATTACAGCCTGTTTATTCAGTGCAAGTTTTTAAGTCAAGACCTCAAGGATGAATTGTCATTGGCAGTAACTTTTCCTTCCCAAATTCTTGTGGATTTTTTTGGAGTCATATACAATTATGTCAACAATTTATTCCTGCAAGTTTCACATAGTACAGCAGCTCTGCATTTTAGGATTCTAAATGCATACACTTTGGTGGATGATTCACGGTCCAGGCAGGCTCCAGTGGACATGTTCTGTTTTCTATAAATGATGCACAGGTAAAAAAATGGGAATCTGAACATTTATTCAGAATTGCCAGACGTCAGGCAGCCCAGTCAGAGCTGCCACCTGGAGTCTGTGTACACAGCAGAGCCCTGATGTGTTGGGCTTTCTGCTCATGACCTGGCCATCTGTGCAGGGCCTGGGAACATATTTCCATCCAAAATTCCATCTGGAAATACAGGAGCTCTATGCTCTAGCTTTGTATATAACTGAGGAGACAGAATCTTTCCTTCAGATTCTTTCATCCAGACTACCAGTAGAAAGTGAAAAAAATGATGACTTTTGAAGGTATGCAGGCACCAATTCAGCAGATAAACACTGGAGTGCTGTGTTAAACTGGGAGATCTAATCCTCTTTGCTGTCACAACCTGGTCATATCCAAAGCCACTTGCTAAATATTTATATGAATCGTGGTATCTTCAACAAACTACTAAATGTTCATACTACAAATCCCAAATAGATTATTACCTCATATCCACATTTCTCACTACTGTTAGTTTTCAAAATACACAGTTTCGTGCCTCATGCTGTGGCACATTATTGACCTCACTTATGCAGACTCTTTCAGACAGGACATGAGTGAAATCTTCATCCCAGACTGTCCCTGCTGCATAGGGCAAGGGGGCCAAAATGAATCCTGTGGTTCACATGTTGGCTGCACAGTTGTGGGGCTGTCACCAGGAGACACAGAGAGTCATCTTCTCAAACTCAAAGGAAGGACTTTTTTCACAATTTCAAGACATATGGATTTGCATTTATTAATTTCCTCATTGCCTGCCGGGACTTACAAAACAGAAAGTATTTTTCCATTTAGACTGATAACAAAGAACTCTCCTAGCTCGCAATTACAGAATATTCCTAAAGCAGAAGCTAAAAACTGATAAGAAGTTTTTAAAAGTTTTTTTAAGCTACCCTTTTAAGTAGAGAGTAAGCTAAGAGAGCATTTGGCCCCTCTGTAATGAAGGCAAGCTAAATAATACTTAGCCATTCCAGCAGAAAAGCAGAAAAGCCATTGAATCCCTATAAGGCTGTTAAGATCTTTTGTATTCCAGTACAAAACAAGGGAAGGTAGACTGAGCTTNGAAAGCCACCCTTTTAAGTGGAGAGTAAACTAAGAGTGCATTTGGCCCCTCTGTAATGAGGGCAAGCTAAATAATACTTGGCCGTTCCAGCAGAAAACAGACCCTGTACCTCTGCCATGTAAAGCCATCCCCACTACATTAGTTCATATGCTACGATGCAATTATTTCTGTGACTCTGTGTAGTAATCTTCAGGCATGGCCATCATGTTCTTCTCACCCCACTGCGTAAGAGGAGTGAGTTGGAAGTAATTCCATTAAAGCCAGTGGCACTGAACCCCTATAAGGCTGTTAAGATCTTGTGTATTCCAGTACACAACAAGGGAAGGTAGACTGAGCTTTCCTACCAGCACTGCTTCCTCTCCATTTCTACCCTGTGAAATATTGTCTGCATTCAGCATCTGTGAAATGGTTGGATTTATTTATGATTTATTCACTAAAACACAACTGCAGCTGTATATTTTAAGAGCAACAGGGACAATCAGAATATTTTACACCAAAGCTATAACAAAAACAGGGCATTCACCTTTGTACCATGCCTGAGGATGTTTATTTTACAAGTAATATATGACCATGTGGAATAGTTCTGTTTTCAAAAAGTACACAAGACTTTATGCAGAATGGGTATGGGATTCTAACTGTGAAGAGGTGACATTTTCCAGCATGATAGCAGAGATGTCACATTTTCCAATAAAATAGTCAGTGATAGAAATAAATCTGCTAGGCTCACAGAACTGCATTTGTTTTGCCACTACTCTATGGAAGTTAGTTCTAGTTCTGTATTAAACTTACAACATCACTACTTATCTTAGAAGTGGTGAAATTATGTGGTTTTCAGAAATAAACATTAGGACACGATTAAAGAGACAACGAATTATACCCCAAGGAGCTGTACATTATTCAGTACAGTTGCAATGTCATTAGAATAAAACAGTTCAGAGAAACAGGATGTTGGAAAACCTTAAATATCAATTGCTCTATTATAATGCATTATAAATTAATGTTTTGATAATCTTCAATTGATCTGGACAATTGGGAGAAATGCACAAAGACTGGAGGAAAGCAAATGTCACTCCTAAATTAAGGAAGGGCAAGAAGGAGCACCCAGAGAATACAGGCCAGGCAGCCTCACCTCAGTCCATGAGAAAGTGATGAAGGAGCTAATCCTGGACACTATTTCTAGGCAGCCTAAGGACAAGAAAATCATCAAGAGTAGTCAGCATGTCTTCACCAAGAGGAAGTCATGCTTGAGCAGCTTGATCGACCTCCATGATTCTATGACTGCCTGGACTTCATTGTGTCCATGGACAGTGTCTGCCATAAAATCCTCCTAGCCAAGCTGATGATGCCTGGGCTGGATGAGCAGAGTGTGGGATGGGTTCAGAACTGTCCAAAAGGCCAGGCCTGAGGGTGGTGACCAGCAGCACAAAGTCCAGTTGGAGGCCAGTGACCAGTGGTACCCCAGGGGTCAGTTTGTGTCCAGTCCTGTTTAACACCTATGTTAAGGGTATCAATGACTGAGTGTGGTTTCAGCAAGTTTATTGATGACACGAAACTGGGAGGAGTGACNGTGTTAAGAGTCTCGATGACTGAGTGTGGTTTCAGCAAGTTTGCTGATGACGCAAAACTGGGCGGAGTGACTGGTACATCAAAGGGTCATGCTGCCATCCAGAGGGATCTTGACAGGCTGGAAAAATGGTCTGACAAGAGCCCCATGAAGTACAGCAAGGAGAGATGCAAAGTCTTGCACCTGAGGAAGAACAGCCCCATGCACCAGGACATGATGGGGGCCTCCCAGCTGGGAAGCAGCTTGGCAGGAAAGGACTTGGGGGTCCTGGTGGACCGCAAATTGAGCATGATCCAGCAGTGTGTGTGCCCTTCCAGCAAGGGTGGTGAACGGAGTTCTGGACTGCACCAGACAAAGTGCTGCCGGGAGGTTGAGGAAGGTGATCCTTCCTCTTTATACAGCACTGGTGAGACCAAACCTCGAGTGTCTGGATTTGGGGTCCTCAGTATGAGAAACATGGACATATCGCTTACATTTGGTATGTCCATGTTAACAAAGGGTCACGAAGATGCCTGAGGGACTGAAGAATATTTCATATGAGAAGAAAAGCTGAGAGAGCGGGGACAGCACAGCCTAGACAACAGAAGGCTCAGGGGGAATATTGTATGTATATAAACACCTGAAGGGAGGAGGCAAAGAAGACAGAGCCAGGTGTTTTTCTGTAGTGCAATGGGCACAAACTGAAACATGGGAAGATCCCTCTGAATAGTAAATTCTATTTACTGAAAGGCTGATGGAGCAATGGCATAGGTTGCCACAGATTGTGGAATCTTCATCCTTGGAGATATTCAAAAGTCTTCTGGACATGGTCCTGGGAAACTGGCTCTAGAAATCACTGCTTGAGCATGGCATTGGACCAGATGACCTTCAGAGATTACTTCCAGCTTCAACTGTTCTGTGATTCTGTTTATTTATTTTTCAATAATGGTATTCTTTATAGGCACAGGGAAAGTAGGAATTCTGAAAAAACTTCTATGATGTTAATATGTCCCAACAAACTCCTAGACACTGCATAGAGAAGATTTTGTAATCAATGCTTTCCAAGTCTCTACTCGGTAATGAAATCCACTGATTTAGCTGCTCCTGAGAGCTGAAAACTTTGTTTAGATTAATCTCATCCCCAGGACCTTGTCCTACAAGTGACCTCTTTTAAGTTATTGAAGGGGCAACTCTTGGGAAGTGCTACTTGAGATGACTCAGGAACTTTATAAATAAACACTTCAATCCACTGCAATTGTCCACTTTCACTAGACATTAGAGAATTGGTATTAAATTATCTTGTTTAGCTAAAAGGAACACAGGTGGCCCCACATTTGTTTTGAGTTAGAAATTCCAAGGAGGGAATTATTTATGTTAAAAAAGCAGCTGATATGTATAGAGTTTTTGTGGATAGAAAAACTTGAGTCTGCCTTTGAAGCAAAGTCTTAGGCTTAACAGACTTAAGATCAATTAACTGAAGGTGTGGAGTTAATGCACAGAAGCTAAACTGCATTAAAATCCCTTGTGGAAGCTCTCACTTAGAAATAAATTTGTTTTATTTCACTGGAGCTTAATTCCCCCTTGGATGAATTTATGTGCATTAACTCCCATCCTTAAGTTAATTCATTTTAACTTTCCTGAGCTTCCCCCTTTCCATAAGCCTTCAAAAGCCAAGGACTAAGCAGTGTTTCCCTCAGAATACAGAAGAATGAAGGATAAACAGACCCAGAGAGTTCATTACCTGGCCATTTACCAGGATGGCAGGCAACAAGGAATTGGACTAAAAACTCAGGAATTAAAAGGTGGGTGGTCTTCATAGAGAGGGAATGCGTATTAGTAAGTCCTCATTATCCGAAGAAAAGAGAAAGCAACAAGAAGTCTGCTTAAAGAGCAGGATCAGCAGGCAAATGGCTGTGCCAGATAATAAAAAGGCAAATTCAGAAATGCTTGGAGTTAACATATCTGCTTCTTCCTTCCATTATTTTTACCTTCTCCCTTACAGCTGGTAAGGAAATGTGAATACTCAACAGGTTTCCTATTCCTTCACCAGGGAGAAGTGAGGGATGCTGGGTCAACTTAAATAAGAGAAGAGCAAGTTCTTCCTTAATGCATCACCAGTTCAGAGCTATTCCTTTCTATGAATGATTGATTGATTGATGAGTGGTTTATTTCAGCAGTGCCATAGAATTCAGAACAACTACTATGTAAATAAAGGTACCACATGTACATGTTTCAGTGTTTGCAGGGCTGTAACCTAAAAGAAAAATATTCCAGTGCCTGATCTTATTAGGCTAATACCCTTGAGTCTCCATCAAGTTATCTTCCCCTGTAGGTAATCATGTTAATTTTTCCCCCGAATTTATATCAAGGCATTACTGTGATTCCCAGCCTAAACACATACTTTGAAATCTAACAATGGTAATGCATAATACATTAGAAAAATATTTATTAGAGCTTGCACAAAATTAAATTTGTCGTGCTTACTGAAATAGGTGTTAGGAAATGTGCATCTTGCCAGCACAGCTGGGAGCTTGCACCAGAAATGCTTACTTCTGCCTGTTACTTTATTTCTGATCTACCGTGTTTTGGAAGAATTTGACAAAATTTCAATGACCAAAGCCATGTGCTTGTGAAATTAATATGCAAGGTGAAACACAAATAGCCAACATTGTTTTCTTATTTTTCCTTTCAAAGTATAGGTTTCTCTTGAGCAGAAATTGCTAAATGCAAAATTATGCAGTGTTTTTCAGTACATACTCAATGTATACAGTCTCATATAAAGTCTTACTGTGCCATTGCTCAGACCTACCTGTTTCTGCAGATAATCTTGTTCTCGTGCTTCTCTTCTCAAAAATCATGGCCAAAGATTTGCCTTGCATCAACGGCAAATACTGAAACGTGAAAGATGAAGGTATTTCAATTTTATAGTCATTACTTTAAAGTATGAAATACTTCTTGCACATTTTAGTTTGTCTTTAGAAAAGTTGCAAAAGTGGGGTTTTTTTACCTGTAGCATTGTTCTCCTGTCCTTCAATAAATTTATTAGCAGTGGAAAGGTTAAAGGCAAAGAAGTAATTCTAGGGCCAAAAGCAACTACATTTCAGCACTCAATTTGATCCAGCATTAAGGAGAACTCAGATACTAATTTAATCCCATGCAGGGAAGTGTCTTCCATTTCCTACATTTAGTGCTGCGTGTACAGCATGTGTGGATGGATGGGGTTAGCTGACAACAGGGAGTTAGCTGCACAAACTTGTTTAACCTTTCCACTCACAAAGTCCTCTGAAGTATTTAAAGAATATCTCAAGACCCTTTACAGGAAGGGTCTTTGGTTTGTAGCACATGATTTACAGTATTTAAGAGCTCAGGAGATTTGTTTAGGACAAGACAGCTGAAAGGCTTTTTCACAATACTCTTCAGAACAGTATTTATTCCAACATCTGAGGGACCTAAATGACAGTTAAATCACTTTACCTCTCCTTTGTGCTTTATTCTTTGTTTCAAATCTGATGCCATCCACAGCAAATACTTCAGCTCATCTGCTGTGTAGTTCTGTAGAGTAAGGAGGTCCCGACCTTTCAGATGAACATTCATTTGAGCTGATGTCCCATACCTGTGTCAAAAGAGTGAAAGATGTGCATTTTTTGCCATTCAATGCTAAATTGTACTCATGCTAAAGCCAGTGAGCAAGCACCTGAAATCTCTCCCACTCCCCTCACATGACCCAGCTGGATCATTCCAATAGACTGTGTTAATTAGTTTAAATAATTCCTTTTGTCAGATAGGCACAGCATGCCACTGTGCACTATATCGATGGCCACTGTAACAATGTTTCAAATTGTGTTATAAAATGTCCATTAGATGTATTTTCTTTTAACTTCTGAGATGCATATGGCAACTGCATGCTGCCTGTCAAACAAAGCCGTTCAGAACCTGGTAAAATGACTTATGTGTAGACCCCAAAGCTGCCCTTTCAGGGGACAGAAGAACAGAAACGGATCTTGGTGCTGCTTCTCCCTCCTTTATGCTTTGTGCATGAGTAGACAGTTGCCACATTCCAACCCCACTGTCACAAAAGGTGGCATTTCTATAAAGGTGTATGAAATCTCTTCATTACACTGGGGAAAGGGGTAAAAAACCCCAACAAAACAGCCTTACTGTACCACACAAGAGACATTCGGGACATGTGGTGTTTATTCAGTGTATTCTGGCCTCCATCCAGACTTAGGAATTCAGGATCACATGAAATTGGATGTTGATAATCACCCACAGAAGTTACATGATGAAATTTCCTCTAGTTTAGATGAGGCATCTTAATGAAAGACTTGTCCAAGACCATGTTTCACAGGCTAAAGATTAACAGGGAAGTGTGGTGGTTCAGCCCTTTCTCTGGCTCTGTACTTACAGCCTTCCTTAGCACTACACAGCTCACAATGTAATCTTGCTAAGGTTTTGATGGGTATGAGCTAAACATGTCTTTTTATTTAAATTCAACATTTTTAGACTGATCTAATGAAAGGCAGACAAAAGCAGTGCAAAGAAGTGGACTGAATGCAGCTAATGCTTCTTTATTTCCAATTCCATTTGTATTTTATATTTCTCTTTGACTCACCATTGAGACTCGGCTCAGAGGCAGTGCCTGCTAATTGCCAAGCCCTGAAGTCCACAGCTAGGAAAATATGCCCAGATATACTCCTGTGAGGCTTTGGACACGGTCCCACAAGACAGCCCGAGCCCCACACTGCAGAGCCCTGGCTTTGGAGGGTGGGCTATTCAGGGCACGAGCCTTTGGCCAGATGGATACAGCTGGAGGGTTGTGGGCAGTGGCTCCATGTGCAGCTGCAGGCCAGGGACAAGGGCTGTCCCTCAGGGCTCTTGCTCCACTTGGGTTTAAGCCCTTTCAGAGCTTTCTGAATTATTTATTTCTGTCCCATTCCTTTTCAGTAGGTTCCACTTTGGTTTTCAGGGTGCTACCTTCTCAGCTTAGTGCGCTTTGTGTCCTCCTTTCTCTTCTTCCTTTCTTTGCCTGCTCTGTTTCTCTCCTCGTGTCCATCTGTACCTGTGGCAGCTCCAGCCAAAGACCTTCACCACACCACTTTTCCCAGCCCATGAGCTAAAACAACCCTTGATCAAGTTATGAGGGCTGGTCATGAAATGTCATTGTAAGATCTTGCTCCACTTGGGTTTCAGCCCCTTCAGAGCTTCGTCATAAAGGGCAGGAACATCTTTTCCTTGCTGGAAGCTGGGATTCCAGACCATTGCAGTGTGTGCCACGGATCACAGAGGGGAATTACCAAGGCTCCGGGAGTGCTGTTTCTGCTGTGCCTCGCAAGGGAGCTGTGCAGGTGACAAAGTCCTGAAGCCATGTGGGCTCTCAGAGCAGACAGCAAATGTTTGTTTGCTGGACATTTTCAAGCCCATTCCCAGCTCGAAGCAGAGGGAAGAAGAAAATGGAAGCAAGTGTATGGGCATTCATGGGTCAGGTAGTTTTTACCACAGCACGAAAAACAGCCCACCAAGATAAGTTATTGAAATCTAGTCTTGAATACTAAGACACTTGGGTGATAATCACGGGATTTGCTCTAATTTTCATTGTGTATATTCTGAAGGGAAACAGTTTTATAACTGGGACTTTTAAAATTTAATTTTTCAGACCAGAGATTTTCTTTTTCATTTAGTTTGGGAGGAAAAAACTAAACTTGTCCTGTTTTAAAATCTCTGCAATTGCTTACTGCTCCCTACCCTCCTTTGCCTCCTTGTTTCCAGAGCAGCTTTGAGGCTACTCCCTGTTTTTCTAATTGCAGCCTGCAATTCCTTCCAGGGATTTACAGATTATCTAATCTCAATTTGCCAAACAAGAACTTCTGTTCATTGGTCTTGTTTCACCATCTGGCATGATTGAGATGTGGACAGAGAAATATTCACCATTAATTTCTCCACTGGTAGAGTGGAACACTTAAATTGTTACGCAGAGAGGATTTGGAATTACCATGCTTAAGTATTTTCAAGATGTGGCTAAGCAAAGACATAGCTGCTCTCCTATGGTGTTTGACAGGCTGCAAGCAGAAAGTTGGACTAGAGATCTGCTCCTGACCTCGTGAAGATTCTGTTTTATTGCTATGACCTCCAAGAAATTTGTTCTCTTCCCTGTTGTCCGTATCTGAAAGAGGGGCAGAAATGGACAAATAAATTCCAGAGAAGGAGCATGAGACAACATACCAAAGTTAAAATGTAACAGGCAGAACTGCAAGGTCAAGCAGTTTTGTCTTCTTCCTTTCTGAGCAGGGACAGCACAACTTTGGACTATTAGCACAGACTCACAGATACTAGGTTATCCTGCAGTATCAAGCAGTGTGCTTAGCTCATAATGCTCACAGACAGTGGTGATAGCTTATGCCAACATTATACTATAATGTTAAAAAACCCACCAAAAATAACAATGCTATGTGTGGAACTTAAAAAATCAGATTACTTCCTCAGAAAACCACCTTTACTACAGTTGTTTTCCCAACTGGCTTCAGTAAAAATCCAAAATTCATAAAAAAATAACACCCAGCCTTTAGGACATCTCTAAAACTGTAGAAAATAAATCATAGAACCTGGAAAACATTTGGTTTTCATACGACGTAATGTAGAAATGATAAATAAAAATTACTTATTGCATATTAGGATTCCTGTGAATGTGAAATTTCTGCATATTGTTTTATTGTTTTCTAGAACTAATCACTTGTTATGTAACAAGTGTTAATTCTATTCTTATTGAAGCTGAACTAAAACCTTAGGAAAACATGGAATTAACTTTCAGCTCTAAAATTTTAACCTGATTTTGGAGATGTGACAAACCTGAGAAGCAGCTGAGTGAAATGCTGTCAAGCAGGTACTTTCCTGAAATCAGAGGGGACAGGCACAACCATGTGCGTGCAGAAAGCACCCAAAGCTAGGCCACAGAGGCAGGTCTGCCTGCTTGACTTTGAATCTCCTATCACATCATGCTTTTCCTGCGTGCCTCCAGGGTATATAGAGACACAAAATACCGAGGCAGAGATTCACCTTGCAGCTTCAAGGAGAGAATTCCCCACCCATACTGGCCACGATATATGTCTAAATGCAGAAAGATTACCTGTACTTTATTCAGATAGTTGTTTGCTGGTTACAGTGCCTGCAGCACACACTGACCTCAAGAATAAACATTCTTTCCTGACTTTGCAGCTAAATCCCACAGAACAAATTAATAGTATTCCACAAACACTAAAAGGCATAATCCTCCCGTCTCCTGAAGTCACAGAGCTTGCTGCCTGGTGAGGTAAAAGGACACTAAAAATGCAGGGAAAATCTGCCCAGAGTCTTTCTCTAAAACACTCATTCCTTCACAGGATTCCACTGCCTTCGACTCCAGGTTTCTGACCAAACACCACACGCCAGATAAAATAAAAGGATAAGCTTACCAAAACTGTCGCAGCAGCTGCTTGCTGGTCCCTGCTAGTTTAGCAGTACTGATAAAATTCCTCCCATTAAACAGCATCTTCTGTTCGTATTAAGACTTCTCTTAACCGACAAATAAAATTATGAGAAAGGAAGGTGTATGAAGCAGAGAGTGAGCTGTACTGCTGTGCAAATGAGGAAAAACCAAGAACCAATGTCCTTGTTTTGGCTGTCCCAGCCAGGGTTGGGCCAGGCTGGGGCTGACCCTGAACCTTTTCTTTGGTCAAACCCTACAGATACAGAGATTTCTCCCAGGGCTCATTGCACCACATGGATTTTGTGCTCTTCTGTGTGGGCTCATCAGGTCATATCATACCTGTGTCAATACTATTTCATGGCTATTTCATGTTAGATATTTGTACAGGAGCACGTGCTGTTAGAAAAAGGCAGAAGAAGACTTGCAGGATCAGCATGAACAGGGTGGTCCCCTCTGAGGATGGGACTATGGCTGTGGGGGGTCTAGCACAGCCCAGACTGTTGGCCCTGAGCTGAGCCAAAATGAGGGTTCTGGACCCATGGGTATGGAACTGGGTGGGGCACAAAGACTTATTCGTGCCCTCAGGGCCTTGGTGAGAATGAAGTAGTCTGCATTAAAAAATTTACATTTTTCTGGGTTTTCTTTTTCTTGAACCAAGTTTTCAGTTATGCTATGGTAGTGTTAAACAGTGTGGGGCCCAGAAAGTGAAATATTGCAGCCTGCCTACCTCCTTAGGCTAAACTGCTTGCTGTATAATCTGAAGAATTTCAACTGCTAAATACTAAAGTGATTTCACTTAAGTTTCTACCTTCAAATATAATTGTCAGAAAAGATTTTATGCCACCTCCTCTGTAGGTGGTTTTGAAATATGACCATTATTTTCTCATTTCCTCCTCCCTGTAAGGAGAGACGCACTAGTGTAAATCAAGGTGATGGCATAGCTGTCAGAGAGGGTGATATGTTGAAATTACAATGCAAGGAACTTATAATTAAAACATACAGAAGAAAAGTTTGACTCCCTGAGAAAGACAGACAGCTGTGAAAAAGTCATGCAGGGTGATAGCTCCTGGTGGGATTTGTTCCGGACCCCTCATGCTGAACCAACCCCTGAGATGCTTGGGAAATTCATTAGTTGCCAGGGGAAATGTCAAACAGAAGTTAAATCCAAGAGAAATGAATAGTAAGGGAGTGGAAGAGAAGAAAGATAAGAAAGAGAAGAAAGAGAAGAAGGAGAAGAAAGAGAAAAAGAGAAGAAAGAGAAGAAAAAGAAGAAAGAGAAGAAAGGGAAGAAAGAGAAGAAAGAGAAGAAAGCCAGGCCATAGTTTCTCTCCTGGTTGTCCTCTGGCAAATGGCTCCCATGACCTTCAAGCCTGGCCCCTGGGGGCTGAGCTTGTGTCATTAGTGACATCCAGGAGAAAAGACAGCAGAGAAAGCAAATGTGGTCGAGGTGCCAAGGCCCCTAGTCTCATCCTGCAGCCTCACAGGGAGGAGACAGTGCCAATGCATCTTTGCCAGGTCACACCTTGTACTGGGTGTGGCTGAGCTGGAATTCATTTTCCCATAGCAGGCCTCACATTGCTGAGCTCTGCGCTTCTCTCAACCTACTCTTCTTATTTCCTCTCCTTTGTCCAGCTGAGAAGGGGTAGTGATGAAGTGGCTTGGTGGGCACCCGGTGTCCAGCGAAGGCCAATCCAGCACACCCCTGTACAGGACCTGCGTGACCCCAGCTCCCACATGGACCAATTTCATAGCAAGCTCCTGTGAGCAAGTGCCACCTAAGAGGAAGGGAGCACCCAAGGTTTGCAGATGCCTGCAGCTGAAAAGGAACAGCAAATGCCAGAGGGTCCAAACAAAAACTTACGAAGTTTTATTAATGAATTATACACATGCCATGTAAATTGGTATGTTAGCTCCTTATCTCCTAGTAGCAAGAGAAATAAAAGAATTAAAAAAAAAAAAAAAAGATGGGAAGAGAGGGACAGACAGAGAATAGGAGATCATCGGTGCTGGGTCCAGTATCGATCTGGCCAACAAGAGGTCCAGGGCCCTCAGGGGCACCACCTGGGCACTGTGGGGGTCCCTTTTTATCGATAAGCTCTCCCCAGGAGCTCAGGGCGCAGCCAGGCTCGGTGCCGCCCCACCGCCGGCCGCCCAGGGAGATGATGGAGCCACCGTCCAGGAGGTGTTTAAGGAAAGACTGGATGTGGCACCGAGTGGCGCTGCTCGCAGGTCGGACCCGGTGATCCCAGGGGCCCTTCCCAGCGCAGCCGGCCCCGGGCTCCCGTGCCCGGCCCTCGCTCGAGGCCTTTCCCCCGCGCGCCCCCCGCCCTCAGG